>OX421449.1:5340517-5353017 GCA_949126865.1 Montipora capitata | reverse complement strand
CGCAAGTTTAAAGAACAAAAATTCAAAATAGTAAAACCACCCGTAATTTAATGCTAGTTTAGACCTTACCATTATTTTATTCTTGTTTGCAAACCTCTGAGGCAATGAATCATTTACGTTGGTCGAGTCTTTCCAAGCTCTTATCATAAGGCCAAGCTCGTCTTTCGCTGTCTGAATTCATTACCCCCAAGTTATTTTTTAGCAATTTTTATTAGATTTTCGAACATTCATAGCTATTCTACAAGGCAGAGCAGTGGGTTATTGTTACCTAGGGTGAAATCCAATTTTGGGAAAAACACGTTTCCTTTTAGTGAAGCTAAAATTATAAGGCCATCCCCTTTTCTTTTTTCGTTTACCGTCGAATGCGTTTCCTGATATTGGGTCGGTCGGTCGGAGTGAAAAAAAAAAGCCTAAAAAAAAATCATAAGCATTCTCGGAATCGGAGCCCTGGTACCCCAGCATAAAAACTGCGGAGCCAGGAAAACAACAAGACATGAACCCAAAATCAATATGGCGGAAAAGTTGGTGAAGGTTGTTGCAAAATTAAGACAGCGTGGGGAAAAGGATCAACCACCGAAACTCCTATGCTACATAAAATGGCTTAAAAACGTCGTTAGCTTTTTTTGTTTTGTTTATTTTTTGTTTTGAAAATGCCAAAAATTTGGGTCGGTCGGACGACGCGAAACGGAGAAAAAAAAGGGGGATGGCCTAAAAGCGCTAGCTGCCCACCGACATAACGAAAACCGAAGACATACAGACTTTCTGGCGCCGTGCAAAAGTGTTTTTACTATCGTAATTGTTCTTGGAGGTTTTAAATTATATTTTTAATGTTGTTTTCGTTTTTAACGTATAGTTATAAAGTTTTTCATCTATGTACATAAATTGTATTTTGAACCTGATGTTATTTTTACGGGGCCCTTAAGCTTATGGATACCAGCCTTTAGGAGTTGAATGGGCTACCCTGTTTAAATAAAGTTTTTCTCAGTAATTTACTTTTTTTTGTAGTTTACTTGGAGCTGGTTGATATTTTACAGGCATTAATAGCAGAATTTTCACTTCCTCCGTTGAGTTTTCACATTTTCTTTCAATTCGCGTTGCCACTTAACTCCCCTTAGAACATGTTAGAAATCTTCGTTAAATGTACAAAACAAGCTCGCGTGCATGGCCATTAATCTTAACGTGGCATGAAAACTATTTATAATAAGTCAGCATAGCGCATCAAACTCCTGCGTGAGTTAATTATCTATTCCCTACTCAAGAGTGGCACTTACAGATTTTACTCTGTCTAACGCCAGACGATTTTATTCGTCAATTAGAGCCGCCTTGGGGGTGAAAAAAGGGTTGGATCATGCTTGCCTACTTGCATTAACGGCTGACGTTAAGCACTCAAGCATTAGTTGAGATCGCCTATTGACTTCACTACATTTTTTCATGTTATTTTTTTAGCCTCACAAAATCATATAAGTTACAAAGAAATACAAAACATACCAACAGGAAAGCCAAACCGTTTCAACTGAGTGCGCTTTACTCCCGGGTAGTGATAATCGGATGCATGTGGAGCCTCGATATGGCAGGGTAAACCGTCTCAGTAACCTGTGCATAATTATTGCAGCTGCATATTTGGGTTTCAAGCGATCGCCATAATCATGTCAGTTGCGGGAGTATTGCAGGAGTAACAGTGACCGTTCCACATTATAGATCAGCGTTAGTGATTAAATACAGAAAAGAGTGCAAAAAGATTCTAATCAGTAAGGATATTGTTCTGTGAGTGCACATGTCAAGATCCATTTTTTATTTTTGATCTCCATTTCTTATGTCTTCTCAAATGAAAGGTGAAAAACCTCATTTGACGGTGAACGAAAGATATAAAGCACTAAGTGATTTAACTTACTTTCAGTGGAAATTGTTAAATTTGCTGACCCATTAACTTTTTCAAGTAACTGCATGTAATTTAGTCGGTCGACCAAAGAGGCGGTGATCATTTTAACCGTTTCGCTCGTAAGAGAGTTCCTCATTGAGTAACAAAATCGTCTAATGTTAGACAAAGCAAAATATATTAGTGGAACTCTAAGAAAAGGAATGGTTCAAATGATCAATTCTTTGCCGTAAAATTTCCTCGCGTTTTATTTTTCTGTCAAAAACACAGCCGGCGCTGGAAGAAGAGGGGGAAAATAGTGCGGCCAGTTATTTTGTGAAATTCTTCGAAGCTATGATATATTTCTTTTACTATCTTTTGACCTTGAAAATCGATGAGTTTAAAAAATGAGTGGAATTTGGCTTACTTATTTTTTTGAAAGATACACTTAAAAAAACAGAGTCTAAAATTCTGATTTTTCTCAACTTATGTTGAGCCAAAGGGTTGAGCTTATCGTTTAAGACGGTAAAATCAAACCATTCAGATTTCAATTGCTAAGTTTCAAAAAAGCCTTTGGCGTACAAATAAAAAGATAAAACGCTACGGAGGGATAATGTGTCACTTTTAACTATTTCAAATTTGGTTTGCAATTATTTTTATGAAGCCCATGAACTCGTATTATGCACATCATGGTTATTGTCAACGTTTCCCTAAGCTTTTTAAAATTGGTTTACCAGAAATCGTTAATGGTCACTTCATTATTAATAAGTGATTTCTTCGGAATTATGGTTCCGAAATAATGCTTTTCGACTGTTAAATAAAATATTGATATGATTCTGCTGTTAAGGCCGAATGAGTAGTATTAAGCGTTTGATGAGAAATGTGATTATCAATCAAATATGCATTTTCATTAAATTACCCCAACACGTAATAATACCAAGTCTAAAAACAAAAAATTCAGAAAAAAAAATGTAAAAGCAAACTGTCCGACGATTTTATATAAACTTGAATGAAGACTGTTAAATCGATTTCTACTCTGAACTCAGCCGTTTACTCAATCGTGTTCCCGAACCTTTGGCTGCAATACTATACATTGGTATTTTTTTCCACCAAAAGGCCCGAGGAGAAACTTATTCATACCATCCAAAATTTAGCTTGTTATTTTAAGAAAAGGCAATGTTTGTCATTGTCAACACCAAAGCAAATGCACTTTGTGCCAAAGAATTAATTTTGAAACATGATTCTGATTAGAAGCAAAGAAAATCGACTTTTATTTTGGATTGACCGTGACGCACCTGTGTTCAAAACAAATGTTATATCCCTTTCCACGGTCTTGATTATTATCTTAAACAAAACTTTGTTTGCAGATTTTTTCATGTTTCCCAAAACAGCTACGCCAAGACGTGAAAACGGGGGTTCTAGATGTTACGGAATGATGTAGTCTTCATTTATTTATTTATTTTTTATTTATTTATTTGACACGAACAACTGAATTTCGACTTTTAATCTGATTCAATAAGCGCGCCATTAATATTAGGGCCAAATGCTTTTATTCGTCTAGTTTCAGATAAAGTTTGACATGTAAGCAAAAAAAAAAAAAAAAAAAATATATATATATATATATATATATATATATCACTCAGATGTTGATTTAATATTATTTGTCGGACGTTCCTTAACATAGAGTAATCTTTCTTCTTACGCAAAAGGGAAATGTCGATGCAAAAAAAAACGTGAGCTTATTTTGTTTTTTTAATAACAAAAACTTCTTGTTTCCAAAAAGGGCGCTTTTGGGTTTTCTTCCAGTTCGTTCTTTTTTAACTATACTCCTTGAATTCAGCCCACGTCTATTTGAAAGAAGTTGTGAATGCCTCACTGTCATTTGCGTAGAGTCGGTGGGTTATCAAAGATTAATTCACTCGACCTTGAACAGCCGTGAGCAGCTTTAGAAAGGTCTTTAGCGTTGAAATTTCCGCTTGGGTTTTCAAGTGACTTTATCAGAGTGTCTTATAGGTTTTTGATGCTTTATTGTCGCTTTAGGGTGGTTTGTTACGCCTTTTTGTGGGCCATTGTTTTCCTGAATTGAAAAGACAGACCTACGGTTGCTTCTTGATTTGATTAAGGCTACCGTCTAGTGTGAAACAGTAATCAAGTTAATAAAATATTGAACATGCAGAGACAAAGGAACTTTGTGGACATTTCAGGAGTAAACATTTATGTTGTCGTTGTAAGTTGGTCATAACAACTACAAATTTTTAATTTTGTTTGGACCGTATTGAGAACAAAAATAAAAGTAAGATTATAAGCAACGGTTATAAGTGTTAAAAATAAGATAAACAACTCGGAATTAAAAGAATAGGATGGGATGCATTTTTATGTTAATAAATATTCACCAGTCGAGTAAAATAGTTTCTGCGTCAACAAGAGTTGTTTTACACCAAAGAACTTGGTTTTTATTTTCTAATACTCTTACCTTGGCCGCAAAACGCTAAATTTTGGTATTGTATAAGTTACGCCCTGCTCGAACCATTAAAATAAAATCATCAATTTTTAAAGACATTCTAGAGTCGATCTAATGGAAAAATATCTTCTGAATGGAGAGGAAATTAAGTTAGATAAAATCATTTCTTTTAGGCTTTAACGAATCACAATGAATGTCCCATGGATCGTGAGAAGTTTCCCAAATGTCTCAGCGGTTGTCCTTAAAAAGGAATCGGGGATAAAAAATCAAATTATTACTATTTTGAAACCTGTGGGCATTTTGAAACTAATTTCCCTGACCGCATTATTTGCAGAGTGCTTTTGTTCAAAGCTCATACATTTATTTGCCATCTAGTCTTGATTGCAAGAATATAAAACTCGATTGTCTCCTCTTACGCACGACAAATGCTCGAAGAACGCGGCCTAGAAAGATCACCGGCAAAGAACTGAACGAGTTCTGTGCTTTCACCATGGACAAACTTGCTTCACTCGCGATTCTTGCCACCTTAGTGGCTTTATCAAGTAAGTCTCCTCTTTTCTGATATTTTTGCATTCAGTTTTTGCTCGTCGAAATTTTATCAGCCGATCTGCCTTCTCAAAGATCGTTGGTTTTCGATCTCACACCGAGTAATCATCTAATAAAACCACAGAAAAGTCATGTAATAGTACAAGTTGTTCTAGAACGTTGTGGGAATCAAATTGGAAGAGATTTCAATTTAGATTTAGCGGAATGCTATTTTCCAGACGGGAATACTGTCAAGTTAAATGCAAAAAAATAATAATAACAATAATAATAATACTAATAATAAATTGAAACGCTAAGTCATAACTTTGATGAAGATCGACAGAAAGGCAAACCACAACATTGCACTGGTAACATCGATTTGGCGGGTTTACCTTCTATGTTTTTCACAGATGATTTTTATGATCCAATTCACAATCTCTATTTTTCCTTCAATTTAACGATGTTTTCAAAAACTGGAAAATCAGTATTATACATTTTATGAAAACTGTCATGATTTCGTAGGTATTCGAGCTCTCAATAATGTTTTCTGGCAACTACAAAATTTGACATATTGAATCTATCCGAATTAAAATGGCATTTCCCCCAAGTTAACTTTCATTTCGTTTTTTTTTTTTTTCACAGGTTCATTTCCCAGCCAAGAACACGGTTAGTTTACCAACTTTCTTTGGTATCTATTTGCAACTGAATCGAAATAATCTTGCTTGAAAACTGAAAACTTTGCAGTTGAAATTTAAAATACCTCTACACGGCATTGTTGATTCATTTCCAAATTTTCCTCGATGAGAAAGCCATCTTAAACGAAAATTGTTTCGACGTGGAAAAAATGACCTTCAAAGTGAACCTCACCGTCTTATCAGTGAGCATTTTGTATAAGAAATGGCCAAAAAGGTAGACATGATATAATTACTTCAATTTTGTTTTCACCAATGACACCGTCTTTTTACATTTGATGTAAAGTGAAGTTAGGAGTTGATTTACCTTTCGATCAGAAAATCAAAATTTAACCGATTTGTCATCCATATATTTCGGCAAAAAGTATCACACGGTCTATCTACCTTGAAGAAATGTTTAAGCCTTAAATTTTTACATGTGTTAATAAGGAAGAACCTTGAAAGGATATTGAAAAATAGATCAATCCCAATGTCAGATTATCTACTAGTCAAACAGAGATTCATGCCGATAAAAATCCATATTACTTTGTGACAACAGATTGAAAGCAAGTCAAACAAAAAAGGGAAAACGCGAGAAAGCTAGCAAATGGGAGGTTAGATTTTGTTAAAAAATGGAAAACACCATCAACAAACAAATATTCTATTGTTCAGTGCATGCAATATATCACTAAGAATAAACTTCCCTGCATGGCGCGGTCGTTCATTGATCTCTGAGAATTTACATTTCAGCCTTTAAAATTCTGTTTTACGCTACCGACTTTTGTATTCATTATGGTTATAGCAAGTAACTAAGTTTGTTTTTTTTTTTTCTATTCTGTTGGGTATTTTTGTCTTCTGAAAGATATCTTGCTTTCATCCGTAAATGTTTTTCTCCCGGCTTTAACAACGCATCCTAGCTAGCAGCCTTCTCTAACATCGTTTGCCTCGGTCCATCCGTAGAAATGGCCTGAAATGTTTTTTGGGAAGTCTATCTATTCCTACATGAGACGATAATATGGTTTTCTCAAAAAAGAAATATCACTTTTATTGTTTGCGGTCCTACCCAATCTGCCCACAGCAAAAGAGGGTCTGTTGAGTTATTAGATTTCGTGCTACGTTATCTGTAGCAAATAGTTTTATAGAGTTCACTAACTGGTGCGGTCAATTTGTTTCATTACTACGTAACCGTGGTTTAACCACGGAACGTTATGCAAAGGATATCACTTCATTCAATTTGTCGTGCAGTTATTTTTGAAAACAATGTCGATAGATTTTGTATTCACCGAAGAAATACAGAACTTAAGAACCTTGAAGGAATTTCGCTGGGCTCTTTAAATCTGAAGGGCGTTTTCGGTATATATTTATCTCTGTCGAAATCAGTGAACTACTGTCGTTTTTGGCATACAACCACACTATTAGATACATATTTAGATTTTCATTTTTAATACAGAAAAAAGCTCTTCATTTTGCGAGAAATAAACTATTGCCACAGTAAATTGGAGGCATTTCATGGCTATTTTATCATTGCAATTAAAAGTATTTGCTTTTTGATGGCACAAGTTTTCACTTAATGCTACCGAGCTCAATAGAGATAACCTTTAAAATAAAACACAAAGACTTTTTGACACTTTGATATATTACAAGAAAACTCCTCCATAAGTTTAATTAATAGAACGTGGACAATTTTCTTCGTTTCAGGATAAAGTTACTACACCACAAATTAACTTTTTTTAAAATGATGAATTATTTTTCCGCTTTTAGCTATTCTCTGGAAACTTGAAGACAGCGAATAATTGCAATTCTTTTTTTCATAAACCCTAGCGAAGGTTAATGTTGTGTTTATGAACACGGGTTACTAACACAACAAGCTGCCTGTCTGAAAGTCTGAAAAGGCCAAAAAGGCGATCTCGAGGCAATATCCGGCTTTAGCCCGTGGTTAATTACAGAATTGGAAATTTGGATATAACTTCAATAATTAATATGTAGTGTCGTCTGAAAGTCATACAAATGAAGGCTGTAACACTCAAATATTGGCTATACAAAAGTAAGGTCTGAAATACAACCGATGTTTCTTAAATTCTGTTGCTTAATGCACTTTTTCAACGGCTCTTGGTTTATATCCTCTAACAAGTCTAATGGCTCGGATTGAGCTCAATTCTCTTTCTTCGAATTTAAATTTACAGCGAGTAATTTGTTACAACATTCTACGAACGAACAAAATTCTCTCATTGCCTACCACCTTTTTCCTTTTCAAAACGTAAAAGAAAAGTCAATTTAACATTTCACGAAATATGAGAGCCGGCGGAGCGAAAAATCCACACATGTGACTCGATCGCAGGGGGAGTAAAAGATTTATTTTCGATCGTTTCTGTTTTTTTTTTTTTTTTTTTGCTCGACATCTAATCAAGATTAGATAAGCTTCCGAAAGGTCCTCTCCCACTCCTCATCTTGCCAGAAATTAAGCTCCAAAAAATTTATGAAGATAATTTTTTAAATTGACTTTAAATTTCTCACCAGTACTAGGCTGTCGTCGGAGATGACAGGTTACTTCCGCTGAAAACTTCTTTGAAACATAGCACGTTAGATTTTCTGTTTTCAAATTGGTATAACATTTTCTGTTCTTCAGCCATGTCTTTTATTCTTTAGTGTTTTGACACTACAAGGTATATTAACGAACTGTATGCTTTTCTGAGCTCGAGGCGGTGCTAATGGAAAGTAGAGCGCCAGTCTGTGTTAATAATTTTGTTTGTTTTTAATTGCTTTGCTAATCATCGTAGGTATATGGAGGTGAAATATCAACCGGATTTATCACTGTTCAAGTTTAACTGAAAAGTACCATTACAACAGAGTTGTCAGAAACGTAAGATTTATCAGGATCCCAGCAGCTAAAACATTTGCACAATATTTCGTATAATGAATTAAGAATTGAAGAATAAACTTGAAATTCCACCAAAAGGCGAAATTGAAATTTAGCATTTTATTCTCTGTTCGGTGATGAGCCTTCTAAATCCGACGTTTTTTGTTTGTAAATCTTGCCTCTCTTTTCACTCAAAAACATGGCAATTTTTTTCCCTAGTGACTTCGTCTCTCCCTGACTGCCTCCCTTTACGGGAAATTGTGAAACAAAAATATTCCACATAGAATCCCTCACCATTTGATTATAATTATTCGTGTTATTTATTTCTATGAGTGCAATGCCATAAGTTGTAAATTTATGTAAAAAAAGATCATTGATCTCAGTTTTATTGACTTTTTGTATATGTCTGGAAACGCACATTGTGCGAGCAAGCAGGATATCTTCACAACTGATTTCGAGTGGCTTAATCCCTTTCTTTTTCTCGTTTTTTCCTTCCATCTACTTGTTTTTCCTTAAATAGTATCTCTTTTGTCTCGTGAATCTTTTAAGGAGAAAAGCTTTCGGCTCATATCGGTAGTCCTTCGATATATTGATGATGACTTGTACAGCTGTAGATGTGAGTAGTACGTTAGCTACATTTGGCAGTTATGTACGGCAGGCTCATTTGTGGGCCATTAGGCCCGCCTTTGAGCAGCAGCGGCGTCCACAGCGGGCCCCAAGAAAGTTATAGTGCCGTCCGGGACACAGTGTCTTCTTATGTGTGCCTTTTCGTAGTCACTTCGTCTGCTTTCTTTCGTCTGGTACGCGAGTTGCACACCACAGTTCGCCATTTATGTCGGTCCAGGGCCAGGGCCAGTTCCTGTCAGTGGGCAACGTCCACCCCACTCATTTTCAGGTGACGTTTTAATACGTCCTTGTATCTCAATTTCTGTCCCCCAGGTGTCCTTTTTTCATGTTGCAGCTCTCCATAGAGCAGCAGTGTGGGTGTTCGCTCATCTGGCATCCTCCTCACGTGTCCAGCCCGTGGTAAATGAGCAGCTGTTATAAGGGCTTCCACGCTGTCGGTAACTGCTCGTTTCAGAACTTCTAGCTACGTCTGGCACTTTATCCCGCCACTTAACCCATGGACTCCTGGGGTTCCCCATTGACGAGTAAAATCGTCTGGCGTTAGACAGAGCAAAATACTAAGTATGGCCGGTTTAGGCCAATATGCAGCAGTTGTCGGATGTATCGAGTGTGGATCCTGGTGAGCTTTCTGTTTCCGGTAGAGGATCATACATTAGGGAATTTAAGATCTACGAAGGCGACGGTCGACGAAAACGTCACCTCAAAATATAACTTGGCTCTACCGTAAGTCTTTCGCGATTATTCAGTCTAGTTCGCGTCGTACAGTGTGGGCAAAGTATCATAAAAATAAATCGGTACGAGCGGCTTCAAAGTTAAAATAGAGAATGAAGGATTCTCTGTTGCATGCTTATGTTGTCCTCAAAACTTCAAATTTGGTGATTTCACGTCGTCGTTATGCAGAGGACCGCAAACATACTTGCTAAAATCCGTGCTGCACATGCAGCACGACTATTTCTGCTCTTTCAACCAATGATATTATTGCTTTGTGGCGTTGTCGTAGTCGTAGCCGTCGTCGTTTCTTAAATTCCCTACTCAACAGATCAGAGCACAGCAGACATGGGAGAACAGCAACATTATACACTTTGGTCTTCGTTGAGAGCCGGATGGCATGGCATGACCAGAGATGCTTGTACAGAGCACCGTGGGCTTTTGTGGCTGCTTGGATCCTCAGTACAGTCCACCTCCAGGTCTAATGAATTCGTAGGAGTTACTGTAATGCCAAGGTGGGTAAAGGATTCGGTGGTTTTCAGCGCCACTCCATTATATTAATCAGTATGCTCGGCTGAGCGTCTTCAGCAGCCCTCTCATCTGGTGGGGGCTGGTAGAGGAGTTCTGTATTGGCCTCGTTGATTTTCAACCCAAAGTCAGTTGCGGCTGCAGAGAAACGGTCAACAATTCCTTGCATATCCACTGGGTCAAGGGCTGAACCAATGCTGAGTCATCTGCATACAGACGCTCCCGAACACACACTTCTAGGGTTTTGGTGCATGCCTTTAACCGAGTAAGGTTGAACAGCTTTCCGTTTGTTCTGGTGTTGATGTACACACCTCTAGTCAAGTTGTTTGCCATGGTTTCCAGGACTGCAGCGGGATAAAGTGTGAAAAGTGTCGGAGCCACGACACATCCTTGCTTCACGCCGTGCTTGATGTCAAATGCCTCACTAATATCCCCTCCGATTGCCACTTTTCCCATAACTCCATGGAAAAGTCTGATGAAATTGATCAGTCTGTCTGGGCATCCATATGCTTCCAACACTTTTCAAAGGGTCTCCCTGTACAAAATGTTGAAGGCCTTTGAGAAATCGACGAATACCAAATAGAGGGCTTTCTGCTGCTCAACTGCCTTTTCCTGGAGCTGTCTCAGGCTAAATATCATGTCTGTGGTGGATCTGCCACCTCAAAAACAACACTCCCTTTCAGGAAGGACTTCTTCTGAGAAGACGAACGTCATTTTCAAAAACATTTATTCGCGTTTTTGAAATCATTTTGCAATTATTCCAAGTTCCAAGAAATTACGTACTGACATTTCTGTAGTAAAATTAATTTGAACGATGTGGTTGTTTAGGTTGAACTGTGAAATTTATCGTCTGGTGCTCAGGTCCTCCACAGAACCTTAATTGGGCCATTTCACGTCGCTGTTAAGCCCTGGTCAAACCATCGAACAAAGTTGGCTTTGCTTGATCCAACATTGTTTGACCCTTTGGCCACCCATGTTGGAAAATGTATGTCCAACATTTTTTGTTCGATCAAGTATGGGATAGAGCAGCCGGAAGCCTTGATCAGCGAGTATGAAGCAAAGCCATGTCTGCGGGACACTTTTAGCCTCCTTAACATTATCGCTCTGTTTGGAGATGTCTCGTTCAATAGCGTTCAAAATTTCTGCAAATTGATCCGAGCTCATTCTCATCATCTCCCATAAAGGCGAATGTATCTTGTAGTGAACATACCCATTCGAGACGTTCCCTTAACCATTCTTTGAGTTTTCCTGGTTTGAATTCATCATTTCCGTCCTCAAACAGCTCCAGTAGCATAAATGCTACGAGCGTATTTCCTTTCAGTGCTATGTAGCGCCATATTTTCAAATTTAGCGCCAACTTGAAGTTGAATCACTTTCGTCAAGCAATCTTGGATAGTGTTTTGCCACCACTTCAACATTTACATCCATTGCGCACGACCCAGCTTTAAACATTATGATGTGAAAATGAAGTTCTATTCTATTCTATTCTATTCTATTCTATTCTATTCTATTCTATTCTATTCTATTCTATTCTATTCTATTCTATTCTATTCTATTCTATTCTATTCTATTCTATTCTATGTTGCATGTGGGATCTGTCCACCTTTGTTCGACAGTTTTGCCAGGGCTTTAGGACGAGAACGGCGAGGAAATGTACATTATAAATGTAAAATGCACGTGCGGGGCGTGCACGTGGGAGTTTATTAGGCCGAGACACACCAGGTGACAAGTCGCTCCGTGTGTACTACATGTACTTGCAAAACAAGTCGCTGCGACACGACGCCGATTCGGTGCACACGCAGTGATCTCGCGTATGAGGGGGAATGTGAACTAGTTCTCTAATTCAATATGGCGGACCATATGACGCTGTCTCATTTGTTCATTTATATTTTGTTGCAGGGGCTTGTTGCCGGAAGTGTACACACGGTGCGACAACGCTGCTTTCGCTAATTTTGTCGCTGTTATCAGTCGCACGAATTCAAACTGCTTTAAATTCGTGCAACTGATCGCAGCGACAAAATTCTGCCGCAGCGACAATTATTTTCACAAAATTAACCGTGCCACACGAGGCGAATTGTCGCAGCGATTTATCGTCTAGTGTTTCCCGGCCTTTAAACATTTTTGGGGCATTCCCGTGGCCTTCGTCGCTGTTTTCGCTTAGCCTAACAACACAGCGTGCGAACAGAGAGTATACATGCTCGAAAAAAACCATGTGCGTGGCGTCCAAACTGTTAATTGCCACTCGTACAGTTCGTTAGCACATTCGTC
>OX421449.1:5333017-5335517 GCA_949126865.1 Montipora capitata | reverse complement strand
GTAAAATATTTTACAAACAGCATTGTATATTAATTAAACCTCTAGTAATATATAATTTGAAGTATTTCTGAAACCAATTTTAAGAACATTTTAAGAACACTTTCAGGCTGATTTCTCACTAAGCACCCCTCAAATAAGAACACGATCAGCCTTAAAGTGCCCCTGTGACCAAAAAATCAATTCATATTTTTCTTTGGATTTCAAAACTATGTTAACAAAACACTAAGTGACCCACGTTTTAAGCCTTGATTTCAAAAAGACACCTCTTTATTTTAACTGTAATTTTCCTATTTAATGGTCCGCCATTACTAACATTATGTTCTTGAGAGAGCTGGATCGAGGAGAAAATGACGTCATAGGCTCACTAGTTTAAGAATACAATACGTGTGTACGCCGCAGAATTAATATGCAGCACGGGGGTTTTGGGCTTTCAGACTTTTAAACTCACGCTTTGCATATATAATAAGCTGCGTTCACACGCTGAAATTTTAAGCTAGTGAGCCTCTGACGTCACTTTTCTCTGGATCCAACCGTCTGAGGTCCAAGCTCAAAATTTTGCCAGTCAGGTGTTAAGCAAACACACTTTCAAAATCTGAAGGAAAAAAGGAAGTGGTCTTTTTGATCACAGGGGCACTAAAAAAAGTGTTCTAATATGCGGGTGTTTACTGTATATCGAAGTTCAACGTGCCTATTTTCAAGCATGTCCATGGAGCCCTAATTGTTGCCATGGCAACGGCACAGAACTGCGTTAACACCCCTTAAACTCGCTTTTTGATAAATACAAAGAAACTAAAAACAAACTCAGTGACCTAATTTTTTTTTAAAAACTTTTCAAGTCCAAGTAAATTCAGCGAAAGGCGTGATATAGGAAAAAACAACCTTGTAGAACTTGAGTTATGTATAAAAGAAAATAAAAGCTGTAAGAAGGTGAAATAAAAATTCCATTAGATAGCTTTTTCAAAATTTTGCTTGAGGGCAAAATACCGTCAAAAATCAGCTTAGGTCACCGCGTTAACTTTCGCGATAGTTGCTCACCAAACATCGAGCCTCCTTTGGAAGAAAACGCATTGAATTTACTATCACGACAGCAGTTCTGTATTGCTGAATTTTTTACGAAAGACCAGACCCTTTGAGCTTCTTAACTCCTTTTTTCAGGTGCCGCCAACCTGTTTGCAAGAGAGTTTAGGAGGCGAGGTAAGAAAGCAACCCGGCGAAACCGAGCTAAGCCTGGTGCAAGTTCGTTCACAGGGGTTTTCTCAGCCAATAGTTGGGCGGAGAAAAGCTCTGGGAACGAGGTTGGAACTGTGTTGTAAATTTAACAAGGCGCAAAGACGCGGAGTCGTAGTTTGCTGTCGGCTTAGGGGATGTGCTCGCAAGCCCGCGGACGTTCTTAGCATTAATAGTGATTGCCGAGTTCCGTTGACTTGCAGATTTCCTGTTCAAATCCTTTTCAAATGAAATCCTAAAAAAAAAACCCCTTTCTGAATAAAGAAAGCACACCATCAAACTTAAGAGATACGTCTGATTTTCCTTCCCTTCCTTGTACTAATCGTTCTCTGAAAGAGGAATCGGTTTCTTCACTGGTAGCAGTGAAATTTAGGCAATTGTTTCTTTCTGTTGTTTTTCCTTTTATTATTTATTGCACCAGTCGAAAATTAACTATTCAGTTTGTTTTTTATTTTCAGAATTTGAATATGAGATGGGCCTAAAAGGTAAGAATTTTATGTTGATTTGTCATTTTCTAACGTCGAAACGTTGTCCCAGATAATGCTAGTTTCATTTCCGGGTAGCGAACATGATGCATTTTGCAGAACAACTGCGGGAATTTTCTGGGGAGTAGTCTGAAATTCCAGACGTCTCCTCCCTAACGCGCCCCCTACTAGGGTTAGGGAGGAGAGGGCTGGAATTTCAGACTATGTGTGGAGATGACGGGCGTAAGTAAAGGCGGTTGCGTAGTAATATACTGAACTGAAAAGGAAATGTTTCCCTTGCAATTACATTTCCAATTGGTTAGACCGACTTTCGAGTCTAAGGGAATACCTAGGGTGCTTTCCATTATGCCTGACCATCAGGTCCGAGACCAGTGGAACTAACCAAGAAAAAATGGAACGACATTTTTCATCAAAAGTAAATTTCCAACCGGACCGAAGCGTTCCATTTACGTTTCGACCAAAATTTCGGTTACATCACAGTGAAATGGAACTGGAAACGAGAATTTTTGTAAATGGAACGGCACGTTTCGGTCGGACCGGACCGGACCGACCGGTCAAAAAGGACCACCTCCAGAGGTGGTCCCAAATATTCTGGTCGGGCCGAACCGAAACGGACCCTTCCATTTGACTTCAGCCCGAAATTTCCGGAAATTTTGGCTTAATGGAAAGCACCCTTAGGGTTTAAAAGATTCTTCTTCGCAGAGTATTAAAAGCAAGGTGAACTCACCATAACACCAAACTCAGTGTGGCCATCACGTCACGCATGCCTACAACCACGAAGGGTCCGT
>OX421449.1:5300517-5328017 GCA_949126865.1 Montipora capitata | reverse complement strand
ATGATTTTATCCAGCCAAAAACTTCAGACCATGCTGAAGGCTCGGATGGCGGTTCCTTTAAATCACTCGCTGATGAATTTAGCGTTCTAGAGAAAACTTCACCTGCCATAGATGCAAATTTGGCAGAAATAGTGGAGAGTCTGCTTACAGAGAAGCTCACCAAAGAAAAGTTGGCCGAGGTACAGAACAAGTACCTCAGACCTGAAAACTGCACTAATTTGGTTGCACCCAAGATAAACAAGCAAATTTGGCAACAATTACGACAGGAGACCAGAAACAATGATTCAGCTTTCCAGAAGGCACAGTCTTTGCTGTTGTCAGGTTTATATGCTGTACTTCAGCTGTGCAACAGTGCAAATGGGGATCAGAGGAATGTTTTGACCCATACAGCAGTCCTGCTGTTGTCAGCAAACAGAGAGCTTAATCTGAAACGAAGAGATCTCATTCGTCCTGACCTGAACAAGCAATATGCTCCTTTATGCAACCCATCTACTGCTGTGTCGACATTCTTGTTTGGAGATGACCTAAACAAAGAAGTGGAAGAGTTAACAAAGTCAAAAAAGCTCAGCAATAAAGTGACTCCTAAGAGACGCATGGAACCTTACAAAGTCCCCGCCTTTAGAGGTGTTCGTGGTCGTGGCCGCTTCGGTCAGAGTACTGGCAGGGGAAGAGCCATCCTCTAATTCTTTTTTAGGTCAAGGCCGGGGCCATGCTCAGCCCCAGCAGAATCCCAGGTCCTCGGCAACCAAGACCCAGTAGGATCACCAGCTGAGGTAAGTCAGACAAATTTTGCTACTACTATTATTGCAAATTCCTTTTAAGGCAGGAGGGCTGCGAGACTGTCTTCATGTATGGAAGACTATCACATCAGATCCTTTTATCTTGGATGCAGTTACTCACTGTCATATTGAATTTGACCGGGAACCTGGAATATGTACTAGTGTTGCTAGGCCTTTTTGTTCCTTTACTGAAATTGAGCAGACTATCATTGACAATGAAGTAGAAAAATTCCTTCTTTAAGGGATAATAAGGCTATCATCACATGAGGATGGCCAGGTGATATCTCCAATTTTTACAAGGCCTAAGAAAGATGGGTCTCACAGGGTTATATTTAACCTAACGAAACTGAATGAGTCAGTGACATACCATCATTTTAAAATGTACACGTTAGAGACAGCTTTTAGACTCATGAGGCCTGGATGTTACATGACATCTATAGATCTGAAGGATGCATATTACTCTATCCCTATTGCAGAAGAACATCAGAAATATTTAAAATTTATTTGGAGGGGTCAATTATATGCTTTCACTAGCCTGCCTATGGGATTGACTAGTAGCCCTAGGATTTTTACGAAAGTTTTAAAACCGGTCTTTAGCTACTTGAGAAGTCAGTTTGGACACACCTGTCTGGGCTATATTAATGACTCTTTCTATCTGGAAGATAGTTATACAGAGTGTGAAGAAGCCACATTACGTGCTATACAACGTTTTGTCAGTCTGGGTTTTAAAATCCATCCAGAAAAGTCAGTTATCATACCAACACAGATCTTAGAGTTTTTAGGGTTCATTCTGAACTCTATTCTCATGTTGGTTACTTTGACTAACAAGAAAGCTGTTAAAATTTTGCAATTGTGCCAAACGTTCTCTCTTCCAAATAAACGGTTTACCATTCGTGAAGTTGCATCTTTTCTTGGGACCCTTGTCTCCAGCTTTCCAGGCGTAGAGTTTGGCCCTTTACATTATCGCCACATTGAGGTTGACAAAGAAGCAAATTTGAAATTGAACCAGGGGAATTTTGATTCATTCATAACCTTGTCTCATGACAGTTTGGAAGAGATTCACTGGTGGTCTGCAAATATTCTGACAGCATCAAGAAGAATTTTTCATAGTAGTCCTGATGTAGTTGTTTACACTGATGCATCCCAAATGGGTTGGGGTGCTCACATCAAACCTGGGAATAACACTAGTGGCATCTGGTCTAAGTCAGAGTCATCCGGGCACATAAATTAAAAGGAATTATTAGCAGTTAAGCTTGCTCTGTCTTCCCTACTTGATGCCAGGAACAACATTCATGTGCGGGTTATGTCTGATAACAACACTGCTGTGTCTTACATTAATTCTATGGGAGGTTGTAGATCTTTAGAATGTAACTCCGTTGCTAAGGATATTTGGGATTGGGCTATTGACAAAGATATCTGGTTATCAGCAGCCCATATTCCCGGATCAAGCAATATTGACGCTGATCAGTTATCTCGGAATTTGAATTTGGATCTGGAATGGATGCTTTCTGCTCCAATTTTTCAGAGGATAGTAGCTTTATTTGGCAAACCAGATATAGATCTATTTGCTAGTAGACTTAATGCTCAGGTAAAGGATTATGTTTCCTGGAAACCACATTTGTGGATGCTTTTACCATTGATTGGTCACAATTTTTCTTCTATGCTTATCCTCCACTTTGCCTTGTTTCAAGGTGCGTACAGAAAATAATTCACGACCAGGCATCAGGAATTCTAGTAATTCCCTTGTGGACAACTCAGCCTTATTTTACGGCTGTACTGAGCCTACTAACAGAAACGCCACGTGTATTCAATGCTTCAGTTCAGAACCTGATTCATCCAACTCTGGACGGTCCTCATCCCCTACACCAACGCCTGCAGTTGATGGTATGCAAGTTATCAGGTGATCCTTGCAAGAGTCTGAGATTTCGCCAGACATTGTCGACATCATCATGCATTCATGGAGAGACAGCACTCAGAAACAATATAAAGTTTATATTAACAAGTGGTTGCAATTTTGCAGTGAAAGAAAGATTGATCCGTTGCATCCCACTGTAACTGCTGTACTCTCTTTTCTGCACAGTCTTTTCAAGAGTGGCTTGAGCTATTCTGCGTTGAATACAGCTCGGTCTGCAGTCTCTAACATTGATATGTGTGATAATGATGCTTCATCTCACACACCTGTAGGGAAGCATTTCCTTGTTTGCCGTTACCTTAGAGGGGTGTTCAACAAGCTCAAGCCTGTGCCGAAGTATAACAACATCTGGTCCGTGGATAATGTCCTTGATTACTTGAGTTTATTTTGGCCCCTGCACGAGATCAATTTGAAGGAACTCACCCTGAAATTAGTCATGTTGATTGCCTTAACTACGGGGCAGAGGTGTCAGACTTTGACCTTTTTGGATACATCAGAGCAATATATGCAGAAGAATGATACATGTTTTAATTTTGCCTTAACTGAACACATTAAGCAGGACAAACCTGGCAAAGTGTTTGGCAATGTACGCCTTTACAAGTATCCAGTAAGGGAACTGTGTGTTTATGAAACATTAGATTATTACCTACATGCTACTGAAAAGCTGAGGAATTCTTCAAAATTGCTTGTTTCGTACATTAAGCCCTATAAGGCAGTAACCTCGTCTACTATTGGACGCTGGATCAAAACTTTGTTGGGACAAGCAGGGGTTGATACAGAAATATTTTCTGGTCATAGCACTAGGTGTGCTTCAACGAGTAAAGCTCTTATGTCAGTTTCCACTTATGTGATTCTAGCTACAGCCGGTTGGACTGAGGAGTCCACTTTTCGGAAGTTTTACAACAAGCCGGTTGCTGTAACAAACCAGATGAGTTTGGCAGTTCTCACTTAGGTTAATGCCTTGTACAACAAAATTGTATTGCAAATTAGTGTACAATTAAAGTCGGCGTGTGAAGTTGTTTGGGTGTTTTCTCATTTTGTGCTCACTGCGTTTAAGTCTCATGGTAACCCGGATGTACGTAATGATTTGGTAGAATTGAAAATTAGACAAGACTTACCTGTAAGTTGAAGTTTGATGATAATTCTGCCAAATCATTAGTAGTACAGTAGGGTTAACATGCCCATAGCACCCATATGTTCACACCCACGCCTTACGTCGTTTCGGCTGCGTTTTAGTGATCACAAAATTCTTTTAAGACTGACCTGCGGCGGTGCGTGCGCATCTCATGTTAACCCTACTGTACTACTAATGATTTGGCAGAATTATCATCAAACTTCAACTTACAGGTAAGTCTTGTTTAATTTTCAAATAAGTCAGATAAATACCTCGAACGTCGGCATTAATCCATATACATCCCGATGGCCTGTATGATTCATACCTCTGTTCTCGGTATTTATCTCTTACTAATAATAATAATAATAATAATAATAATAATAATTATTATTATTATTATTATTATTATTATTATTATTATTATTATTATTATTATTATTAGAGCGGTGTTCAATTGAGTGTCGAAAGTAATTAGCCCATTACTTTGGTTTTGCATTATTTCACTCAGTGATTGGTTTAAAGTTGTGGCGAGACTTTTTCAACCAATCGTGCCTCTCGCGTGCGCATTTTCCTGCGCTTTGTTTCGGCTACGTGTTTACTTCGAGTTTTGATTGGTTTACTGGATTGTCTCGATCCTTTTTGATTGACCAAAGTAATTACTTTGGTTTTGGTTTTATTTTTAATATTGTTATTATTATTATTATTATTATTATTATTGTTGTTGTTGTTGTTGTTGTTGTTGTTGTTGTTATTATTATTATTATTATTATTATTATTATTATGCGCATTCTTGCTGTTCAGTCTGCTGTATACTCCTGAAGGGCCGGGTCCAAACCATGGTCCTAGGACACATTTATAATTATTATTATTATTATTATTATTATTATTATTATTATTATTATTAACGAAACAGAAGAGGTTGGTGCATCCATATTGTCACAAACTGAAAGTATCGAACCCGCCGAATGCGAAGGTGAAAATTTATCAAATGTGAATGTGGTTGAAGGTTCGAATTTGCATATTTCTTCCGACATTGCTGATCAAAGAGCTCCCCAGGGACAGGCTGCTACTTGCACGGATCAAAACACCAAAAATCAAATCAAGCCAAATTTGCCGGATTATGATGTGCTTCCCTCTGAAATAAAGAACAAAACTTGGGGCAGTATTAGTTACGCATGTTTCTGTAATACTGCGGCCCGATGTTCCATCGGGCCGCGCAGGGAAGAGTTTCATTGAAGAATTAAACTTCTGGATTAAGCAATTTAATTCAGACTCTGACTTGAACTCGGTTGCTCTTAAAGGATTCATGGTGCTCCCAACTTTGATCTTGCAAAAACCATCCGCTACTTCCAAAAGCAAGTAGCATAGCGAAGCAATAGAGCGTCGATTAGCACTCTGGAAACAAGGGGATCTTAATTTGCTGCTTAAAGAAGTGAAGTTTTTTCAAGGGAAATTTGTGAATTCCAAGCAACCTAGAAAGGTTGAAGAAATATCCAAAGTCTTCTCAAAGCTGGTTCTGCAAGGAAAATTGACAGCGGCAATGAAACTCCTAGATAACGAGAGCTCGTCCGGTCTGCTCGACCTATCGCCAGATGTCCTGCAAGGGCTACAGGACAAGCACCCAGAGGCAGCTGATATCGCAGAGGAGAGTTTGTTACACTGCCCAATTGATTATATTCCGCCAAATGCTTACGACCTCATAGACGAAGAATCGATCTACAACTCAGCAAGTAAAACCAAGGGCTCAGCCGGACCATCTGGAATGGACGCAGAGCTGTATAAGAGAATCCTGTGCTCTAAGAACTTTAAGACCGAGGGTAAAATTCTGAGAGAAGAGTTAGCCGTTTTCACAAGAAATCTGTTAAGGAAATTGTACCACCCATCCTTAGTTGAAGCGTTTACGTCCTTGCAGGCTTATCCCGCTCGATAAGAACCCGGGAATCAGACCAATTGGCGTTGGAGAAGTACTAAGGAGATTAGTGGGGAAAACGGTCTGCGGTTTCTTAAAGGAGGAAATAAAAGAAGCGGCAGGTCCCTACAAGTCTGCGCTGGTCATAACGCAGGAGCGGAGACTGCGATCCACGCAATGAGTCAAGTGTTTGTTGAAGAAAGAACAGATGGAATATTGTTAATTGATGCTAGTAACGCTTTTAACCAAATGAATAGGTCAGTGGCTTTACACAATATCCAGATCATGTGCAAAGAAATGGCGCTCTATGTTATTAACACGTATAGAAGCCCATCTAGACTGTTTATCTGCGGGGGAGGTGAAATACTTTCTCGAGAAGGCACCACACAAGGAGATCCGCTAGCGATGCCGTGGTACGCACTTAATACATCTATAATGATTCAGAAATTGAGGGACCACTGCCCATTGGTTAAACAGGTGTGGCTAGCAGACGACTCAGCTGGAGGGGGGAGTATTGTGCAGTTGTATAACTGGTACAAGCATTTGAGTAAGGAAGGACAAAAATTTGGATACTTTGTGAATGGGTCAAAGAGCTGGCTTATTGTGAAGTCTGGGGAACTTGCAAAGGAAGCAAAGAGGGTGTTTGGAGAGGAAGTCAACATAACGACTGAAGGTCAGCGCCATCTGGGAGCAGTTATTGCGTCGCAAGAATACAAAGATCAGTATTGTGAGGAGAAGGTTTGGGCACGGAAAGAGGAAATCGAACGTCTCTCTGAAATAGCTACGCCCTTTCGTAGCAAGATAGAGCAATCATTAGACTGTAAAATAAATGTAGCTAGTGCGGATATTTGAGATACACGGTCTATGTTTTTATACTCGGGGCGTTTTATGGACACTGGTTTAGCCGTCATTAGTATAATTCGATTGTATGATTGTAATATCTCTGCATCATGGAATTCGTAATTTTATGGAATTTTGAATTGTTTTTATTATCAATCATTTCTATTTCTTTTAATGTAAGTAAGTGAAATAAATAAAGTTGTTATATTATCATTATTATTAGTAGCAGCAGCAGCAGCAGCAGCAGCAGCAGTAGTAGTAGTAGTAGTAGTAGTAGTAGTAGTAGTAGTGGTAGTGGTAGTGGTAGTGGTAGTAGTAGTGGTAGTAGTAGTGGTAGTAGTGGTAGTAGTGGTAGTAGTGGTTCGCACTGGCTTTAACCCGAAACACAGAAATGAAACAAACGGACCATCGAACAGGTTTGGGTGGCAACTGTCTTTTGGGAACCAAACTAAAGTATCTTATCGTAATACACTACAGCAACCCAACTCATTACAATAAAAGCTCGCACTTTTATTCTTGCACCGTTTAATTAATTAATTTAAACCAATACAACATTGTGCAAATCCCTAATCAGCGTAAGTAAGAAATCAAATAAAGGCACAATGTTTGTTTCAGTTCACTGATTAGAGTTCTAAGATTGAGGCTTTTCAAGTGCTAAAGTAAGATCTATCCTCTATATATAAATAGTTCACCACCAAATTTTCTTCCCTCTGATTGGTTCAAAATCGATCATGTGACACAGCTTGAAAGGTGGTGGAACCTTGACCGTATCTGTGGCGATCGATTATTACTTGGAAGTCGTAGCGTTTTTACAAATTCTGTGAATTTTATCATTTCAATTAATTTCCTCCACACGTTCTTTGACAATCTTCCATTTTTTCGAAATTATTCTGATTCCCCTGGCATCCACCATAAATGAATTCTTTACACTTGCCATCTTGTCGATCAAAGTAAAACTTTGGGAAATAAGCCATGCATTTTCCACTCTCCGAGTCAAGATTACAGAAGTCTGGACGCGTTTCTGCAAACTCTATAGGAATTAGAAATAAAAACACTATCAAGAGTCCATTACCCATTACCCGTCAGAACATTGTCTATTTTAAATTTTAAAACCAAGTTTTGCGGGAAAATTAATAAAAGACCAAATGTTTGTTTGTTTTTTCGCTAAACTTGGTTTAGTAGACACTTTTCTGGCACTGACGGGGACTAGGCCAATTTGTATGGGTTATTGACCAAGCGTGAGGTCAAGATGACTGGATATTGGCCAAGTTCTTTTTTTGCGTGTTTATGGACCGAGACGAAGTCGAGGTCCATAAACACGCAAAAAAAGAACGAGGCCAATATCCAGTCATCTTGACCGAACAATCTTGGTCAATAAAGGATTTATTATATGACTTAAAACACCAAAAAATGATCTTTGATCTTGCGGGACCAAGCGAGAAATCCCGAGCGGGCAGTATCGCTCCATCTTGCCCGCTCGGGTAGCCAATCAGAGCGCGCGATTTGGTTCATCTTGCCCGCTCACGGAGCTAGTCATATAATAATTATGGGTTATTGACCAAGCGTGAGCTCAAGATGACTGGATATTGGCCAAGTTCTTTTTCTGCGTGTTTATGGACCGAGACGAAGTCGAGATCCATAAACACGCAAAAAAAGAACGAGCCCAATATCCAGCCATCTTGACCGAACAAGCTTGGTCCATAAAGGATTTATTACATGACTTAAAAACACCAAAAAATGATGTTTGATCTTGCGGGACCAAGCGAGAAATCCCGAGCGGGCAAGATAGCTCCATCTTGCCCGCTCGGGTAGCCAATCACAGGGCGCAATTTGGTTCATCTTGCCCGCTCACGGAACTAGTAATATAATAAGGGTAAATATTACTCTTGGGTCATGGACCGCTCTTGCTATTATGTTGAAAAATCAAAACTGTGTTGGAGATCTTATATTTCATGAAACACACAATGGAAAAGTATTCGTGACTTGATAGGGAAAATCTCCTGCTCTTGCACGTGTTTGATAAGCAAGAGGATCCCCTTTCCGTTAACAGTTGTCCGACGGACCTATAGTTATCAAAAAAGAGAAAGAGAGAGAGAAAAGTTTTCAAAATTTTACCTTGCAATATATTAAACAGGTTTTTTTGTTTTGTGTTTTTTTAGTCTAAACATATTTTTTAAAAATGTGTGCAGATTTCAGTTTCAACCAAGAGTCAATTACACAAAAGTAAGATTCTGGTATTAGGTTGACCCCATCAGCGTCAGAAGAGTGACTATTTTTAAACCAAGTTATTATAATTTGCGGGAAAACAAACTATAAATCGGCTAACTCAATGTTGTACCCAATTCAAATTTGCTGGGTTTAGATTCTTTGTGTATATTGTATTTGCATTATAATGTAGCATTCACGTTCAAATCTTATGGAAATGCTTGGAACAAAGGCTTTGAATTGGGTACAACATTGATTTAGCCATTTTTGGTGTACTGTTTATTTTTCTGCAAAACTTGGTTTAAAAATAGACACTTTTCTGTCGATGATTGGGACCAGGCCAATTTGGGTGAATCTTACTGTTGGGTTATGGAATCTTGTTTCAACTTCAACCCCGGAGTAGACGCTCTTCCACAGGAGATACTTTCCGTCCACGTGGGAGGAAAGGGCCTCTTTACACGAGCCCGGGTTGGACACCGACCCAGGTCAGTTCAGCGTCGAAATTTACGTTTACACGAGCCCGGGCTGGGTGAGGGTTGGGTCATTCTCGGCTGACCCGGGTCAGTTCCCTTTTCGTCCGGTTGAAAGGGCTGGTGACTACTTGTCAGTGAGGAAAATGGCGGACGAACCGTGCAATCATCACAATCATCAATTTGTGTTAACGTTATCAGCCATTTTGGTACAGGCTGCGCATGGGCCAGAACGCTGAACCGCAAAAAAAAGTGATGTTCAAACAATCCCGGGTCAGATACGCCATTGTTTACATGAAGAAATTGAAGAAATTTCAACCCTTCTAGCCGGGTCAACCCGAGTCTTGAGAAGGGTTACCCGGCAAGGGGGGCTGACCCGGTTTGACTTTCTATTTTCATGTAAACGCTTATAAACATTTGACTGCAAAAGGGTTACCCGCCGCGGTGATTCAACCGGGGGTAAAAAGCAACCCGGGCTCGTGCAAAGAGGCCCTTTTTAACTCTATACCTGTTCCTGCCCCGTGCCACTCTCTCTGCAAACTGAAGCAGTTTGTTTTTCAAGTTTAGACTGCGGCTTTTGATATTCTTTTAGTTTGTTTGTTTAGAAACCGCATTCGACTGTAAACTTAGTAAAAAGGGGTAGGGCTTAATTTGTTTACCTTCAAAACCTGATTGGATCAAATGACGGTGTAATGCACGTTCCTCCCATCGAAAAGCTTTAATGTTTCCTTCGTTTCGTAACGCCAATACGGTGAAAATCGTTTAGGCTCTATTCATCTTCAGTTGTGTTCGATTTTTATATCTTGCACTAGTTGGTTTTTTCGTGCTCTCGCGATAAGCAAAGCTCACAATTATAAAGTAAAACAGCAACAATGAAATTAAAATGAACAGTTTCTGATGAGGCTTGAGATTTTCCGCTTCCAGCTGCTCACTGACTACAGCTAAATTAAGATTGGGTCGACCTCATGCATTTTAAAGAGGCGATGAAGAAAATGTAATAGTCATCTCGAATAAATTTTACTTCTCGAAGTAGAGATATAGCACCAAAATCAATAATACAACCTTGTGTTTTTTATGTTAAATTTGTTTGAATCATCAAGTGTAATAAAAAGACCAAAATCGTGACACTGTTAAAAAAAACGTTTTGGTGGATTTAAAAATACACTCACCAGAAGCAAAGGCTGTGAAAAACACAAACAAGAACGCAGCAAACAGATCCATTTTCCCTTGAAATTTTAAGTTTAAAAGAGTGGAAAATAAAGAAGGTAGGGCATGAAATGACAACCATACGAAAACGTTCTCCAGTAAAATGAAAGGACAACACAGTTGAACAGCTGTTTCTGCAAAGAGAAGTCACATGAATCATGCATTACTGAATTAATTATTTGGAAATGCATTAGGTTTTTCAAATCTAAGAAGGGAATAATAATCATTGCGGCCTTTCTATGCCGTGTATATGTCTTACAAAATATATGGCAATCACTTTAAAATGTTTATTTCCGAAACAAAGTCCCAAAGTACACGAGGGTTTTCTTTGCGCGCGTGCGGTACTCGAGTAACACGCGAGGCGACGCGTGAGGCCAGATCATTAAATGGTCGCGCAAGGAAAACCTCTGGAGAGCAGTCCTGGAAAAGATTTTTTTTTCAGTATGGCAAATCTGCGATATTCTCCTGCTGGGTCACAGCAGAGACCTGATTAGGACTTCCCGTGGCAATCAAGCTAGCACTGCGATGAACCGTGTGTGAATTTGAATCACATTTCCCCCTTTCCTGATAGAAACATAAAGCAAATTTATCTATTCCACTCTATAGTATATGTGTATTACTCACTTATATGTCTGGCTCTAGTCAGAAAGAGCCAACTTTCGCAGGCAATAATACAGTTCTGAATCTTTTCCTAGCTAAATAAACTTCATTGCTTTGATAGTTTGCGGTAAATTCATGGGTGTCGTTGTACAAGTCTCCGAAAAAAAAGCACCATCCTTGCGGGGTGAACGCTTTTTTATTTTGTATTCCATCTTTGGCGTATCTCTTGAGCGTAGCCGGACCGTGCTCCAGACAAAGAGAAAAACGCTGGTCGAATTTCTGTCACCCTTTTCGTTTATTTTCTTGCTTTGCGCAAACTGGATACAGAGTATAAAATTCATGTTTTTTGCAGATGAAACATAATGCACCTCTGTTAGTAGCAAACTGAAATGTCAGAAGAAAAATAGTGAGTTTGATGTGCTGATATCATATCTACGTCGTTCAACCAGCGGAAATGATTGTATCAGCAACATACTATGTTTTCTGCTACGATTTAACTGACATTGTCAGGATGTGTCGTACTCAAGTTTTTTTCACCAAATTTCCTGAAACGTTATCAACGAATGCAAAGACGATCATGTTTATTTTAGCTTTGATAACAGCCTCTCTAACAAGACAAAAACAAAGCTATTTTAATTTTTAAAAATAGTGTTTTAAACTCAAACCGAAGACAAGTTAAAATAAGGCTTGGTCCACGCATTTGTAGTATATAAGGACAATTTTTTTTAACGCAAAATTATCTTTGATCTGTCAATTCTTTTTTTATTATTATTATAATTATTATTTTTCATGGGCTGAGCACAATAGATGTAGATATCGAATTAAATAAAATTTATATATTATATCTCATTTCCTAAAATCTTACCACTCAATAGAGAAGCCATTTATAAACTTTTATTAGCAATCCATAAAAGTGAGAAATCTTTGTGTTATGAAAAGGATGGTTTTCTTCTATGACTCTATCACTGAAATGTAAAAGATTGAAGAATCTGTTTTAATTAAACGTTGAAAATCTTAACAACTGACTTATGAGAAATCGAGAAACAGCACTGGCAAAAAAGGAACACCTTGCTCCGAGTAACGGCTTGGAGAACTACTATTATTTTAAAAGGGCGAAATCAGATAGTTTTATGAATGTGGGAAACTGACGCTTTATCATATTCTTATCAATAAGACTTGAAATTTTACTTTTTATAGCCCCATAAAACGTGAGAAACAAGGAAAGAAAACAGAAGTTTATATTTTCAACGTGGGCCTTATTTCAATTGGCATCATGTCACCCGCTTTTGCCGTCTCGCTTGAAATATCGCTTTAATCGAACTGATTTGCGTTTCAACGTACATAAAGGACATAAAGGAGAAACATACAAACTGAAGAGTCCATTAGAGTTTATAATTTGTCTTTGAAAAATAACTTTTTCTTTGGTGAGCATTGTTATCATTGTTTTCCAAGACCCTTCCGGTTGTGGATGTTTGGTGCTAAGAAATTATTCAATGATTTACGTCTAAGCCTTACGATTTGCCTGTTATCGAACTTTCTAATGACTCTTCGCTGAGGAAAATTATGTCGTTTTTTTTTTTTATTTTTTATTTTTTAACAAAACAAGATACAACAGTTACCCAAAGCTTCTGTCGATATTGATTAGTCTCTACTTTGCTGAGATAGAGAAAATCAGGAATACTTCTGACAGAGCATATATTTTTCTTTTAAAAGTTAACTGTTGTCTTATGGATGGATTGTATTCATTTTTTCAAAAAAAAGGTTTCGCTCCAACCCCATGATTTAAACAATCATGTATTGTCCCTAAAGGCACCATGTCGTTGTAAATAATTTGCAAATTACTGGAATTATCATCATTCATTTCCAGGTGGGTATCTCAGCTTTCCGAGTTTTATGCTGAATAGTTTTTCAATATATCATTATTATAAAAAACCAAGGTTTTTTTTTTTTCAATTTATGTGACGATCAATGTGGCTGTTGTTGGGTCATCTATTGGGATTTCAAGACAGTGATATTCCATGAGGAAATGTAATGTAAGTTTTGCAGCATACCCGGCTTGTAAAAAACTCTCGGCTTTTCTCATATCGAAAAGAAGCAATCATTTTTCGACGTAAATAATGTAAACTTTTATTTCCGTTCGATCGGAGACTGAGTCGACAGTGTAAGTTCTAATCGTTCACGGACGAGGAAAAAATTAAACCCTATAGTGCCTAATGGTAGTCCAAATCTTTCAATGAAGTTTTAGAAATGTTCCAATCGAATTCACCTTCCACGTATAAAAATGGTTTTCTTTTTTTTTGCTCATTCAACTGTTGTAATCTCAGAGCCCTAAAGGGCCGAATGGGATTAAAAAGCTTTTAAAACTGCTGAGGGCTTGAGAGAATGTATTTTTCCACATAGTTCAAAATTGTTGACAAATGCTTGTCCTTTCCAAATTACCAAATTTTGTTTTAAAAGGAATGTATTGTAAACACTTAATCGTAAGGAAACTCCATTACCGGACGCTATTTTCATATTTCTTTGTTACATGAAGTGTTGATCACAGAAAGATTCTATTTGTGGGTGATAAAAACTGTTATCAAGACGGTAATAGATCAGAAGAGCTTGAGCAGATTCTTATTTATTTCATGGTCTCTGATTCGTGATTTGCAGTCAAGTAGTTATCGAGCTAGTAGCATTGAAAACGACTTTCTTACATTTATATTCTTTACGATCTTTCATAGAAAAATGAACAACACGTCGCTTTCTGAAGGTGAACTCAGTTTTGGTTGGTCTCCAGTTTTTCTGATAACCTGTTTGGTTTTATATTCTCTCATTATCGTGATTTCAATACTTGGGAACATTCTAGTTTGTGTAGCCATCTGCCTGAATGACAGTCTTCGCTCCTCGCCGACGATGTCATTCATTTTCTCGCTGGCTTGCTCCGACCTCCTCATATCTTGCCTCGCTATGCCATTCGACGCGGAAAGTTTGCTCCTCAAAGACCAATGGAAGCATGGTGAAACTCTTTGTATTGTCTGGACAACTGCTTACCTTTTCAGCGTTCCTACCTCCATGTTAACACTAGTCGCTCTAACAATCGACCGATACAAGGCACTGAGCGATCCTCTGAGACGATTTCGCAAGACCAAGTTCTTCTCCGTGCGATGTTCTCGCGTTATAGTGGTATTCCTGTGGTTGTACAATCTCGCCTTCTCCCTGATTCCAGTCATGGGCTGGCGTAACTTTCCTCGCTACGTCTTAGATGGTTACTGTTATTTCAACATTACTCCATCATATTCCGCCCTTAGTAGCATGCTTCATTTTATTCTACCTTTACTTATTATAGGTGGAATTTATTTTAAGATTTACCGCATTTCGCAGAATGTCAAGCGATGCCAGGATTTGAGCGAGGTGGCCACCTCTTCTCCGGCAGATATTGTTCGTTATCCCACACCGCGCGACCATGGCCGATTTCAAAGAAATATGAAAGCTACGAAGACAATTGCGTTGATAATTTCTGCTTTATTTGTCTGCTGGTTTCCGCACAGTATCGCTAGCCTTACCTTCAGCCTCTGCAAAGAGTGTTACCTCCATTCTCCACCTGAAGTACTCACCTCTCTACTGATTCTCGGATACCTTAATTCCGCTCTGAACCCTTTAATATATTCTTTACGGAACCGGAAATTCAGGGAGACGTACCACGCGTTATATCTGTCAGTCAGAAAAATCGGAAGAGCTGCATCGCAGAGGTCGCGATTAAGCTCCATTTCATCTCAGAGAAGCAGCATATCTTTTACTTTTCATAATAAAGGGCGACAAGAAAGCGTGGTGGAACAGAACAGTAGCGTAAGAATGACAGCATACAGTCATTCATTGAAGTCACTCTGAGCTTTTACGTTATTTTGGGATGATTTAAAATATGCTGCAATGGATCATTAAAAAAAATAAAAGCCTGTACTGGAATGATCAGGCGTAAGCTGGGATTGCAAAATATGAGAGACTTGTAAACGTGGCATGGACTGGATTGTAATACATATTAAGCGATAGATTCATTTTCATAGCACTTGACTTGCTTGTGTTGGATTTTAAGTAACTCTAGCTGGTCTTTGCTAATGATTACACATATTCCCATGATTTGAGCTCTTTCGGAGGAAAGGTGGAACTTTGAATTCTCAGTATTAGATATTGATTTAGATTTTCGCCCCAAGTGGTCTGAATAATTAAGTTCCATACAATGTGTTGCCTGTAAAAAAAACCCAATATTTTATGTTTTGGTGCCCATAGTCTTATAAGACCATTACTTTCAAACGCAGGTTAATCACAGTTCCATTTTATTTCAATAGTAGCCGCTGGCACGGAGGCGGAATGCGTTGAAAATATAAGAAGTATAAACATAGTTACAAGTAAAAGTTACAAAGTAGAAACAACGTCGACATCAATTTAATTGCATGTCTTTTATTAGGGAGTAAAAGAAACATCGACTACTACCAAGGGCGTAGCGTCCTTTACGCAAATAAGCACGTGTGTAGTTGAGAAATTAGTAAGATTTCCGATGTAAGTAAAAGCCCTCCGAGGCCCTTACACTGTGTCAGTCTTATCACTAGTCCCCAGTTCCCGGTTATATTTTCACGAAAGGTTATGATGATGATGATGATGTTGATGATGATGATGATGATGATGTATGACATAATTTTCGACCCCGTTCCCCTTTCTTGCTAACCCCCTGTTTGTGTTGTAGCTTGCTGAAAACTCAAAAGATGGGTAAAATGAACAACTACCAACTGCATTTTCCTTCGCATTTATTTATTGAAATGTCCTTCGGGGATAGTCGCAAATGGTATTTGCGAGATTTGCGAGACCCTAAATTTTAAACGTTTCTGGGAAAGCAGGCTGTATGGGGAAGCACGCTGTATGGACGTTGCACGCTCCAGATGGGCTCCTGTTCAACCTGGGGACGGAACCTGGGAACGGAACTTGGAAGTTGCCGGTCCAAAGGTGGTGGTATTGCATTTGAATTAAACAAAAAAAGCGAAAAAGGGCGGAATGATTCTGTTTATGGACTCAGGGAAGAAACAAATTAAATTTTGTTTTGCAGGGTCACCATCTCTTCATCGTCACTCCGATAAGGGAAATCTTATTCCTATGAACAAAAAATTTTCCATGATACAAAGTTTCCTACTTGTGAAAACGCCGTTTCACAGACGCTGTATGGAAGTTGCACGCTCCAGATGAGCTCCTGATATAATTGATTAAAGGGGAAATTAAAATCGTATTGCACGTGCGGCACGCATTAAAGAACGTTTCTTTGCCGCGCTTTGCAAAACGTCAAGACGAACAAATCGACCACATTTCTCTCCCTCTCTGTCTGAAAGCAAGCCCCGTGGGTCGAAATCTCAGGGTGTGTCGTCATGGCACAACGCTCTGGCAACGCGTCCAGAGGTATCGCTACCGGTTCCGATTTATATCCTGTATTTTGAGCGTTTGGTCTGTGAAGCAACAATTTTTTTAGGCCACTGACGCTTACATTGCGTAAAACATAATGGCCATATTTCCTGACTTTCCCACGCACGGCTGCAACTGCCACTATCGCGAAAGCCAACTATGGTCGCAGCTCATCCCCGAGTCGGTTATAGACAACGGTGTTTCTATTTAGGAAACATTTTTGGTATAGTTAGCTTCAATCAAAGCTTAATTTAAAACAGTTGACAAAAGGACCTCCATTTTCACAACTCCGATCCCTTTAGGGAAATTTGGGTGCTTTGTCGTAGGATAAGGTTGCCAAATTATGGCGGTACTTGCGGAATCTAATATAGATGAAACTGCTTCGCGGTATACATACAGAACATACAGAATAAAGGTGTGAAGACTTAACGACTAGCACTTGCATGTCGGAATAAAGCGATGGAACTGAATGAAGCGGGCCTTTCTTCTGATTTTGCAAAACCGAAGTCGAGTCCGAATGTGTTTCAGTCTCTTTGAAGAAAAGAAATTTATTGCCCAGAGGAAATAAATGGATTTATGCTGATTATTGCATGCTTAGTTAGTTATTTCCCATGTTGCAGTTTGGGAATTTCTGTCACCTGGGATTTTCTGGAGATCATTCATCATTTGTGCAAGCTAGGCGGAGGCTGATTCAACAGAGTCAAATCAATTTTCCCTCCTCACCCTCCCTATTTTTACTTTCTTGTGGATGGTGTGTATCCTCTCACCTTTGCTGGGATCATGTCTGCTATATTTGGGTATTTCCTAGGTTACCACGCTGATTTTCAATAAACGGCTTAGCCCATCAGGGCTTGGCCAAAATTTCCCAAACAAATGTGGTATTATTTGTGTCCTAGCAAACGGAGCTCGCCCAGAGCAATGCCTTGCCAACAATATTAGTCAGACTGTATGGAGCATGAAGCACAAATGTTTTTTTCGCGCCAAGTTGATGACATCATGCCCCCAGCAGATCGCGGTTTCCTTTTCACACGGCTGTTTCATGTCAAGCTAAACCATCTCGAGCTCCTTAAAGCTATCCATATTTTTTCGCTGAATTGTTCGATTCAATGCTGAATGGTATATTCATAAGATCCGAGGCTCTGGTGACGAGAATGGTTACCAACCATCTTGGTCCTCTGATCAAGGTCAACACGCATGCCTAAAACGCATGATGTCATTAACCTATTAAAGTGGCTCCCTAGAGTATACGCGAATACCCTTACTACAGGGCACGAGTTACAAAAGGAAACCTATAGTTAATTTCTCTTAAAGTTTTCCCTGTAGAGATTTACCAGTATGAATACCGAAAAATTAGGCTACTTTTTGGTTTCAATTTTTGGATTATGGCCGTTACCATGGCAACGTCACAACTAATAATAGGCAGATATATAAACTCTTGTTCTTAGGCCATCGTAGCTTGATTAAGAAAATAACACAAACAGCGGTGATAAATACAATGTTTATCACCGCTGTTTGTGTTATTTTCTTAATCAGGCAGATATATTCTTAATTTTTGACCTAAGTTTCTTAATATTATACTTTTCTTCGGTAAAATGTTTTATTCTTTGCCACATTACGGAGATGATATTGCCTGACATTTTGAAGTGGTAAAAAGTCAAGGTCGTTCAGACCATTTTGCTAATATTCTCTAATTTGTCATTTTACTACATATATTCGGTTAGCTCTGACAGATTTTAACAAATTTTGAGTATTTGATAGCAACTGTATGTGGTTAGATCTCAGCCAATTTTAAAAAAAGATTACCGAAGGGAACGCGAGAAAATTAGCAGTTAAAGTTTTAAAGATTTGGCCACGCTGACGTCACAAAAATCAGAAAAACACTCGCGATTTGGGCTTTACGCACCATACTAGTGCCCAGCTTGCGCACGGCCCTAAAACTCTAGGGAGGCTCCTTAAGTCCCGACGACATGTTGCAATAGTAAATTGCGATCGCATGTTAATAAGTTGCGATCGCATGTTAATAAGTTGCGATCACAAGTTAGTAAGTTGCGACGAGAAAATCGATGTGTCCCTTTAGCGCCACTATGGAGAACGTTTTCGTGGGTGAAGTCATCAAAAATCTTTTTCCTTGGTACTTACTGTTATTCGATGATCTTTTCTTGCCGGCTTTGTTTTGTGACGAGCCAAGAGCTTTCTGCTCATCTGTGCTCGTATGTAGTTAATGTATCCAAAAAGTCTCCCACTTCACGCTTCTCGAAAATAATCTTGAAAAGCAAACTTGGTGACTAAATGATTAGATGATCTGTAAAGGCAGAATAGCTTCTACCAGGTAAAATGTTAAAATGATCTGCCTCTAACAAGTCACAATTTCTCAAATTTTGTAGAATAGTCGTTTTTAGGGAAGAACATAAAGCAGATTGATTTGTTTCTGTTTTATGTGGAATAAGCGAGAGGCTTTCGATGAAATGTTTTGATAGTCAATACCATCGCAGGTTACCATTTCTTATTTTGAGCTTCTCTCGAATTGGCCTGGGTAGGCGTTCAGTGAGGATCAAACTTCGCAGTGCCGGGAATTGGGGCTTGGATTGCTTCGCCCATCCTGTTTCCTCTATTCACCTGGTCCCAAGCTCCTCTCCAATAAACATAGTTTTCAACCAGTCATCATGACTTCGAGGCTTTGGAAAACAGAAGGCAAAATCGCCGCGGTATTGGTTTTTTCCTCTATGGCTATTGTCTGAGAGTGAATCATGGACTATTAGACTATTGGCTCCAAAGGTTTTAACTCCCCAGTTTTAGGTTTCTGAAAGGAAATACCCTTTCTTAATTTAATTGTATAAAACAAGATTTTTCCGTGATTTTGATGGTACAACAATACTGATAAGTTTGTGAGTGCGAGATAAACATCAAACTTTCATTTTCGGTGAATACAATCTCGACACAATCGTCTTAGTGTGTTTATAAAAGGACACTTAACATAGATTTGCGACGGAAAATCTCGAATTTTTTGCAAACAAAATGACAAATATTAGAAAAATTCTCAACAAAAGAGATTTGTGTCCATGACAACCATCATCGTTGTTCGCTTCGAGCAAACGTCATTTCTTTTTTGTATTAATTAAAAAAATCTTATGATCCCACTCTTTAAGTTCAAAGAAGGTACACCTGGCTTCGCTGATTTGGTATGGACAAAGTCTTAGTTTCTTTGCTAGTCTGTGTTTTGAGAATTACTACTTCAGGCGAGGTTGGAGAAGTCAACCAGGACACTAAGGAGTTTCTTGACTGTAAGCTTGAAAGAACATTTCATAATCGTTACGTGTTCTAATATCAATCTATAATCGAGATTTAAAAGTCCTCTTAAGCGTGTAACGGCTAAAATCACTTTATTATGACTGCAGTTCCATCTAAACATTGATAGCTCAGTGACATCTTCAAAGTACTTTATAACTGCTTTCCACTTAGTCACGGTCTGCTAAACATGAAACTGATTGATTTCCACTTTCCTCTAGTATTATGCGCCTATCGAGTTTTCAAAAAGTTCTCCCTCATGTTAAAAATTCACACCTGAAGGGACAATGAAAGATATTTAACCCTAACGAAAGCAGAGATTTAGAGATTAGTATATGTAATTAGTTTTTTTTATGCATAGCAGCACGGAACCCACTAGCTAGTGCCTATTGGCGTGAATTGTAACAATAAAAAAGTATTCTATGCAGGAAACTGAGAATTCAAGAAAGTGAATAGAAGGTGCAGTATTTGGTAAACATGAACCACTGTGCGTGGGTGGGCCATTATTCTGGTACGTCGACGTGCGGTAGGCAAGAAAAAGGACGGGATCGGTCAGTTAGCATCTAACTCGCGGAACATAACTGGAGACAGTGTGTTAAGACTGAACAAGTACAGTTTAAGATTAAACAGAGAGGTAGTTCAGGTTTTCCCCTTGGTCTCACTGAATAATTTGATCAAATTTTCGTATTATTTTTTTATTTATGGTGAGTCCAATTTTTTCCTAGATATGAAGAAGTTTTATCAGAAGTCAGTCATCGACCTGATAAAAAACTCCAGTGCCACTGAAGACACCGGGCAGGATTTGACCGAACTCAAAAGAGATGCGCTGCCAACGCCTTCAGTGGCACCAATATTTCACACGGCTACCATCAACATCCCCGCTAAGGTCTACATGAGCAACGTCATGTTCCAGTTGTTTGGAAGAGGAGGAATCCTGGAAAACGGTGGGTTTTCTCGCACGGGCTTTATTCACCGTATAAACGCTTCAGCTTCCATCGTTCTCCTTGGAAATTTTGGGAACAGATCGTTGTTTTTAAACGAAGTGTTGGCTGCTCATCATTCTCCGATTAATGACAGCTGTCTCGCATTAGTCGTGCAGCTGTTTTTCACACCCGAAGATTTCCAACGCTTGATAAATTGGCTTAACCAAGAGGTTAAGTCGGGATATGTGAACTACGACGAACCGTGTTCTCCGATTGTTAAAATCACATATTCGTGTTGCACTAAAATTGCGAATCCCTTTCTGCAGCCGAAATTTGGAACACTTCGAGTAGAAATCGATTAATTAGTTTAAAGAACAATTTATCGAAGGCAAGCCACGGTGGCGAGAATTGACTAGACACAATAGAATACAAGGAACTGTTTTGAGAAATTACTCGACTAATTTTCAAGTAAACTAAACTGGATTTAGTTTCTTTTGTTATTTGTCTCTTGAGAATAGCTTTATGCCAATATTAAAAGTAACTTGTTTCCCTGATTTTAGACCTTTTTTTTTTCACCTGACAGTTTCCGGTAAACTTGTAGCGTCGCTAAGTCAGCTAAGTAAGCAAATTCAAGGAACCAACAATAAGAGGGTGAAATGTCTTGGGTGTAATGTATTCATCCCAATAATTTTAATTGAAATATTTAACAACAAGAGGCTACAAGTAGCCTTTACTCGGGCCTGCAAAAGTACAGTGGTGTATGGTTAATTTAGCACTAAAGGAAAGAAAAGAGAGAAGTCTGTCCTTCTTATATCGGCCTTACATTGCGCTTCTCATGATGTTCGATTGTGTATGTAGTGAATACCCGGACACAGATTATCTTCGTTATAGGTGGTGGAAACGAGGTACAAATAGTGCATTTATTCCAAAGTGGCTAAGCACGTTGTTTTTTTACTTTTCGATGGGTATTCTTGCTCAGTGTTTGAGAAAGGAAAGGCTAATTGAACGGTTCAAAATGAAACGAAATGACTCATCAAAACATCTTTTGGTGACTTATAAACAATCTATGAAATGAGAATCGAGGATCTTCCCTTCTCATTGAATGGCAGAATTACCCAGAATTCTTTTTTGGCATGAACCAGGCAACTTGAGAAGCACGAGACTGGCCCTAGTCAAATGGCTGAAGCGCGGCCGGGGGAAAAAATTTCCAGCCAGATACTAAGGAATAGCCCTGGTGTGTGCTTCTGAAAAAGGTTCTATTATAGAAAATTCGCGACAAAGTAATACTTTTTTCGCTGTTCAAACAACTGGCCTTTCGTAATTTCTCGTCAAAGGAACGGTATAATGTAAATAAGAGAACACTGAGATTTATATTTGCAAATTACCTGTCCTCGTACCACTACAAGGACTCTGTGCAATAAGCGCATTCAAAATTTCCTCATATGACTTTATAAAAGTATGTTGTTGTTGTGTTTTTAAAGGATTTTCCTGCTTATATGAAAGGTACGTTTTTTCTCCCGTCCTCTTCTTATGCATGATTTTCGCGGAAGTTACATTCTGTCCCTCAATAAACCTAGAACAACCAGTCATGGTCTTAGTTCTTTTTCTTACGTATCAGCTAAGTTGCGCAATGCGCTATCTGATTTTATCCGTACCACTAAAGTTTACTGGTTTTACAAAGAGAATCGAGGGCCGCATTTTGTACAGCGGCTTTTCTTTTTAATTAATATATCTTTAAATATTGTGTATTTAGTTATGTACCTGTATATGCTATGTATTTTAGCTGTAAATGTAATGTCTCGAATATATTAGCTCTTGTAGTTATTCTGAAATTCGAGATATAATATTAAAGTTTATGCATGCATGTGTGTATGTTACCTTTAGCAGGGCGCGTGCGTACACTTTGTAAAATGCGACTTCAGTGCTTACCATATGACAGACAAAATGAATTTTCACTTGAATATTTAAGCCATCGATTTCTTACGCTAAATTGACAAGGGCGGTCTGGAGCTGTGAGTAGGCGTGGGATTTGTCTCATATGGTTTAGGGGCGACATATCTCTCCCTCAATATCGTACCGGGAGGCGAGGTCGGTAGCAGAAAGCAGCGAAGGGCCATCTGCGTCCAAAAGCGATCACTCGGGCCGAAATCCCGGGATGACTCGTTTGGTACGACGCTCCAGCACCATGTCTGGAGAAACTGCGTTTTTCTCTCTTGTTCAAACATTCCGTCAGCGCATGCCTAAATGTTCTGGCTCTCCGATACCTAGCCTACCAAAAAAATTAAGATGCTGGTTTATACAAGCAATTGACATTTCAGTTGAACAGATTCTCCAGGCATAAACGTACGGTAAGACCCGCGCGTGTCTGCTCTTCTCGAGACAGAGGTGAGAGATGGTTTCATGCAGACTGGGACGCCTAAAATGTTCTGTTGTAAACATGCCTGTTGACGAGTGGAGTTGTCTCTCTGGCCTTTCTGCGGACGAATGCCAGTACCTACCGATACAATTTGGGCAAGTTTTGAAAGCTAAAAAAATCAATCGATGCGGTATTTTGCCGGTAGGACTGGGTGACCCGACACTTCTACACCATCTATGAAATGAGAATCGGGGATCTTCCCTTGTCATGGAATGGCAGAATTACCCAGATTTGTTTTTGGGCATGAATAAGGCAACTTGAGCAGCACGAGACTGGCCCTCATCAAACGGCTGAAGCGCGGCCGGAGAAAAAAGTAGTGAGAAGAAGATTTTTAGCCAGATACTAAGGAATAGCCCTGGTGTGTGCTATTAACGTAGACTTTTGATTTTTGAGCAAAGTTTTGTTATAGAAAATTCGCGACAAAGTAGTGCTTTTTCCCCTGTTATTCTAGTAGCAAACAACAGGCCTTTCGTAATTTCTTGTCAAAGGATCGGTATAATGTAAATAAGAGAAGACTAAGATTTATAATTTTAAATTACCTGTCCTCTTACCACTTAGGTCAAACTCTACATTCTGTGCGATCAGCCCATTAAAAATTTGCGGTTTCTAACTTTACAGCCTTTCAAACTACAGTCTCCACTTATGATATCAAATCTGTGCCATTGTTTTTACCTTGTCTTCAGAAGATTCCAATATGGCGTCTATGTTGTTTGTGGAGTTATTTTCTTTGTCGCTTCCATCTTCAGAGCAGTTGTCAATAAAGTACCAGCTGCTTATTAAAGAATTGGTATTTTGACTAGTATCGCTTTCAATAGCTGTGTCCAAATCATGATCAGTTACATTTGAGTACATTCCCGTTTCATTCAGTTCGTGGAACGACCCGTTTCGAAGCTAAAGCTTAAGGCTCGACATCTTTTAGGGTGGGACTACCGCAAAAAGTGTATGCCTTTCTTTGTATGTGTTTTGAGCGCCCCAAGAAGAAATCGATTAGGGCAACGCAACGTCGATCTTCAGTAATCAAATAACGTATCACAGTCTTCTTCGTGATCTTGGATTACGTGGTTTGCTTTTAATAACCAATGTAAACAGCGCCAAGTGCCTTCTCTTGTGCATTACCCAATCAAAACACCGTCTCGTTCTTTCTATTGTGCATTGGCCAATCAAACACCGCTACGTGCTTCTATTGTGCATTTTGCAGCACCAGAAAAGAAATCTAACGTGTTTTATAACTCGGTGCCCTTACGGGCCCGAGTAATTATTGGGCGAGTTCAGGAGCAAAATATCTTGATTTGTCAATGGCGAGCAGATAAATTATTTGCCTCAGCCTTCGCTTTGGCAAATAATTGATCTGCGAGAAACTGACAACTTACGATCTTTTGTGACAACCGAGTTCAATAATTGTTTTATCATTCGATGACTGACTTTGTTTTTCCGCACAATTTCCAACAATTAAATCACTTTCTGAAAGCTCAGGAAAGCGAACTGCCATTTTCACACAAGAGCTGATCATGAGCAGATTATTATTTGCAGCGAAACACACGTGGTGGGCTCTCGGCCAATGAAAAGGAAGGAAAAATACATCGAATGATAAAAATAGTGTTTTCACGTGACGTCACGGCGGCCATGTTGGTGTTCCTAAAGGATAGAACGGCAGCCATGTTGATGTACCCAACTAATCCTCTGGGAATTGAGCTCTATTATCATGCAAATGTTTTCCATTGTTTCGGTGTAAAAACAAGGTTACTGATCACGTGTGTGAAAACACTTCACATTTCACAGCTGCATTTCGAGAGAATGTGAATATTCAATGAATGTGAACCTTTTCATAGAATCACCTTACGCCATGTAATTCCAGCAAGACATGGCGCAGGTTTTGACTTATCGTATCGCCTGCATCTCTTAAACACCTTTGTAGATGAATTTGACGTTTTGAATTCCCAGTTTTTCAGTGAAACACAAGTGGCGTCTTTTTCATATAACAAGTTTATACTTAGCTCATAACCCATGGAAAAGGAAACTGTAATTTACTTTCCTCTAGAAATGTAATTTGTGATAATTCTGATTAGCATAAATTGACATTTCGCCGTCACGCAGCAGAGGCCTGATTGCAAGCGGCAGGCGCTTGGTGTGCCACGTGATCGTGGTTTGTATTTGGCGATCGTTTAGCGAGTGAGGCATTCTACGGTTAGCCTTGGCCGCGTGCACAAGTCCTGTTTGGTTTTTTTGCCCTATCGAGCTGAATTAGTGTTTAATGCCTTCGTTAGGCGGTATATGATAGCGTTCATTTGCATTGTAAGTAGTGTCTTTCAATTAGAATTCCTTAGAACCTCGAGGGTCGCACCACTGCCTTGGTTGGGGGTACACGTTCCCCGCTCTTTTCCACCTGCTGGATTTTTTTAGGGGTTTTCGTGTCTGGCTCTGGTGCATTGCTTTTCTCTTTATTTTAGAATTGATGTATTAATATTTTTGTACCTATTTCAATGCTTAATAAACTGCACGGCGGCTTCGCTGGCCAACACGCCCATGTATCATCTCGCTTGAGTGTCCGGTTGAGTAGTGGAGGCAAAATATGCCCTTTAATGAAATAGTAAATACTGGAAACAAAAGATCAGAAAAATACTCTTTAAGAACATAACGGAAATCCATATTTATTTTTGTTAAATAATCCCGGAAATAATTATGCTGTGTATTACAAAACGACAAGTAATTGTTGCAACAAATTAAATCAAAAAATTACATCAACCATTTGAAAACACTACCCAAATAATTCGGTATTGCGGGAATGATGACCCTTCTTTCAAAAGCGACTTTTTAACAGAGCAAAAAGGTTAGAACAATTCAAGTACTTCCTTAATGTTTGAAATAATTCGAGTTGTTCTGTACAGTTCCTTATATTAAAGCTATGATTACGAAATTATTCTCTATCGAAATATTTCAAAGAGACTCACAAAAGTTGTTAGTTTTTCTCCAACGAAAATTCGCTCAAATTGTAGATTTGTGTACTAACTTTGCCCACCAGTAGTTGGGATTTAAGATCCCCAAAGGGGACAAGAGAGTTCTGCCTTATCTTTGGTCTTCAATTATCTGCTGACTGCTGAAAACCTGAAGCAAGTACTTTTTATCTCTTGATTCCTTTAACGACAAGAAATAAAATCAAAAAGTCAAAATTGAAACGAGTGTGAAGGCAAAGGTAAAGTGACTAACAGCTGAAGCAACTTTGAGGGTTGTTCACACCATAGCCTCGTACGCAGACATTCTTGTGACTCGTCACGCAATCTTTCCTCCTCAACGAAGAGGAGAAAGAAGATTGCGTGACGAGCCAACAGAATGTCTGCGAAGGAGGCTATTCACACCACGGAATAGCCCAGACGCAGAGCTGAAGATAATCAAGTCTCACCAAAAGTAACGCAGATGCAAAATTCGTGTGAAGAAAGGACGAAAGCAACATAGAGGGTTTTGCGCTTTTCAAAAAGGTAGGCATATGGAGTGCTTTACACAAAGTAGCGTAGACGTCATTTTGATCGAGGAGATGTTAGGATCTGTATCCAAGAGCGAATTGTCTATTACAGGACTGAGGTCATTCGGTCTTAATAGTAGCGACCTTAAGATTGGAATACGAAAACAACTACGAGTATGGGTCGCTAAAGTAACCGAGGTGACATTGATGCGCAACATGTTCTCTCATGCACAACTGTATCTTTTTTGTCCCGAACAATTCGACCAGATCATTAAGACAAAACAAACGTTCACATACCACACTGAGTTCTTGTCGAAGGCCACGAATCATCTTTCGATAAACTTTTGCAATGGCATAGAAAAAGTACAATCCAAGGCTGCAAGAGTAAAACAAGGCTGTGAATAAACCAATGACTCAGGGATGCTTATTCGTCGATCAAATTGACCTTAGAGCGGTTTTCAATTGAGTGTCGAAAGTAATTAGTGAATTACTTTGGTTGCATTACTTCACTCAGTGATTGGTTCAAAGTTGTCGCGCCAATTTTTCAACCAATCAGAAGTGAAACCAAAATCAATCGTGGCTCGCGAGTGCACATTTTCCCGCGCTTTGTGTCGGCTACGTGTGATTACTTCGAGTTTTGATTTGTTTACTGGATTGTTTCCGTCCTTTTTGATTGGCCAAAGTAATTACTTTGGTTTTGGTTTTACGACACTCCTTTGAAAACCGCTCTAATCAACATCTATTTCTTTCAGGATTAATTTTGGTTTGCTCATAAAGCACAAAAGTTTCAAAAGAAAAAACATTAACTAACCACAAAAGCAGTAATTCTCTTTACTGAATCGCAGAACAACTATATTAAGGAGAATATGCTTCTACTGTATATTTAATTACTAATTTAACTGGGGTAGATTCTTACCAAACGACAAGTACAAGGACAACGAGAAATACTGGAGAATGGAT
>OX421449.1:5285517-5290517 GCA_949126865.1 Montipora capitata | reverse complement strand
CAGTGATCAAAGTCTCAACTGAAACGATAGTCCAGTTCTAAGGTAAAAACTGATCTGCTTTGTGGGAGCTGTGATTCTGAGAGGTAAATTTCTTTCCGCAATCCTCCATCTAGATTACATAAAAGTACCGCTCTCAACAGTGACCCTTAAACATGCGCGTGGGTTTCTGTAAAAGTTCTGACCAAGTGCCCTGGGCCCGGTTGTTCGAAAGCCGATTAGCTTAATCCAAGATTAGCGTAAACTTTTGTTTCAAGTTTTCAACTTTTTGGTGAAAGTTTCTTTTACTTATTTTTGTTTTTCAAGATTGACTTCTTCCAATGTAAAGTTTTTCGGAATATCAGCGTTGAGCAGCATTTGGCAATAGAGAAATAAACTCCTTGGTTAATTTGTAATTTGGGATTAGCGTTAATCGGCTTTTGAACAACCGGGCCCAGGGCTCTATTATTGAATCTCCAAGTTTCTCTTCAAATTCTGCGCGATGAAGAGCGGAGTAGAGAAGAAGCCCGACCCCGTCTAACAATTAACACTGCATTTTCAGTACCTCAAGATCTGAAGGAATCATTTTTATACTCGAACCTAGTTCAAAAGGACTATGGAGTATAACCACGGTATGACGATAAATGGACAGGAATTAGTGGCTATTTCAAGCCCTTGGCCTTCATAATATACGCCCATTTTTCAATAAAACTGACGTCAGAAAACACTAACCGAAACCAAGAGTGACTTTGATAAGAGTGTTGTTATGGCATGGGTGGGCTCTCTAGCACAGTCACAAAAGAGTCTATTTTTAGAATACCCGTTCCCGCGAAAATCTGTCATCATGTCCCTGAAAAAACATGGCAGAAGCAGTCACGCGTGACATGGCTTCTTCTGATTGGTTAAAATTGGCGGCCATTTGTTTGTTTCGAGCGCAAAGTGTATCTTAAAATAAATCAATTTGTGACTGGGCTGGGGCAAGGCCGCGAAGTGATAGATCAACACTCTTATCTAATTCACTCTTGCCGAAAACTCCAAAAAATCCTTGCAACTTGCCACTTTTCCTACGCAATTTAAAGGAGCTATGTCACGCAAAATGATGTAATTTCATGACACCCAAAATACCCAAAAAGTAGAATGATGAAACATCGCAATAACCACTTCCTTGGCATAGATATTTTAAATTACTCAATGTGGCCTTCTGGATGCGGTCATGGCAGTATCTCGAACACAAGGCAATGTTTGTATCAACGATACGTCCCATTGTTCTATCGCTGATCTCAAACCAGACGTACCTCAATTTCTTTAACGATTCTCTTAATCTGTAGTTGCGCCGCGGATTCATCTTCAATGCACATGTCCCAGCCTCCAAAAACTTTATTGGAGTATGTCTGGTAGTATCTGCTGCCTTCTTTCACATAGTTTTCCTCAAATATATCCGATGCACTGAAACATATAAAATTTGCTTTTAATAATTGTGAATAGACTGATACTCATCAATAACTGTACCTTTGTAAATATCAACATTCATAGCGGATTGCCCCGCCCCATGTGAAGAAATCTGGATTCCGGAATATCTTTGTATGTAAAATCTGGAATCCTGGGCTTCGGAATCTGGAATCCAATCCTAAAAATATGGAATCTCTCTAAAATCAGGAATCTGATCACGTCAGGAATCTGAAGTCCACCGAGAAGGAATCTAGAATTAGGGATAGGTAATATCCGGAACCTGTCTGGGACTACCTTACATGGGACGATACAGGGCGGGATTTAAAACTAGCAGCTGAAAATTGAAAGCGATTTTAGCTATGGAGATATTTCAAAGACAGTCCCTAAAGAAATCCGAAACTATTAATGCAAAAAGTGGTTGAAATCCGCAACTGACAGATAGAATGAATTGAATTTGAGACCACCCAAGACAAAGCAGTTGGTAAAAACGGGATTTGAAATAGGCCATTTCCGAGTTTCTGTTTGACTCGGTTCGAAGTGAGTCTTGGTGCTCAACTATTGAAAGGGAAATGAGTTTGATTTGCATAAGAATACGCAACTCATTTCCATTTGAATGGTTGTGAACCAGGACTCGCTTTGAAACTGAGACATGCAGCAACTCGGAAATGGCCTATTGGGGAACCACGTTTGAAGTCCTCATCAATCGAGCACGCCGCTTTACGGTCGTGAATTCCTTGTGGGCCGGTACTGATATATGAAAAGAAAATTAATGGCGTCACGAAAACTAACTCTAAAGATGTAACTATTTGGCCATTTATAACAAAGAATGCAAAAAGGAATTGAACTCGAGACCACGGAGCGCAAAGCCACTTGGGGGAGAGGTGTGCATCCTATGAGAGCCACGAAGTTTTCCAGGCTTGTTTCTAACTGTGCCGCAAATTTTATGGGTCCTGCATTTTTCATTGTTTCTCCGAAAAACATTTTTCAGAATATCACGGTTGTTATTTAACAAACTGAAAGGTTTTTGAGACTTTGAGAAGCGGCCCCAGGGTGGGATTTGAACCACTGGAATCCATATACAAGTCTGACTACCGGCCACTTCGTTCCATAATAATTTTTTTCGTTTCTGATCTCGGTTGTGAAAGATGGTGCATGGCAAACAGTTTTGAACTTAACAGAATATTATTAAGTACACCATCTAGTAGAAGGAAACCAGCAAACTTGCAAAGCGTGCCAAAGTTGTACTCGGGATTAGGGATCAAAGAAGATAAATCCAGGCAATCGTGAGAGTCGGATTTGAGCCACGAACATATGCGCTTAGACCCAGCGCCTTAACTACTAGCCCATACCGCCTCCAGGTTTTTTTGTCGTATACGCACCTCCACAAGATTGAAAGTAGAATCACGAGAAAACAAAGAAAGCCTACGGTGAAGTAGGCCAAGGGCATGTTGTAGTACGTTCTTCTCCCGCCGATAACAAGTACTTTGTCGGAGTACGATCCATAGAACATTAGCGTCGTGTTGATCCAACCCTGAAGGAAATTAAAGGCAAAGATATTAAACACAATCATCTGCATCTACATGTTCCAGTACTCGGCAAAGTACCTTTGACTTACGGGCGTTACTACTAACGTGACCTCAGACATCACTGCCAAGCCGGCCACATTTGAAGCAGAGAAAACTGGCGGATCCCCACGCCGGGATCTAAGTGCCTTAATCTTTAACCTGCCCGATTACCCTGAGCTAGTTTTTAAACTACCCTCTTTAAAAGGCCATACTGAGTCATTCCTTCACTCACCCATTCGTTTGACCAAAGATAGCGAGGAGTCTTTTCAGAGCAATTGTTTTTGGTTTGCATTACAGCGGAAGGTAATTGGAATGAAAGTCTTGCGCTTCGTTATTGGTCAATTAATCAGAAGTAAGTGCAACTGAACCATGCAATTGTGATTTGATTGCGTTTTGATTGGCCCATTTAGTTTTCGGTATTTGCTGTGATTGGTTAAAAGTAATTGCTTTGTGTTAGCTTTTACTGTACTCAGTTGAATGTTGAAAACAATTAACTCAGCTGTAAGGCTCACGTTACTTTCATGTACTTACAACACCCGATATAAAGTCCATCACCAGTTGTGTAATAGGTTTCTCTGTGTACTGATCCTCGTCTGGCTTTTCCAAATCGCATTTCTTTATGACTTTCCAAGGTACCGTCTCATTAGACTCGATCTCTCTCCGTTGTCTTGTTTTAGCGCTTTCATAGTTACTCAACTCAAACTGAGACGGTCTGGTTGCGTTTATGATTTCCCTTTTGGCTGATGCATTTTGTCGCGACTCTAGTGGAAGCTCTTCGCCTGTGCTCAATGATTGAGGAATGATGACGAAACAAAGGATTAGGATGAAGATGTAGACGTTCAGTAGGAGAAGCCACTTGAGGAATGTGAAATAGGAAAGAACACCATTCCCGAACGATCCTGTGAGGAAATCGCAAAAATACTGCTGGAGAAGAGCTTTAAGCCAAGACGAGAGGAGAGGAGATGGTATTTAGATAAAAACGGAAGACATTATAGTACAATGCAAAGATTGCCTACTGAGAGTAAAGGCGCCCGCAAACAAGAAAACATGCTTGCGGCCCCAGGAAACATTTGTTGCGGAAGCAAAGTTTGCTTTTCGGGACGCAAGAATGTTTCTGAATTTGTTCCGAAACATTTTGCTTGCTCAGCAAATGCCTTCCTCGTTTGCGCGCCGAGGTAACATTTCGGGAAACAAGGTTTCGGCGACAATGTTTCCTCGTTTACGGGCGCCTTAAGGGATCAGTGGTAATATTCCCTTTCATCAAATTAACATTGAGTTATTTTCAGGTCTTTTCACCTCCATAACATACATGAAGAAATTCACCATTCCGATTGGCTATTTTCAGCCGCAGAAAAGAGGTATGAAATGAGGTAGCAAAAGCATTCTGACTGGTCAATGATCAAAGAAACTCCAGGATAGTTAAGAGAATAAAAGTTCTGGATAAAGAAATATTTGCGTGATTGCGAGACACGCACTCGGCCTTGCTGCTCGCGAAATTTTTATGGTCTTTCAAATAAATTTCTCGCGCTCATTTATTCCAAACTGTAATCCAAATCACTGGAACTTGCACCCTCCTTCCCTCTAAAGTATTATTGAGAGCGATTATGAGGTACGTACGTAGTGGAATCAACAGAACAAAGTTTAAATCAACGAGTCCTCCAATGTCTCCACTAATGTCCACAAATGTAAATAATTGGATGCACGCCCAATTTTGAAATCCAACACAAAGTTAAAGTCTCGTCACTTTGAACGAGGTCAACGTCAGACATGCGCGCGAGGCGAGGAGGTGTGAGGCTGGTGCGTCTCTTTCCTCGCACGATCGTGGCTTTATTCGGAGGCAGCCACGCAAGCTAAAATTCAGGCACATTTCGGTCTTGAAGTGACATGATCTCTTACTCACTCACCCACCTTCAATTTCCTTGAAGTGCTGTCTCCATAACTCGTACGAGTTTAGAAATTCCTTTACTTCACTGTAGCGGTTTTTACACTCCTGAAATCGAAAGTGCTATT
>OX421449.1:5275517-5280517 GCA_949126865.1 Montipora capitata | reverse complement strand
ATTTATTGCTGATCGAAAATAAATTTAAGGTAGCGGATAACTTTGCGGTGGGAACCGGTAGCGCGAAATGTAATTATAAAACGATACAAATGGCTATATCTTAATTCACCTACCATCGTCTGCAGCGGGTTCCATTTCTTCGTCGATGATACTTAATATTACGTTATTTTCATTTTTAGCTTCAATCTACGTTGTCACATCATTAAAAACAACTCAGGGCGGATCTCGAGTACCGACAATTATAAACCAGTTTCCTCCCTTTACAGACTTTGACATTGGAATATGCACATATCGATCCATGATTAAACAACATTTGCATACAATTTCCTGTCGCAAATTGGGATGAAAAATTATCCCCTTGCGAATTCGCTGGCTAAAGTCGATAAAATTAGGAGTTGGACCCTTAATGACTTATTTGTCAGAACGGCTAAATTATCCGCCGAATAAAGGTAAAAAAATAAGAATGGGAAGTACAGTTTTTCAAAACTTTCTGCGTGTAGAAAAGCGTGCCGAACAGTCTTCTAACTCGAATTGTTCGGCGCGGAAGAGCTCAAGTCCTTATCAAAGCAAATCGTTTATTATAAGGAAAACAAAAAGATAACCGAAAAAAATTGGTGCTGTTTCACAGATCAGTTTTCCCATGGGGAAATAGTTGTGTCACTGGCCAGGGAAAGCAATTTTTTGGGTAGAGTTTCGTATACCGTGCGGACTAAAATGGCGGAGGACAAAAGAACAATTGTTATTCCCATTAAGCTTTTTTTTTTATGTTTGCTTTGTTCTTTTGTTTTATGGACATTGATTATTTCGGATCCAGCATATGAAAGACCAGCCAATTTCTTACCTTGCGTGTAATTGATTTTCCATAGTAAAATTGCGCATCGGGAATCGGTCCGCTGTCGATGAGAACAAAGGCCAATTGCTAATAACGATTCCCGATGAAAGCCTTGTAACATATCATTGTAATGACTCAAAATCGGTCTAACCAATCATGTGGAAGTTAATATGTCATCGGTTGTTCCCCGTGGGAGTAAATCAAATTCCCAGACCAAAACCAACCAAACGGACCCTCTGGGCAGAGAGCATACTCATCCTGTGACCGCAATTACCCTTTACGGTATTGGCCGTTTTTATACTAGAGACGCATAATTCGTCCGCGGGACGAACTTGGGCAAACATATGTTTTTTTTCAACTGTTAAATTCGTACCTCCCTCCCCCACCTACGCCCCTTGGATTACAATGTCAAACTCTGTGGTGCAACCCGCTTTTTTGGCGGCAACATCTGTGATAGTGGACATCCATTTTATGAAAATCATAAGAAGGCGAGGTGACACTCCGTAACACCAACCCGGTGGGGCTCCAATGTGGCCAATACATCACGCATGCGTAGAACCAATTCACCCGGTCAAATAGCAGTAATGGACAACTGTTTCGGCCTTACTAAGCCTCGTCAGCACGGCATGCCTTAATTGGCCACTCCACATACAACAAATGTGGTAAGCTGTGTTAGGAACAACAAAGCCGTTCTCCCACGGAAAGCGTGTGGGAAGATGGATCACCTAATTAGATGCACGCCCAATTTTGACATCCAACACAAAGTGTCCCCTTAAGTCTAGGCATTTGCTACCTATTTTCAACAATAAGGTAAGGGTAAAGGTTAGCGTTATTTTTAGCTTTGGGTAAATGCAGCAGTTAATATTTACTTAAAGAGCAGCATTTGGGGGACACTTTGTGACATAAATTGTCTGTATACTGAGACACAAGTGATGTTGGCGAGAAGAGCAAGGGGACACTTCATGACGCTTATTGAAATCCGCGTGCATCTAATTAAGTGCAAACTGGGACATATCTGCAAAAGAGATGGGTCACTATACGTAGCTATTACAACGGCTCTCGGGATTGGTTCAGAAAACAATGGACACAAAGAACGATACAAAAGAAACAATGGATCCTAAAGATAAAAACAATAGAGCTGCGTCCTAAAGGGATCCAATGAAATTAGAGGTTGTAAAGAGTTGCGTCCTATCTCGGGAGGTGGGGGAAAGAGATCGGTGTGTCACAGTTAATTGACACCTGTCAAACAAAATATCCCCTGTTGTGTTCTGTGCTTAACAATAACTCACAACCGCATTTAAGACTCATTTAAGCTCAAGACCTTCCTAATAACATTCTCCCGCTCTCCTAATATCTCGTATGTCCATCACGTGACCTACACTACATCCCTCCTTTTCTTCACAGAATATAAAGCATGTTCCTTAGTGGTCAAACACAATCCAAACGCTGAGTTCGAATCAATCAGTCGCAGTCAATCTCAACCCAAAAAAAACATTGTCCTTGAGGTTCAAGACATATTATACTACATTTTTTTTCTTTGCAACAACAACGTTGTTCAATCTTAAAGAGCAGATAATAATCACTGTTCACTGTTGATCCCATTCCCCGTAGCGATCCGGAGGGTGTCTGTTTCGTTGCGGTCTTCTTTCCATGTCATGATGATCCACCGGTGGCTCTTCTTCATGATCACTACTTTTATCAGGTTGCTCTTCTCTTGTGTTAAATTTCTTGACTTCTGTCACGTTCCTGTGGTATTGACCTTTCTGACTCTTTTGCGGGGACTGAATCACCACACTATTACCCTTTCTCTCTACGATTTCATAAGGCTCAGGCTGAAAATTGGTTGACAGCTTGTTCGACTTTTACTGCTTTAGAAGCACCTGGTCTCCCACTTGGAGATCGCAAGGTTGAGCGCCTCTACTTGTGTCTGCATAAATCTTCGCCTTAGTCTTCTTTTCCCAGTCACGGTCTCGTAGTTCCTCATCATTTACTGCTCTCTCGCATAACTCTGGCAGCTTTGTGCGTATTCTTCGGCCAAACAATGCCTCTGCCGGGCAGACTCCGGTAACACTGTGTGGCGTTGTTCTATAGGTTGCGAGGTAGTGAACGAGCTCTATCCTCCAATCTTTACCTTCCGCTTGTGCGATCCTCATACTCTTGAGAAAACTCCGGTTTTGTCGCTCTACCTCGCCATTGGCTTGGGCCCATAATGGAGTAACCTTACGGTGTAGAATGCCATTATCCACAAGGTACTTCTCAAATTCTTCGGATCGGAACTGCGGTCCGTTATCACTCGTTATGCTCACAGGTAGACCATGGACAGCAAATATTCTCTCAAGACGCAAGATGATCTGGGACGCGACGATTGATGTCAAGATTTCTACTTCATAGTACCTGGTGTAATAGTCAACAACGACCAACAGGTACTCCCCATGTGGCATCGGCCCCAAAAGGTCTAAAGACAAGTCCTGCCATTTGCCTTGCGGTAGTTCAGTGGGCATCAAAGGCTCTGGTGACATAGGTTGTCCTACTAACTGATATCCATGGCAGGACCGCACATAGCGTTCTGCATCTTTGTCTATCTCAGGCCACCAAACTTTTGTTCGCAGCCTTAATTTCGTGGCAACTATCCCGACGTGACCCTCGTGTGCAATAGACAGTACCCGCTGTCTTAAACTACGGGGGATAACGATGCGGGTCCCCAGCAGAACTACTTTGCCCTTGGTACATAGTTCTCCTCTTACTGGAAAATATTGAACTGTTTCTTTGTTATACCAGTCACCAACACGGATGTACTGTCTGACATCGGAGAGCTCCTTATCGTGATGTGAATGCTCTTCCACCTCCCGTGTCGTCATGGCTTTTGGAGTCGCTGTCTGGGCTACGAATCGCACATACTCCTCCGCAACGTTCTCTATCCTCCGCCCTTGCTGGTGGTCCCGACAAATCAATCTGGATAAGGCATCTGCTATGTTTTCACTGCCTGGCTTGTATTTGACTGTGTAATCAAATTCTTGCATGCGCAATACCCAACGTTCAATGCGCGCTGGGGGATTTGACTTCTTGGAATACAGAACTTCCAACGGCTTGTGATCTGTTATAAGGAGAAACTTGGTTCCATATAGATAAGTATGAAAGCGCTCGCATGCCCATACGATGGCTAGCGCCTCTCGCTCAGTTTGGCTGTATCTGCGTTCAACGTCAGTAAGGCTGCGACTAGCATACATAATCACTCTGAATTCACCTCCTTGTTTCTGGGCAAGCACAGCACCCAACCCCACTGGGCTTGCATCAGTAATAACATGTGTCACAGCTTCTTTGTCATAGTATCCTAGAACTTCTGCTCGGGATAACTCTTCTTTCATCTTCTGAAAGGCTGCAGCTTGGGAGGGTCCCCATTTAAACTCAGCACCCTTTTTCATCAACTTTCGAAGCGGTTCTGAGAGAGTTGCGAGATCTGGGATAAATCTTCCACTGTAATTCACCAGACCGAGGAATGACTTGACTTCAGAAACAGATTCGGGTTCTCTTGCATCTACCACCGCTTTCACCTTGTCTGCCGCCACTCCTACCCCACGGCTGGAAAGCACATGGCCCATGAATGTCAATTCATTCATGGAAAATTGGCACTTCTCCAAGTTAAGGGTAAGGCCCCGTTCACGTAGGCGCATCATCACCTTTCGCAGTCGCTCGTCATGTTGTTCCTGAGTCGCACCGTGCACTATGATGTCATCCGAGATGTTATGTACTCCCTCAATGTCTTGCAACGTCTGCTGGATGACCTGTTGATACTTTTCTGGGGCTGATGATAGTCCAAAGATTAGTCTCTTATACCTATACAGGCCTTTGTGTGTAATGAATGTTGTAATTTCACGAGACTCTTCTGACAATGCAATTTGGTGGTACCCCCACCTTAAGTCCAACTTGCTGAACACTTTACTGCGGTTCATGTCTTGAAGCACTTCGTCGATGGTAGGGATAGGGTACCTTTCACGCTCAACTGCACAGTTCGCTTGCCTCATATCCACGCAAAGTCTCACCTCCCCGTTGGGTTTTGGAACAACCACGACAGGACTGACCCATGAAGACGGGCTGTTAACTTTCTCAATGATATCCATGCTTTCCAGCTGATCCAATTTCTTCTCAATCTTGTCTCTTAGACTGAATG
>OX421449.1:5250517-5260517 GCA_949126865.1 Montipora capitata | reverse complement strand
TAAATCAGCAAATTATGACCCGAAAAACCGAAGACATGATTTTTTTCAGTGTTTGCCGTGACGCGGTATTTACAGTCATTTCACGATGACTTTTTGCCGACGCGTGCAAAGTCCAATAATTCCTCGTAGAAAGATCAAATAAATTCGATTGGCATATCATAGAAAGTTTTTTAAAAATCTTTTCTTTGTACTGAGAGCATTTCACCGTTTGAATCAGCGAATTATGTCCCGAATCACATCACGATGGCCTCTTAGCACCAGCGCGTGCCCAAAATTAATCAATAATTTTCCTTCCAGAAAAATCAAATACGTATCATTGAGCCGTTGAAGAAAAAATTTGTGTCTGAAGTGAAAGCATTGTACCCGTTGAAATCAGAAACGAGTGACATACGCAACGGCCTTGGACCCGAAAGTTGTTTGGATTTTTTCACCTATCTGTAGGCGTCACGCTTTACTTAAGTATTCACATCCAAAACGACAGAAGGAGTTAAATACTCAACTTTAAATGATGAATGGCTGTACAAAACTGCTAATGACGAGCCCTTTGCTTACGAGTAGTGTTTTTTAGTTTACGACTAAACGGATGCACCGGCACGAAGTTTGTTTTGATAATATCGCTCTCAACGCTTTCATGTAAATTTCGATGTTAAAAAGGTTCTTGTGTGCAGTTTGTCGCTAGGTTTACATTTCTCCAAAAGGAAACTTGATGAATAATTTTTTTTTTTGGCTTTGAAACACAAATATCCAGCCAGAAGGACTTTGCGCCATTTGAATAAGCATATCGTGAGATTTTTTGCGCACCGACCAGAGAATACGCAAATTATTTTCACATTCACCACACCGGAAACGACTGAGACTAAACAAAGACAAGGCGACAAAATAAAGACAAAGGGAGAGCTCATAAATACTAATGAGCCTTTTTGCGTATGTGTTGACGCGCATCCGCGTTTTTTTTGACGCGTTTACGCGTTTTGCGTATGCGCGTTTTTCGCGTATATTTTGGTTCGCTTATCTCCGAGCTGCACTGTAAACAGCATTTCGAGACCAGTTTCAACGTTCCCGAACGAGTTTCGACCGTTCATGCTACACGGTGCAACGCCTGATGAAATTTTTTTGCAGCACAGTTGCACACAATTTCAACGTGTAACAGTGGCTTCTGGGAAGGGAATGAGTAGGTGTGAAAAGGGAATATTATGCATGAAAGGAGAGAGGGGTGATCTATAGAGGAGGAGTGTACTGCCCAAAGGGATACTACTTACAACCCTTTAAATTCATACCCTTTAAATTCGCATACCTTCCTTGTTTAGTTAACACTTTATCATCCTCATTTTCCGCGTCCACGAGATACTGCCCGTGTCGTATAAACAACAGATGTCTGACAGCAGTTGGTTTTATCTCCTTCGATTCTTCCTGTTGAACGACACTTTGGTCCTCTCTCTTCTTTAACTTCTTTGTTCCTTTTTCGCACATGTCCCAGTTAGAATCCCAGCGCAATCCAGATTGTTTGAAAAGAAGGCGGCCGTCTTCGTTTTCAAAATTGAAGTCCCCGCTAGCACGTGCGGGAGATACTGAACTTTTGTAGACAATGTAAGCTCCTGAAACAGTTACTGCCGCAGAGGCTATAGCCGCGAATCTCGACAACCCGCGTATTGATGCCATTCTTAAAAGCTATGCTCTCTTTTTCATAAACAAAATAAATTTGATCACCAACAACAAAATATTAGTCAACCCTCAAGGAGCCCCCAAGGTTCATATTTCACCGGTATTGACAAAGGAAACAAACTGAGAAGACTGAGAACTAGGCTTTCGTCTTCTCACAGGATTCCTTAAAACGCCTGGAAGATTTTAACCAAATGGCGGACACAGCAACCTCGAGGAATGTACCTGTGGAAAGTAAAGATCTTTTTGTCCCCTCCCTAGAAGATTTAGCTCAAGGTACTTTTTCGCCGTATTCTCCAAAGATTTCGGTCTTTGTGTTGGCAATGAACGCATGATCAGGGATCCATACTAAAGGCGTGTTTACACGACAGAAGAAAAATGGCACGGTCCGATAAAAAGTGGAACGGTTCCATTCACTTTTGTAAAGAAATAGTGAACTTTTATCCGTTCCCCTACGGGACAATAGGCGGCTGTTTCTTTACAAAAATCAATGGAACCGTTCCACTTTTTATCGGAACCGTGCCATTTTTCCTCTCTCGTGTAAACGCGCCTTCATTTTATATCGAAGTCGTCAGCCAGGCAAGTTCGTCTTATGATATTCTTGTCCGGACAAATTTTGGGTTGCCCAGGCAAAAATGCGGAAGTATAGACTGAATGACCGATAAAATTACTTGTAACTCGAGCATTCGCGTTTTATTAAACTCTCGTCAGAAATTACGAATTTTGACTCTGGAGTATTATGTTATTTGCACCGTGGGAACCCGATTTAGAGTGGTCCATATTTGCCATGGCAAAATGTACATGAATGGAAGTTACGATTCAACGGCTAAATTGCAGAATACCCCCGCAACTTATTTGCATTTCATTGAATAAGAATAAGCTCTATTGTATTCCAACTCATTCTTCAAAGAATGCCGCCTAGGGGAAACAGTAGTGGTGAGGTGTTGCGGGGTATTCTGCAATTGCTCCGATTCAACAACCCAAAGTTACAAAACACCTGTCTAGTGTCTTCCTTTAATATGCTGCCAAGATTTTGTGTTTTTCCTGTTCATAAGCAGCAGGTTCTGCTCCACTTGTTTTCCTTTTTGCCGGAGGTGGGGGAGTTACCTTGTAACGAACGCCACATTATGAGCTGAGACCATGAGTCACTCTTTGCTTTTTGCTAAACGATTTGCTAACAACCTTGCCATCCCATGCCATCGCTGAGAAACTCGGTGAGATACATGAAAATTGAGCCTGCAATCGTTTCATGGAAAATACAGCGTGGTCAAAGATGGCACCCAAACTTGAGATTTCATTGCTGAGGAAAGCTGTATGTCTATTCCTTATTTTCTGGAAGCGATCAGAATGAAAGTACATTCTATATTATAAGTCCTTTGATGGTATTCATGAAAAGACATTCATTAAAACTTCTTCACTCGTCCAACGGATTACCTTTGGAGTTATTATACGAATGTGGATCCGTGATTCAGTGCAACTAAAAAATACATTAAGGATGCATTCGATTGACCGTATTCCGGAATAGGAAAACATGGAATAGAGGTTAGAAATCCTTCGTTTTTACAAAGATTCACATTAAAATTGTCAAACACTTCCTAAAATGCTATTTTAAACCTATCTTAATTATCCATGTTGCTTTAAAACACCAGACATGCCATATTCTGGAATAGGGTCAATCGAATGCACCCTAAGCTTAGGTGTAACCGTGTAAAAAAAAAGTGCATAGTAACTGCTGAATACCCTCTAACCTTTGTTCAAATTATGGGGTGTTCTTTGAAGAATGAATCAGAATAAATTCGATCTTCTTTTTACTAGGCTAAGGTAAAACTCTGCAAATTTAAAAAAATTCTTAGGACTGGATTCATACCCACCTTTAAGGTTGGAAATTTTTTTAGGCACCGGGTAGCTCTCAATTCGCTCCGTATAATTTTTTTTGTTATCACTTCTTTTATTTAAATAATTATTTTAGAAAGCTAGCCAGATCCACTTCAGTCTCAAAATAGTTTTTTTTTTGTTCTTTCCTTGATTGCTTTAGTACTCCAGGAGGGGCTAACCAAGAATTTTTCAACTGTTGATGTCAGAGTAGTGGATTGTCCAGATTTAAGGCAAAAACCATGGAATCTAGCTGCACCTGGTATGTTAATTGTGAGCCTCAAGTGAATATGTACATGTTGCAGGGAATTTTGTTCCTTAGGTTAATTAATTTCCAGACCAGGTCAATTTGTTTCAACCTTGGTTTAAATTGCAAGAAGTAAAGGTAAACCAAAATCCATCAGTTATTTAAAGCAAATGTGGCATAAAGGTTGAGATACATGTAAATCAACATAAGTTCACAGCTGGTATTGTTCTACCCATTCTAAAACAACACTTGAATATAAATTTAATTCTAAACTATGGTATGTCGTGTTTGTCTGATTTCTCTCTGTTTGCATCAATAATAAGGGATTGACACCTGACAGATCCAGGTGCATCCATTGGTTGACAACTAACTAATTTCTCAGGTCGCAAATCCTTGCTTTTGGAAATCTATAACCTTGAGTAGTCACTCAGCACACAACATTTAAGAGAGGCATTTGTCACACTGATAAACAATGAAAGGGAGTTACATATGTCCCCAAAATCCTAAAAAAATAGTTTGCTTTTCCGGCCTCAATGTTTATATAAATCATCTTTAAACTAATAAACAAAAAGAGCCATATTGCAATAAAATCTCAATTGAAATTACGCAAAATATAGACTGTTGACTGTGTACTACAACTGGCACCAGTTGGTGCTCTTTGTAGTTAACCTTTTTAAGTTACATTAGTTTAAAATGTTGTGTAAAGGCTTGTCATGAGACTACTGTATTAGATTTTCCTATAATTACCTTACTGCAATTTTTATTGATTTAATTTCTTTAAAGGCATTTGTGGCAGAATACGAATAGCTGATGTCGGTGGGCCACCATATCTCATACCATTACCAGATCTTTCAAAGGTAAAAGAAAAAAAGGATGCTTTTTGTTATACATGTATGTCTCTCTATTCTGTGGAACAAGCTCCCTTTTGAAATTCGAGCTTGTTCTGGTGTTATCTTTTTAAATCTAAGTTGAAAGTGTTTCTTTTTAAAAAGGTGTATGACATTTACATTGTAGTTTCATCATATTTGTTTTTCTTTTCTTTTCTTTTTAAGATGTGTATGCTATAATTTCCTAATATGTACAGTAGTGTTATATATGTAAGCTTGTAAAAACTAGATTAATTAATATACATGTATTCTTATGTCCTTTTTTACATTGTAAAGCGTTTAGAACAGCGATGTATAAGCGCTATATAAATTCCATTATTATTATTATTATTATTATTATTATTATTATTATTATCATGGCCAATCTAGCAAAAATTGAAACATTTCTCAAGATTTTAGGTATTATTATAATAAAGTTTTGATATAACGTTTGTGCACTCTGAATGGGTAAAACAGTGTGCTTTCACATGAGAGTACAGATTCATGGCTGGCATCACTTGTGGCATTTGGAAAATAAAGTATTCCAGAAATTTTAGCCAAAGACATGAGGAAATTTAAAAATTCTTTATTATAATAAAACAAATAAAGAAGCCTCGTCTGTGATCTGTTCTGTTGTAAAGCTGCCACTTAGGATAGTGGATAGAGCATGCAAGAAGTAGGGAAAACACTCAACTGTGTCTTGTGTTTCCCCTACACTACAGTCTTTCCTGCTCTGTCCACTTCCTGTGTGCCTTACAACAGAACAGATCACAGGCGAGGCTTCTTTGTTTGTTTGTTTATTATCCAACTACATCACAGTACCACTAACCCATTGACCCCTGGGGGTGAGACTTGACAGATTTGACTCAGTCTAATGCCAGACGATTTTACTCGTCAACAGGGAGCATCCAAGGGGGGCGCTTGAGGGGTCAGTGTGTTAACAAGGTTTTTTTTTATTTTCTCTAAACAATAATATTATTCTAAAAGCAAATTATATGCACTTCACAGAACATGATATTGTGTCTCATGGTTACATTACATTAATAATTAATTTTGCAGTTTTACAGTTTCAATTGCATAGCAGAGATTGCAGAGCTTCAAGGTGGATTCATGATTGGAGCAGGGGCTGGGAGCAGCAAATTTGTTGGTGTTAACTGTGAGGTAAACCTGTAGTTACACTTATAATAATAATAATAATTATTATTATTATTATTATTATTATTTGAATTTTATGAAATGAAAGTTAGAAATAAATTATTATTACAGGTAGATAGGCAACTTACAGGTATATATGATGTAGCTAAGAATAAATTCATCCAGTTGGAGGTCCTATTGAGGCAGAGTTGAGGGGGTAAGTTCGTGCTGTGCACATTAAAGGAAACTGGTATCAAGATTGTTCCAAGTGTCTTGCATTCTTCAAGATTGCAAATATGGGGAAAGAGAAGACACGCACAACAGTACTTACATGTATATAAGGGAACCTCCACTAAAACAACAAAATAACTTTAAACCACAGAACATCATGCATGTTGACAATTAAAATTGTTCGAACTTTTTCCAATGAAATCGTTTGTATCCGAAAAAAATGAATTTCAAAAACGCTTGTTTTGGCTTTCAAATTTCCCTGGTGCTGCCATATTGAATAATTGTGACGTGTCAAGGTTGCCCTGTTGTTCCAGAACAATCGCTCTTTGTGTCAGAACAATAGGGCAACCACGACACATCACAAATATTCAAGATGAGATTTGAAAGCCAAAACAAGCGTTTTTGAAATTTATTTTTTTCAGATACAAACGCTTTCATTGGGAAAAGTTTGAAAATTTTTAATTGCAAACATTATGTTCTGTGGCTTAAAGTTATTTTGTTGTTTTAGCGGAGGTTCCCTTTAAAACAACGCTTTTATTTCATTTCCTGTATTGATAAATTCTAGTGATAACTCCTTATATAACTAAGAGATATCTACATTTTTTTGTTAACTCATAGTTAATAGAGGGGAATGGTTTGGAAGCTCGGCGAACATCAAAAGAGCAAACAAAGCAGCCAAGATTTAGGTTGGAAAGTCCACGACCGTGCACAATCTTTTGTTTTGCGCTCATACACTATGCATGAATTACATAACCAACACGTTTCTATTGGTTAGTTCCGCAATATGGAGTAAACAACTATTGTGTTTTGTGCACGGTCAAGGCCAAAAAAGAGAAGAAAAACCTACAACAAAGAAATCTGTCGGGTTTCATAACCATTCCCCTCTATTAACTATGGTTAACTCATCGCATAACTTTTTAACTTTGTAAAGAATAATTTGATTAATCTTCTCAGTCACTTCAATTGACGGCCAAAATTCATTTAGCGATCACCCCTTTCTCAAGCGGCAATTTTCACTGGCAGTCTGCGCTTAGCAACATCTGAACTTAAGCAGTCGCCAGCAAGCCTGAAAAAAACCTACATGTAGGACTGTGCTATAGTCCCAGGGAAGGGGGGGTATTCCAGATTTCAAGTGACAGGGATGATTGAATGGGAGCAAAAATCAAGACCCCAAAAAATCCCTAGGGCTTCAAACAAAACCCACCAAAATCCCTGGATGAGAATTTAACCCTAAAAAAATCCCATGCCCAATTTCCAGGCCATAAAAATTGCCCAAAAGCAATAAATAATATAACACAAAAAGTAGAAACATTTAGTAATGGAATTTTTGTGTTTATTCATCACACCCTGGACCTTTTCCACATTTGGTGGTCAATTTGTAACAACACTTGAGACACCCAACAACATATTCCACAGGCTAACCACGGGAATTTGATTGTGAGGTTTGGCCCCAGGGTAGGATTTTTGATTGTATGTGATGTCACCTGGGCTGGGATTTTTGATCATACAAAGGAACGTTTTGACCACCTTCACTTGAACTTGAACCTGGGTGGAGATTCTGACCAATAATTGGTCAGAATTCCCCCCCCCCCCACCCCCAGGAAAAAAATTACTTAACTTTTTCGTGGGGGTAGGGAGTTTGAATTTTTTTAAATGAAAATTTCAAAATCCCCACCCCATTCCTGAACCCCACCCCCCCCCCCCCCCTTCCCCTCCTTTAGGCTTAACATTGATAGGTGCATTATTTCTTCTTTATATCTAAACAATAATTTATTTCAAGGAAGTAAATCTTCCAGTTCCAAACTCGCCTTCACCACCCCACCCCCCCCCCCCAAAAAAAAAACAATGTTGTGCAATATCTCGGTTGTTTGCTCTTCTCCATAAACAACATTGCTTAGGGTGGGGAAGGTTGATGGGGTATTTTAAGGCTTTTATTGTAAATTATTATTGTCTAAAAGTAATTAACTTGAGAAACTTAGAGAAACTTCAGGTCTCATTTACTTTTGTCCAGGATTGTAGCCTGAAAAATATCTAGACTTGAACGGGATTCGTCAACCCATGACTGTGCTATTTGCACTGATTGTAATAGACCAGTAGAAGGGCTGGTCTTTGAGGATTGAGGATTCAAAAATGTGTTCTAGAGAAGCTCTAAACTGGTTAAGATACATGTAAGGCACTAAGATTGCACAATTTTTTATAATCATCTCATAATAATATTGTTATTGTTGTAAGAAGCAGTAATGCACGATGGCTGTGTTTCAGATGATGGCAAATTTGGTGACCAGTTGTGAGCAAAAGGGAGCCATTGCAACGAAAATTGCAAAAGTAAATGAAGAGGTGCGGTCATGATTAAATCAATTTAACTTTACGTGACATTGTACAGATGTGTAATGCATCAAGGGTCATTCGAATAAGAACCGAAAAAATATACGACCTAGCTTGCAAGGAGTTTTCATAGTTCAAGGCCGGGGTTCAAGGGTTAGTACATCGGGCCATGGTTTTAGGGGTTGTGTTTTCAGTCAATAAAATATTGCTGCTGGGACCCAGATCTCCATTAGCTATGTCTCCACCCATTGTCAAACAATACGCATTACACTTCAAATTTACCACCTTTAAATAGCACTTTCCACATTTTGAGGAGCAAAAAGGCCACATCCAACGAGCGTACGATTGTTCTAATAATTATTTATGTGGCTTTTAGGGTACAGTAGTGTTTTTTTAGGATTCGACATTTCAAGACAGTTTTGACTTTTTAAGGGTTTTCGGTCATCAAAGTAAGGAAAAGTCACTTAAGCAGAAATGAAAGGAAAACCGAAAAGATTCAGGCATGAACAGGATTTATATTTCTTTCTTGTAATAAACAAACTGTCATAAATAGTAGTGTCATGAATCACAAAACGTTTATGAAAGTTGTATAGAAGCCGCATGTGGCCACGACATAGTCCTCTCATTGCCAATATCCTCTGATGTTCAGTAACACTTCCAAATTTGCTAATTTCTATGGCTTGTTGTACCCCACTTTCTAAAAAACTCAGCAATAATGAATTTCACGGCAATGTGTGTTTTGCTTAAGTTAGAATGGATCCTGTGTGCTGGAAAACTACAACTGTGGAGAGTTCAGTTTGATGGGGAATTTTCTAATCAGTGATGCTATGCCAGGAAAGGTACAAGATATTTTTTATGCTTTCAATAATTTGTGAGATACAGTAGTTGTGTGTAGCATAAGTCATTTTGTACCCAGTCTACTCATATTGAATTGTCAATGGATAAGTTGTGTTGAGAAGGCTTGCGAAACCAATTTGCGTTTCTGGCATTCAGAGATGACAGGAGCACCCAACGTCAATTTTCGGAAAATATCTGTTCGGAAGACGACTTGAGATCTAGAATTTTAAGAACATTTGTTGTAAATTTTTTTGCTTGCCTGCCTGTCCTAGGATTATCGAACATCTAAAAAATGGTATAATTGCCCATTTTTAACGGATTTTTACCCTAAAAAGGTCACCTAGTCTGTAGAAGTTTCGGGAGCCTTTTTTTGGCTGAAATTTTCGAAAAGGTAAGTTTTGATCCCTAAAATTTTCGGGTCACTAGACTTTCAGCTAGGAAATCCGAACAGATGAAAAACTTTTAGGGGATAAAAATATGCCCATATCTACCATTTAAATACCAAAGTACGTGGTTTTGAACTATATTCTCGTTGGGCCCCTGAGATGACGATCCATCGGCTGCATCACAGAGAAGACACTCACAGTTCTCACAAACCCAAGGAAAGGAAAGAGGGAATATCTCATTAAGTTTAATTTACATACTAATTGCTTTTGCTTTTCGTGATGTCTCTCGTTCTCAGGTTCTTAAAGTTTGCGCCAGCAAGAGAACTGGAAATGAGAATTTTATCACGTGCATGCGGCGTGCCCTGGCTCGTCGCTTTGGAGATAATCCAGTAGGCTTGGGTGGTGTGTTCGTGATAGAGAAAGGCAAAGCAAAGATTCACGTA
>OX421449.1:5233017-5245517 GCA_949126865.1 Montipora capitata | reverse complement strand
AGTCCCAAGAGAAAAGAGAAAATAAAAACAATGCTTATGCAAATTTTTTGGGCTAGGGTCGTACCTCTCGTTGAACACTTTATTTCATTGGCTATATAATATCGTACTTCATATTGTTTTCTGTGCTAAATCGATTGTTATCTTTGTTCGTTCTATTGTTGTTTTGGCCAATCCTGAAGCCCGTTCAATGAGGTACGATATGACCCAAATTTTGGAGGGAATAACAAAGAGTATTATGGTATTTTCGATATTTTTCGATATTTTTGATATTTCGAGTTTTAGAGCGATTTTCAATTAAGTGTCGTAAAACCAAAACCAAAGTAATTACTTTGGCCAATCAAAAAGGACGGATACAATCCAGTAAACCAATCAAAACTCGAAGAAATTACACGTAGCCGACACAAAGCGCGGGAAAATGTGCACGCGCGAGCCACGATTTGCTTTGGTTTTACTTCTGATTGGTTGAAAAAATGGCGCGAGAACTTTGAACCAATCACTGTGTGAAGTAATGCAAAACCAAAGCAATTCGCAAATTACTTTCGACACTCAAGTGAAAATCGCTCTAAGTACCAACATAAGCCATTCCTAAATGTTTGGAAACTATCTGAGTAGCAACGTTAATTCGCCCCTTTTATCCGTTAGGGCTTGGACCTACGAATTGAACACTTTCACTGCTTTAGTGATCATGGCGAAGGAGGACATTATCATTATGACGTCACACCCGATGACGTACACTACACTGGCTTCTTCTCTGTGGCTGAAAAGATTTACCGAATAGATAGACCGCTGTCTACACATAAAGTTGGACGAGATTGAACGGATTTCCATGACGATTGAGCCCGCAATACGCACGGCAATCAAATCTATACTGTCTTGTCTCTTGACTGTCAGTCATCTTACTGTCAAGTTCTGATTGGTCGATTTGCTTACTTCTTTGGGGCTGGTCAGTTTTGCTTCGGTGACGGTGGGCGATTTGTCTTCTTTTTTCCGACGCTTTCAGCAAATGTGGAAATTTTAATGAATAATAAAACAAGGGATAGAAAGTTTAAATCTTTGGAACACGACAAACGTACATATGAACAGATCCATGAACAGTATGAATCTAGCAGTATGAAATTTCCCACTTGATTTCTGATGTTTTTTCTTTGCCACTATAGGGGAATCTTTGTTTTCGTTTCTGCCTCATTAGCATAAGGCTAAAGAATAAAGTACTGAATGCATAATAAGCTATCTCTAACAATGCGAACGCGATATACCGGAGAATCTCTGAGCAATGATGCTTTGAAAATTCGAAATTTTACAAAGAATGTACACGATGATTAGCGCTTTTGCCACCCGAGAATTTATGGCTGTAATAGCTGGTTCGTTTTCAAATCTAAAAGAATAATTAAAAATTAGAAATTTATCAAAGTTTAACAAGTTCCTTTACCTTTTGAAGTCAATTTGTAAATACCATACTGCATTCTGTGAGCAAACTCGTATGAATGTTAATGAATCAAAGTGTAATCAATGGCTTCAGCAAAGACTTCCTTATTTAAGTCATTTAACAGAGGATGGGGAAGGCGGCATTGTCTATGGCAGCAGGCGAATAAATAGGGTTTGATTTTTTTTTTCCTCGCGGAAAATTTGACTTGTGTGTGTCATGTTCACATAAGTTCAATTTATAATAATTTATGAAATTTGTAATAAAAGCTAGTGCCATTTATGAATTAGTTGTTTCAAGGAATCAAATCGAAAAGATGCAGGTACCTGCTCCGGACGGCAGTGAACTATCGCTGTATTTTCGATCAGCAAGGATCAATGTTTGGTTCGCAGACGAATGAAAGACAAATATCGCCTTAACTCAATACGAGCGAGAAAAAACTAGACGTTCAGTTCATGTCTTGGTATTTCGGGCATTTCAAATCAAATTTTGTCTTTAAAATATCTCGAGGTTAAATGTTCTGGTAGGAATATCTCTCGCGAACAGGAAGTGAAGAATCGTCGGTTCTTTTCAAAATGGAAACGACAGATCTTGACGATTCCGGGTTTAGCGCTGAAGATGAAGGACAAGGTAAAGCTTCTACACACGATTCAAAGGATATGAGTAAGTGTGATTTAAAAAGCTTAAAATACACTTGCATTTTATACTTAGTGTGACAAGATTATAAACGGAGGCTCGAGGGAATTCCGTGTCATTGCGTCTCGGAATCCCTATGGCCTGATAGTTTAATTCCTTATTTTTCTCACACAGGCGGTTTGTGGACCGTTGTGACTTAGGTTTCTCGCTGGATAGCTAATGAACCAATATTACTCTCTCATGAATCAGAAAATGATTTTAAGTGAGAGAAAGGGCGTGGAATCTCGATCGTATTAAAGCAACATCGAAATAGCAAGCAGTCATTGAACGAATACAAAACAGTCTGGCTGGCTTTTTTGTTGTTAAACGCGATGTCATGTATGAGGATTTGAAAATACACTCTGCAAAATTAATTGATTCTGCTAGGACGATGGTACTACAATCCTGTTGATCCCAAAGTCCCAATTTAGTTACTATGGCAACTACATCGTACGTGTGAGAGTAGTTTTTTCAACAAAACGTAACTCCTTGACGCAGTTTGGATACATGGATCTTTCCTCGAGAAGGACTCTAGCTAGAAAACTGTATTTAGTGTATTCTACACAAAAACTCGCACGGTCTTCTCATACAATGCTGAATCAACAGATACTCATCATACTTTGAAAGTTCTCAAATTACACTCGCCTAAAGGCTCGGTCGCTTTCGAAAATTTTCAAAACATCAATCGTAACATGTAAATCCAAATCATACCCGAGGCCGGGCGATTTCGTCTATTAATTTTACAAATTGTGTTTAGGCAGCAAGGCTACCTACACAGTAGAAGAGGCAATAGACAAAATTGGATACGGAGCGTTTCAAACTAAGCTCATGTTTGTGATAGGCTTAGCTTGGGTAAGTTATATCATTATACTACTGATAATATACCATAATCAATAAATTATCATAATTTATCATTATTAACATTAAATTATTATTATTATTATTATTATTATTATTATTATTATTATTATTATTATTATTATTATTATATCATCATCATACCTTTATCATCAACTTTGTTATCATCATCATAGCGATTGTCATCACTAAGTTCGTCAAACGTCGTCGTCATCATCAACATCATTACTATCCATCAGCGTAGTCTTCGCCAGGATCATGCGCATATTGCCCTTCCTCATCACCGCTACTTTCCTCTTTGTTACCATCAGACAAGAACGAAATTGATTTTTATTTTAAACTCGATAAAAAGTCGTTAGTGTTTCTTTGTTGGTTGCATGTTCAGATGGCAGACTCTATGGAAGTGACAATTCTTGCAATCGTGTGCCCTGCTATTCGCTGTGAATGGAATTTAGCCACGTGGCAGGAAGCGACAATTACTACGGTGAGTTACTGCGCAATGCATTCATTTAGTATACAGTTACTTTACAATCACGCACGATGCACGCAAGAACACCGTCTTACAGAAATCATGAGCAAGATTTTAAGTCTTTTAAATCGCTCACACCTCTATTAAATCTGTCACTGGACGTAACAAATCAACATCATTTTAGAGATTTTTGCGTGGGGAATAGCTTGCTCAAAGATAGAAGGGTGCTGCGTTTTCATACTGACAACAATGAAACTGCATTTAAGTTCCGGGAGAAAACGAATGCAATTACCATAATCTCGTTCTTATTTGAGATCATTTCTTGTTTGTCTGTTTTGTTGCAGGCGGTGTTTTCTGGCATGACCGTCAGTACATGTATTTGGGGGTACGTGTCAGATAACTTTGGAAGAAAGAAGGTAACCTTGAAATTAGTATGCCCACTTCCCTCTGAAAATGTTGGAGATACGAACAAAGTTATTTACTGTCAACCTTGTTGCTAATTCGAGCTATCAAAACTTGCACAGAGATTCTTTGATGATAGTCAAAATTTGATGGTTGTCGGTAATTCAGGTTAATGACCTTCCCCAAGTAATTCATAATGTCACATAATATCTCGCTCGACCACGTGCTTTCGCTAGCGAAAGAGAAGTAAGTTATGATGAAGATCTCTTTGGAGACAACACCCATCTATATGAAGTTCAGCATTTGACTTGTGCAATTGATCAACCAATTAGAATCATGAACAGTTCCCGACAGCATGTGTTCACATCGAATAATTTGTTCAAGTACATTTTGGTCGTGATTATGGTGTCATAAAGACAGCAAAACATGGCTTTTAACCCTGTGTTTTCATCCTCGTGTTACCATTGAAAAAAAAGATAGTTTCGAAAATCCATTGAGAACCATAAATGCACAAAGCTCTTAGGCTAAAGGAACACCTTGTGATGCATTGTGAAGTTTATGCAAAGTACCGTGAATTTCGAATTCCAAACTCTGTGTCAACAGCTATTCAGACATTTTAAATGTTTGAAACTTTCTTTTGCTTCACACAGGAAGTCCTGGCTTGCACTTTGGTGGTTTTTGTTGGCGCAGTGCTGAGTACGTTTTCACCAAATTACTTCTGGATTATGGTGTTCAGTACAATAGTGGGCTTAGGCATGGGAGGGGTGGCTCAGTGGTAAGCAGTGCGTTTTATAAATTGAGTCCTTGGGCTCTTGGGCTCCACACCCTGCGATACTCCAGCTCGAATGATTCATATGTCCGTCTAAGCGTCACGTTTTGTGTGTCCTTGAGCATTTCATCAACGTTTATGGAGTATTATGTGTCAAAGATATATCAGTAAGACATCGACTTCGGAGTTGAAAATCAAATCAACCGGGTATCCTGGGAGAACATCGCCAACCGAAATTACATGAAGTAACTTGAACTAATTTCTTTCTCAAAAATACATTAAAAGGAGAAGACAAAGAAAAGAACCAGAAGAATATGAAACTCGAACCTGCACTTTCGTCAGTGTCAGTCTGTTAGACAACCCAGGCGACTTGATTTCAAGTCCCAAGTTTAAGAATATTTTGGTGAAAGTACTCAACACAATCACCACAAGGCTTAACATTTTTAAATCGGTGCTTAGATCTTAAGGGTGGAGGCACGGTGGCGTTGTGGTTAGCGCGCTGGTCTCTCGATTTCAAGGGCCGCTGGTTCGAGGCCTAGCTCTGTCATCGTGTTGTTTCCTTAGACAAGAGACTTTACTCCACACTGTCTCTCTTCACCCAGGTGTATAAATGGGTACCGGCGATATACTGCTGGGGGTAAGCCTGCGATGAACTAGCATCCCATCCAGGGGGGAGTAAATTCTCCCAGTTGCTTCATGCTAATGAAACCGGGATAAGCTCCGGCCGTATTGGGCCCAAGTTGGCTCGCAGGCGACTTTACCCTTTTTAGACCTAAAGGGCCCAGAAGTGTGGCAAAACACCAAAGATCGTTCTTAAAATTTAAAATTTAACAATAACAGGCTTCTCAGTTCTGTATCTTCGTCTCGTGAGTCTCGTGCTCTTAGTCCCGTCGGGGTTGGGGATGTACATTGTGTAAAACACAAGAAAATGCCGCGTATGTTTCGGTCGATGTTTTTCAGTGCCATTGGGAGGCATTGGGTACCTTGGCACATTCCTTGGTGACATAACAGTTCAAACGCTTGGTATTGATGTGATCCCAAGACAAATCTGGTCACCCTTCACTGTAGGATAAATCTGACTTGCAGGATGAGATAAATACCGCTTTTCCTGTAAACGTAAATGTACCTACAAGGGGATTTGGAAAGAAAACTTGCAAAATTTCTGAAACAAGCCAGACGAAGCCAGCTTGGGAGACTACCAAATACATTGCCCTAAGACAAAAAGAATCATCACCTTCCCAAAGCCGGGACAAAGTCTTCGAAGGCCTCTCATGACACGGAGAAGAATATTTACTTTTTATCACATTTATTGAAGTCATATATTACATTTTCTCCTTAGCATGAATCTCTGGGCTGAGTTCCTTCCAAGCAAGAGGCGAGGAATTCTGCTAAATGCTCTGTCGGTGAGAACTGCACGATGTATTTTTTGACAGTTTTCTTTCTTACGTCACGTGTTTATCAGAGTCAGTATTCCCTTGAGTTAACTGTTTCGTGCTCGAAAATCAACGAGGCAGCGCGTTGATGTAAAACCAAATCAGTCCCCGAATTACTTAAAAGCATTTTAGACCAAAATGATGTACACGAGCAATGACCTTCAGCCCTGGACCTTCAGTAATTAGACCACCACCCAAGAAAAGAACTTCGTAAAAGTGAATTTCAGGGGATGAATTTGTCCGTTGAGTATCAAAGAACTGCAATTGGAAACCGGCAACTGAGGGTGGCTTCTCCGTACATAAATGGTGAAGCAATTCGTGCGTGACGACCGTAAGCTTACAAACCAGCCCCTTCCGTCTTTCAACCCATGTTCATAAACTTTACAAACCCACACACGTCTACGAGCCATAGTAATTGGCAGTTGCTGTGAGACCGCGTTCACTGCAATAATGTTGCAGCTCTCATAACCTCCAATTGTTTGGTATTGTACGCAGCTTCTGTTAAGTCTACGTCATTGTTTTCAATTGTTTAGTCTTTTGTTTTCGGTTTGGGTGTCGAGCAAATCACGTTATACGTTGCGACATCGGCTACACGACTACTTCACTGTGAAGCAAATAAGCTAGGCTAAACTAAACACTAAACTGATGTTAAGCTTAATAAATTCATTCTCTGCAGTTATCGTGGTCTCTTGGGTCCTGTCTCGAGATAACGATCGCCCTGGTAGTCATGCCTACATTGGGCTGGAGGTGGCTGTTCTTCATATCTTCGATACCTTTGCTTATTTTTATTTGTTGTTGTAAGGTAAGAATATGCTATTTTGTGTCGTTTGACTGGGACCGCGGAGAAAAAATCCGGCCAAGGAAGACCCGCGTTATGGGCCACTGTTCCTCTATTTATCGTGCATTACATATCATCTTCAAAAAGCAAACCAAGAAAAAGGCGAAAGCCCACCACCCCTTCCCCCTCCGTGGTCCCTGTGAGATTCGCAGGAAGAATGAATGTGATGGTTCATTTGAAGACTGGTGAGTGTTGTGCATTCACCGATGTGACTCTAGTGAAGTCTCGAATAAACGCCGTAACATCGTTTGCCTGCTGGAGGTGCTGCAAAACATGCCGATAATGTTGGCCAATATGTGCTAAGGTTATCCTACCTTAGGATACTGAATTCTCCAATATTGGGCCAACAATGTCAGAACGCACAGCTGGGGGAGAAAACGTTCTCACAATGTCCACTTCACACGGCTCGGGTTATTTTGGAGAAAGTAACAAGGAAATTTTTCTCTTTTATTCGCCTTCTTGGTGCTGACAACCCCTTCTTAGGTTGGAAACGTAGTTTTAAGAGGTAATTATCCATCTTTGGCTTCGTTTCTCCTCTCATTTTATTACAAGCTCGTACCAGAATCGCCTCGTTTTTACATGGCAGCTGGCAAACCGGAGAAAGCTCTAGCTATTCTGCAGAGGATAGCAAAGGAAAACAAGTGTGAACTTCCTTCAGGAGAACTAGTTTCCACAGAAAAGCACGAGGTATGTCTTTTTATCACCACGTTTTGAGGTTTTGGAAAACATTGGTTGATTTAGATTCTAACGAGAGTGTTTTTCTCTGTGGCTCTGATTTTATTTTCTCTAGGTTGCAAGAGGAAGGATAATAGATCTTTTTCATCCTGAATTCCGAAGATCTACGATTTTATTGTGGATCATTTGGTGAGCGTGTAACTCGACAATCGTACGCTGAACGAAAAAATGGCATATTTTATTTGATCAATTAGAGGAGGCTTTGTAGTGGCTTTCAAACTTCATCATATCACCAGAACGTATGCAATGGGAACGTAAAAGTGTAGGTTTGGTTTGTTTGCGACGCCCTAATACAAAACTCTTCGCTTGGACAGGTCTCAAAGTGTCATTGGCAAGAACTAAGTTCCAGTGTACGAAAGACAGAAATGATATTAGCGCTTCTCAGGACAATTTAACCAATTTTCACTTTATAGACACCTGCAAAATTCAGGAGGCTTTAACGTGGCTCGAACCCATGACCTCTGCGGTGCACGTGTAATGCTCTTCCAACTGAGCTATGAAGCCACACTTTTGGGAGCGGGTCAGTTTGTTGGGCCCTTGTGCTCCCGTGAAAGAACTCGAGGGAAGAATTGTATGGATTTGAAGGGCAGGCTATAGACGAAAGCGAGAGATGATCCTCTCTCATAGACACCTGATACATACATTTCTTTCAAGTTCCAATTTGTTCCAATTTTCTCAGTAAGGAAACCAGTGAATTCGAATAAGGCTGCTTTTAGTTGAGTACTAAACATAACTTACATTGAATTTTATTGCTGCATGTAATACAGTAATTGGCTTTAGTTAAAATGTTAGCCAATCAGAAGCAAGATGATCCTCTGAATTGTGATTGGTTAGCTCGCGTTTTCCCGCGCTAAGCGCCGGCTGCATTTATGTTCTTTGCGTTTTGACTGGTTAACTTTGTTGTGTGCGCTTCTTGTGATTGCATGGCTAAGGCAATTACTCGGGCTTTTGTTTTCTTCCATTGGTTTCTTTAGGTTCAGTAGTCATTTTGTAATCTACGGAATAGCACTCATAACTACAGAGATGTTCTCTAGAGTTGACCCTTGTAGAGGTCAGTGGTTTTCAAACACAGTAACTTCTTCTAGAACATGTTTTAAGATTGTTGAACCCCCGAGTTTCGTATTCCGATCAGTTTGCTTTTAAAAGAATGAACCCTTAGCTGGCGAAACCATTGGTTTCGTGCATCTATCTGTTGTAAAAAAACGTGTTCGCAAGAAATAGTCATTTCTTGACTAACAATGGACGAATTCAGTCTGGCGCTTTTTAAGGAAATTCACCCAACATGGATAGAATTTCAACTGAATGCAACGAAAACACGGAATCTCGTATTTTACGGAGCTCCTATTAATTTGTAGTAATTTTTGTAAGTAATGATTTCTTCTAGCAAAGTGTGTCGAAATTCCGACATTTGCACCTAGAGCCAGAAACCTTTAAGGTGATTCCCTAGTATCGCATCCTGTTCTGCGCATAACAGTGTAGGCCACGTTCGTATTCCGGCATGGCTAAGAGGCTTTATGGTCAAATTTCACGGCTCAGTTCTGTTTTCTTTGTGTCACAAGTCTCAACGGATATTTCTAAACAAAACGATGTTTAAATTTAACCATGAAGACTCGCAGCCATGTGTGAATATTGGTATATCGAACGTGGCCAAAAACATTTCAAAATAGCGACCTTTCGTGCGGGAAAGCTCGCTAGAAAGAAGAATGGCCATTTTCAGAGCACAACAGTAAAGAGCAAAACGAGAAACCTTTTTTAGACTCTTGCAAAACAAAAACTCGAGTGATAGCCTCGATGATGCTAAAGGGGAGACGTGTTGTTCGACGGGTTGAGCTTGGTTTCCTTTCTGTTTTCTCCTAAACGAGGTTGGTGACCTATCTTTTTTTTGGCATAATTTTATTCTCTTACTCCTCGTCTATATGCTGTAAAAAAAATTTAAAAACTTTACGTCAGAAAAAAAAAATTACAGGGCAAAAAGTATTCGTAGCCATCACTCGTGGACACAAACTTGTCTCCTGGAGATCACGCACCCGAGGAATATTTGTAGTCAGTGGCTTTTCAAGACGTGTGCCTGTGCCATAAAACAAACATTAAAATATTCCTTTTGAACAATACAATACACCTGTTTTGTTATTTCAAGAATTACGTCAAAGCTGTGCTTCCTGTTCCTGCGAAACGTAGAGTGAACAGATGGAACAAACTTGTCCTTGATAGTTGCAGTCGCGAAGATTAAATGAGTAACTTGAGCAAGTCATATCTCGCAAACGAGCTTGGTGACCTATTGCACATTTCGCGTCACCATAATGTAGGGAACAATTGAGAAAAGTTTAAAGAAAATCTTACAACTTCTATTACTAAGGAATCACCTTAAAGCAGTTATTGATGTGTGATTTTAGGTATTAATCCTGAAGGGACAAAAAGCGAAGAAAGCAATGACGCCTCTGGTAATTGTAAGCAGTTAGATTATGAAGACTACGCCAACTACTTGATAGTTATGTCTGGTGATATCTTAGGCAAGTATTCTGTATGAAATACAGTCAAACCTCGATTATTCGAACTGGTGGGGACTGAGCTGACCGATTGCATAAATGGCCGCCAAAAACGTGTTTTTTTGTTTATGTGCTAATTAGACTCGCTAGCCTCGTTTGCATGGACAAAATACAAAAGAAATGTTGCTTGAGAGCGAGGCTAGTGAGTCTCATTAGCACATAAACAAAAGAAGACATTTTTGGCCGCCATTTATGCTTTCGGTCAATAGTCCGGATAATGGAAATATGAATATTAATGAGCCAAAAACAAAACTGATCTTTGCTGAATAGACCATGCGTAGAGGGCTTTATCAAGATGTTCATTGTGTGCCACATTCAATTATTTTCTTTTTTTTCCTTCATCGCTCTCCAAGTTGTAGGCGAGCTTCATGATTTTATCCTTGTTTTTGCGGATATCGGAGATCTGCTGCTTGCTGACGCCATTTCCGAGTTCATGTCTGCCTTCTCTTCAAAGCGAGTCTAAGTGCGAAGTTTTTGTAGTGGTAATTAGTTCTACTTTTATACATATGAATGAAAACTAATTTCATAAGAATAACTTCGCACTTAGACTCGCTTTGAAGAGGAGGCAGACATGAACTCAGAAATGGCGTATAGACTGTTTATCTTCTATGGAAAGAATGGATCGCTTACATTTTGTGGAGATGATGAATTCGTTTTAACGCGAATCTTCGTCGTGTTCTTCTTGAAATTGTAGGTTTTTCTTGGCAAGGTAGTGTATTCACTCCGAACGATAGAAAAATGCTTCAAGAAAACCCGCTTTGATCGAAAGGTTTTACAGTTCTTCTGCTTATATATAAAGGTCGTTTCATCCTGACCAAGGGACTCATCAGAGACCTTTCTGCTTGGCAAATTCGTTGGGTATCACGCCCAAAGTCCCGTTCGCTAACAAAACGATGACAGCAATCTCGCCTTATATCTCATAACGATTCCCGCCCGCAAATTCACGAGTGAAAAATTGACGATAAAGTTGATGATGAGTCCCTTGGTCGGGATGAAACGAGCTTCGTAGACTAACCTTGTATTTTCCCAAGTAACTGTCACTTTATTGTCAATTTATATACAAAGGCCGGGCAAAGGGCTTCAAATGATTTTCTTCAACATCCAACGCTTTCAACTTCATTCAGCATTTGCGATAACAGAAAAAATGTTCATGATGGTTGTTGAAGCAAAGTTTAAACGCCTTTTAACTCATTATTCAACTTCGATTCAACATCACTGTTCAACGGACATTGAAACGAATGTCGAAGCCGTTTCCCGCGCCTTAACACTTCTTCCTTACTTTTTTTAGGTTTGGTATTTATATTTTTCATGGTGGACAAAATAGGTAGAAAAATGGTTCAACTGGTGGCTTTCGTAGGAAGTACGGTTGCCTTATCAGCTTTATTTATTTGTACGAAAAGGTGAGTTTCTTCTTTAATGCTTTTAGACTATGAACACATAATGGTTGTAACTGATGAGTTCGGTTTTACCGTCGATTGTGATTGAAAGATGGATTTTGTGAAGGCTATTGGCCTTACACTAAGAGCTGTGTGATTGAGATGTATCATTTGCTAAATCTCTCTTTTATCACTTGAGTTCGTGAACCACGTCATCTTGTTTCTAGTTATCAAAACAAAATTTAAACTTTGGGACATTTTAGGACAAAAAGAAAACGCTTTTTAATTGGCCAGTATCAAAAATACCATAATACTCTTTCTTTGTCCCTCCGAAATTTTGCATAAGCATTGTTTCCAATTTCTCTTGGGACCAGTGACAAACAAAGGAGTATTATGGTATTTTGATACTGGCAAATAGAATTGGCAATTTTTAGTTTCGATGAATCGGTCTGCTGGCGGTCAAAGTGAGATATGTTTTCAGCAACTCTCCCTCCCATTTGCCGCTTTGACAGTTCCCGTTGTCCAATCAAAACGCGCACGCAGTAAAATGAACGTCTCAACAAGGTTTGATCTCGCTTCTGATTGGTTGGAAATGTAAGTTTTAAGATGAGATTACCAAGGAGAGATAAATAATATTCGGCTATTTTCAGCCAATAGTTAATTAAATAAGACCTTTTAGAGAATGTAGCATACATGAAATGCTGAGTTTTTCGGTTATGACATGGGCCCTTCCGGAAAAATTCCAAGTTCTCCTTTATAGGAATAGAAGCTGTTACCTTAAGATTTTCAAGCTCATAGTATTCTAGTTTGTGATAGGGAAATTCAGTATTTATTTATTCATCGGGCTCCAAACTTACCATCGCCCCTAACATCATAAAGATTCGCTGATTTTCAACTTTTTCTCCAGCCGTTTAGCGACCACCATGTTTTTGTACGGTTCGCGTCTTTTCATCAGTATAGCTGACATGTGTGGTTA
>OX421449.1:5195517-5228017 GCA_949126865.1 Montipora capitata | reverse complement strand
GAGGATGAATCTCGGAACGAAGTGAAACAAGATTAGCATCTGAAGCACTGTCATCTTCCGCTTCCATAATCAAAATCTCTTGAACCAAATCATTATAATCAAAAATGGAAATAACAACACCTGATTTATCCTGAACTTGAAGTCCCTTTGAAGCCGAAGGAGGCTGCTGTTTGGCCATTGCCGGACAGGTAGAACGCCAATGCCCAGGTTTACCACAAGCAAAACAACTGCCCATATTGGGACGCCGAACCGTAAACGAAGAGGGCACATGTGACGGAATGGCTTGGGGTCGCTGTTGAGAGCTGGCCGATGAAGTAAAGGGAGCCGACGGGCGTACAAGCGAAGATCTTCTGCTCGCGGCAAATGAGCTGCTTCTCTTCTTTTTCAGAGTGGACAAAGTCGCTCGAGCGCGCCGCTCGGCACTGAAAATCCGGTTCCCGTCGTCAGAATTTTCCGCCAGATCATGCTTCTTGTATTCTTCTACGGTAAAGCAACCTGACTCCGATTTATCAGCTAGAAGGATGTGTTTTTGGCGTTCGAGCAATAACTTCTCACCTTCATTCAATTCAGATTTAACTTTTTCAAGCTGTGACTTCTGCGCGGGCGGACTTGACGTTGTCGAGTGTCTCTCCTAATTTCAGATTAAACTTATATTGATCTTCGTTGGCTTTCCGTTTGAATTTATGGGGCTCACTGTGTTTCAGCGTCTTAATCTCCCTCATTTGGAGGTCCGCGGCGTCCTCGTTGGCCAGTTTAATTTGACCCACGGTGTCTTGTAACAAGGCCTTAAAAGAATCCATCATCTGTTGGTTGTTGAATGTAATCAGATCCGAAACCTCGTCCTTGGTGATTGACATGGCGGACATGAACAACATCCAACGCGGGAGAATTAACAAGAGCTCCAAGACAGATTAAACGGAGCTCTGAACTGGGTTGATTCAGAGGCCTAGATGACTATCACGTGCTACACTTCCTCTTATATACGGTTTTCTCTCTACCCATCATGCACCGGCCTGGAGCCCAGGCCGCGTTGATTCCCGTGCCGACAAAATAGTTATTTCGGCCTTCTTCGCGAGCTCATTCGTCAGAAATGACATATTTATGAGGTCAAAAATACACTCACTTTAAACTGAAACGCTTTAGAAATAGTTGGATCGTTTTTGCCTTACCAATTCTCAGCATGAAGAAGAATCTATGATAAAGGATTAGCAGAAATGGGGTTTTAAAACTGCTATTGCCAACGAGTCACCCTCGCGAGGACGTGAGGGTGACGAGGCGGCAGCATTATAGAGCCGACACGCGAGTTAATTTTGGTACAGCCGGAAGAAATCTCGGATTAAAAAGTAAGCATAAGGTAATGTAAGAGTGACATCATTGGTGATTGTTTTCTAGGTAGCCAATGGCATCACGGCATTTTTTTATCTAAGCCAATCACATCAGGAGGATCATGATCGGTGACCACATTGACCTCGTGGTCATTTTCAGGTGTATTTCCGCATTCTCCTGTTGGCCATTGTGCGAAACAAACCGGGCAGGAAAAGGTGAGTGGAAATCTTGATTTTATTGTATCGTGAGCGTTGTCTTCTTGCGTGTACTTTAATTAAGTGTTTTGGGGAGCCAGAGTGTCGCAAATCTAGCAACTAGCAGACTGAAAAATCGCCCAGGGAGGCAGTTATCGAGATCGGCTCGAAAACGGCGACTGACTGTGCCGGTCACGGCTATAGCTTGCCAAAAGTGTCAATTGCCTTGACCAGATCGGCCAGCGTGCCATTTAAGAAACAAAAAACAAAACCACTTCAATATATTCATTATAAACTCAATCAGAGGGCATATAAAGCCTCTTTTATATCGAGCTAGTGTGCTCAAAATTACAAATTTGATAGTCCAGGCGAGCGTGCCGAAACAACAGTCAATTGTCTTGACAAAGTCGGCCAGCGTGCCGTAAAAATAATTAAGGAAAAAAAAAACAAAACCACTTGAATATATTCACTATAAACTCAATCAGAGAGGGTATAAAAACTCTTTTTAATCAAGCTAGTGTGCTCAAAATTACAAATTTTGATCGCCCAACGAGTTACAAGTGACACGGCGTGTCGCTGTTCGTTCGTGCGGTTGTTTGTGCTCATCCATTAGCGTGACCAAAAGTGAAAAACAGTCTAAGCGCAGTTTGCCAGGAAGCCACTGTCAGTCAAACTTCAGGGAGCTTAGCAAAGCAGTTTGGAAAGTCTTTTTTTAACATATGAGATTTGCATTCTAAGAACATGTTAAAACACAAACATGCCACACTTGAATTCATGCTCATTTATATCGACGATGTTACAGTTTCAGCTTTTTTCTCACGTATAGCAAGGGTCACATATATTTCACCTCTAATCTTACAACTTGAGTTCTTATAGCCATTCTAAACAACAAACAATAGCATGTGACTTTTGCAATGCTTTTTTAAACAATGATTCAGTTTAAAAATGTTTTGTAGTCTGGTTGCTTCTTAATTTTCATTCACCACGCAACTGTGACAGTTTTTACTCGTTGGCACTCTAGCGGCAGCTATTTCTAGTTTAGTGTTGTAAAGCGTGCGTGTCCATCTTGTCATCTGCCCACCTCAATTCAAAGGGTCATAAGTCTCCCAATATTCCATTAGTGTCGTAAATTTTTGACCATTATCTTGTGACTGCGGTGAAGTGTCCTTTGTATTTTCATTGTATCGTAGAATAGGACAAGATCGAGAATTCTCGACCCCATCAATTTTGCACTGTATTTCCTCGATGACAGTCCCTTCCACCTCCCCCACCCCTACGTCGTTCTGTGGAAAACGTCGCAACGGCGATGTCCCTCCCCTTTTGGCCTTACTTTCGATTCAAATTGATTGTAATGTTTCTTTTCTTATGGATTGTGTGTCCTACCCCGACTGAAGACACTAACATCTCAATCAAGTAATTTTCTTAAGCTTCCGGTAATTAACATCAGCAAGGTTTATTTGGACATTTTGTTCACTTATTGACATAGTAGTGGTAGTTAACTTCTTTATTATTTCCGCAATTGTGGCACTTCTATCTCTAAAACTTTAGTCTACAGTTTTCGCCTTAGGAATCTGCCTGAATCAGACCTGCTTTTGTAAGATGAGCGCAACGCAAAAGTGGACGGACGGGAAAAGCTTTGGGCATTCTTTTTCACCATCGCTCTGCGCGTAACCCGAAATCTTGACTTGAGAACGGGCCATCGCAGTTTGTGTCTTCAGGAGATTGTTATCGTACGGGGACTCAGGGTGTTCAATATTAGAAATAGTACATTACAGCGAAAATAACTTACATGGTTCCTTTATTTGAATAAAAATGTGCCATCTGTTCTGGTCAGTTTTTTTTTCTGTTTACTCATAAACGTTTCCTGTCACCGAAATTTTAAAGAAATTTTTCGTTTCAGTTCGATTGCAAGACAACAACTTTGTATTTAAAATTTAAACCAGGAATATCAGCGATAGATGAAGAGGAAAAAAGGAGTCGAACATAACGTAAAACAGCATACATCAGATGTACAGGCCTCAGATTTCATTTCGAATTTTTTTGTAAAACTTCAATTATTTCAACCAACAGAGTTTGCGGAAGCATTAGTTACACCTATTAATTAACGGTATAAGGTTTCATTTTCCCTTCGCACTTAAATTGGTCCTTTAATGTCCCTAGCTTCTCGTTAGCAGGCTCTTTAAGAGGACAGAAGCGCGTTCATCGAGACCATGAAGCTTTTTATCTTGTTCTTTTTGTTGCCATTTGTGTCGTGTCGAAGTCAAGCAGATGGTAAGTGTATCTTTTTTTAAACCTTTAAGGAATTAGGAATTATATCAATGCAAGAAAAAAAGGTAAATGCCTTAATATACGATTACGTTATTTTAGAGAGGGAGACGCAATTAGCCTTTTGCAGTTTTCTAAGTATACGGCCCCAGTCTAGATATACCACAGAGGAAAGACCACAGGAAATCAATGCCCTATATTACGAATAGTGTTCTTTCTATCCTACAGAGAGTTGTGATACGGGGCGTACGGTTTATCGTCTTTATCCGAGAAGACTAAAGAGTAAAACCATTTACAGATATAATTACAAAGGCAGCACTTAAAGACCTTGAGTTTTGGTCCGGGCGGAGTTTTGATCCCGCGATCTTCCGCACAGTTGTCCGATGCCCCGGAACCAAATGAGCCAACCAGTCGGTATTCGATGGCCTTCTCCATTTCATTTTGCTATTCCTTTGCTTGCTTCTATTTCATCGGCTTTGGCCAAACTAGTTTTCCCTTGTCTCTGCTATGAAAACGTTTTTATACGTGGCTTTTTCTAGAATATATTATTAGATTGAAAAGAAGACATCCTTCCTTGAACAATTGCGCTTCTCTTGTACAAACGTTTTTTGAGGTACAATTCATTGATATTAACTGAAAACATTAATTTCTTCCTTTTCTTTATCCCATGAACTTCATCGCCTCAAAACCAATTGTGTCAGTTGGATCAACAGAAGAACCTTCAGAGGAACCAGTACCAGAGGGTAAGCTGCGATTGAGTGGTACTTCGTTCGGGACAAGTATCCCGAAATAGACCCACTCTTGAACCCAATGGCTCTTAAAAATACCCGTTTCTTGACTTTCTATCGGCTGTCCCGTCGTCTAAACCATATTTCTACCAAGAGATCTGCGATTTAACTGTGGCAGCGTATGGCGATACGTGTATTACTTTGTTGTTGTGAAAAAACTAGCCTTTACCCCTATGAATACCTACAGTAAATTTTAAAAGTAGAATTTTACGATCAACTCTCCCTAGCTAAAAATCATTCATATGATGTAAACCAGAGCACACCCTTTTTTTCCCCTGAGGAGAGCTATTGATGGTCTTCAGGAAAACGTCAAGTGGGCTACGAGTAGGAGGAACCCAGTTTCACTCGGTTAGACTCGAACTCAGACTCGCGCAGTTTTCCTTCCCACTCTTCACGCGGGTAATTCTATCGTTCCTGGTGTGGTGAAGGGAGAAAGTGTTTTGCGACAGTAACTTAAACATATTGAGCAGCAAAGGGACTGCTTTTAATTACCGACTAAGACCATAGTTAATAGAGGGGAATGGTTTGGAAGCTCGGCAAACATCAAAGGAGCAAACAAAGATGCCAAGATTTAGGTTGGAAAGTCCACGACCGTGCACAATCTTTTGTTTTGCGCTCCGGAATTCGCTCCGCATACACTATGCATGAATTACATAACCAATACGTTTCTATTGGTTCGTTCCTCAGTACGGAGAAAACAACTATTGTGTTTTGTGCACGGTCAAGGCCAAAAAAGAGAACATAAACCTACAACAAAGAAATTTGGCAGGTTTCATAACCATTCCCCTCTATTAACTATACTAAGACAGATAACTTGAGTAACTCTTGGCTCTAGGAATCACTTACAAGCCTGTTGGATGCTTTAGAGATCGTTTTAGCCCTCGAGCCATGCCGGAGCTTTTGAAGAACTTCCGAGGTACCATTGACTGGAACCATTTGGACAAGATCGTGGAGAAGTGTGCAGAGGAAGCCATGAATAAACGTGAGTACAGAGAGTGGTGATAACGACTCTTCGCGGCAACGACAACACCTGAAAACAATGATATCATATTTTATCGTGTGGCACGTGCAGCTCGCATTTTAGCTCACATTTTTTGCGGTACTTTGCAAATCCAGCGGATAAGCAGTAGCGAAACCAATTGAGTTATCCGGTGGACAGTGGTTTATCCAGTGCATAGCGCTATTCACCCTTCGAACAACTAGGGTCTGGTCAGGACGAGTTGGTTGTGGTAAAGTAGAGGTGTTCTTCTGCGCCTTCCATAAAAGTGAGGACTTTGAAGTTTAAATTCTAGTCGGAGGTTTCGTTTTTAATTGCTGTCAATCTTTGTAGCAGAACGGGTTACCGGGCGAGTTATTGTGTCTCATTCATCGTTGTCATCGGCGAATTGCGATTCACTCTTTTTTTCCTATCGGCCGTTAACTGTCGCGGCAAATTGAAAAACAAAACCATTGATTTGAATTTAAATATCAGATTTCACACGTTGCGAAACGCTATCTCGCCCTATTTGAAGGAATCCGGCATCCATTGTATGGAATCCAGAATCCCCACATTTCGATGGCATCCAGCATTCATTTTAATGAGGGGAACCCGTGAGTATGGAATCCGGAATCCACCACTCGGGATCCGGAATCAATGTGCTGGGATCTCTTTACATAGGGCGAGCTATGATTGTATCAGTAAAACTCCGACGTTGTTTTGTTCCTCAATATATGAAGTATTCAGCAAAGTGACCCATGAAGGTGTTAGTTTCGGTTGGGAGTGAAACACGAAATTTTGTTTAACGAAACGAATTGTTTAGGTAAATTAGCCACTGCAAGATTTGCGAGCTAGCATTTCGAGTGTTTGCCCATCTTCAGAGCAAATAGCGAAGGGCTAACGCTCGAAGTGTCCGCTCAGAATCTTCTTTACGATTTTATCAATTCGTTTCGACCAATATGTATAGGTTATTATATGGCTGATTTTCAACCAACCTCTAGAGATACAAATAAAAATGTTGGAATGTACAATTGCTGGTGGATGAACAAAGGGAGCTAATGAGACATCTTTTGCTTTCGTCCACCAACATGGCGACGTTACGTAAAGTGAAAACTACCAACACTCAACAAAATGTCTTGTTTCTGATTGCTCAATGACGAATGTATGAATAGGTTATAGAATAGAGTACAATACGAAGGTTGCTGTGGAAACAAAGCGATGGACTGATTTTGTTGAGTATATAATAAATAAAAAATCGTATGAACTTGCTTGTGCATTTGACTCAGTTACGATAGGTGTGTTACTTAGTATGAGAGCTGAGAATAAGGTCATCATTTCCAGGGCAAGAGTACTTTGGTATCCAATTTTGGGGAGAATGTTGGGCTGGTGAAGACTCCTATCGCACTTATTATCAATATGGGGAGAATCCTTCTGGCTGCTATGAGAATTTGGTCGGAATGGCAATGCACAACATGGTCTACAAGTTTGATTGTAAGTATGGATGTTGCAATGATTTTAAAATATGTGACATTTATTTTTTTCCAAGGGGTCCTGCAATCTGGTTTGGTCCTATCTCTGCCCACGGGAACGGTAATGCTCTGGGTCCTGCAATCTGATTGGTTCTTCGCGCGGTCCGGATTTTTCTATCTCTGCCCACAGGAACGGGAACACTCTGAGAACTTTTGTCCTTGACCTTAAATTTCTCGACATTGACACCGAATCCGTTTACATACAAGAGTTAGTTTCAAAACAGATCTTTATTTGAAACAGAATTTAAATGTTCAGTTTGTAAGTCGCTTACGGCATTCGATGCGAATACCAAGCGCGATGTGAGTCAACAATTACAAAAGTGATTTCAGAGGGGAAACGAGAGCGAGGGAGAAGAAATAAATAATTAAATTACTTACCAGCTAAGGTTCGTTCCGTATAGCGAAAACTGTGACCTCGGTCTTGAAAAAGCTAGCAGCATTTTCAAGACCTCGGTCACTTTTTCTTGCTATTAGGACCTCCCAGCCAGCAAATAACATGCATTTCATATACTTGAACAGCGGAATGGACATAAAATGAAAGTTACAAAGATTATTGCCGTTAGATAAACAACGTAAGCAGGTGCAAGCAAGCTTGAAAATATCCAGACTGAACAGGATTTGAACCCATGACCGCACAGCCGGTGGCTCAGTTGGCTGAGCATCGGGCTGTCATGCGGGAGGTCGTGAGTTCGTCTCCGGCCGGACCAACACTCAGGGTCTTAAAATAACTGAGGAGAAAGTGCTGCCTTTGTAGTTACATCTGCAAATGGTTAGGCTTTCAAGTCTTCTCGGATAAGGACTGTAAACCGGAGGTCTCGTCTCATAGCCCTTTTTGGAAATTAAATAGTATGGGACGTTAAAGAACCCACTCACCATTCGATAAGAGTAGGGGACGTAGTCCCCGGTGTTGTGGTCTGACCTTATCTGGACGGGGACATCTTTCACTTCCTTAAAATTAATTGTAAACTGCGTAACAAGCTGTCTGGCTAAAGTCCCCTACAAAGTATTAAATTAGTCCTGAAAAGCTCCGTGGGGAGAGACTAATAGCCTCACTTTACTTCACTTCACTTCACTTCACTTCACAGCTCTCAGCTCTGCTCTTCTAACTAAGTTAACAAAGCAGCCTGGAGCTCGCGGGTCAATTGCAAATTTTAGTTCTATCCGGAAAAGATATTGATATTGCAATCCATGTTTTCGCAACTTACGCCATTTGTTATTCAAAAGGAAAAATCGTGAATCACAATCGAAGCACAAGGGAGGGAGGGAAAGAGCGCGTCTGTCTACGGGTCCGGAGCTAGCTAGCTAAACATCACGCCATTCTGTTGTAAATCAATTAAATCTTGCGAAGATTGAAGAACAAACGGGTCAAACGAAAGGGTTTTGTCTGTAAGAGCTGATAATCTTTTGAAACAAACATGTTCATTCTATCATGTACCAAGAAACATAACAAAACTCTAAATATTTCAGCTGAATGACTCAGCCTTCATCGCGGTCTGTTTAAATGGGAGACGGTTACTTTGGAAGCCCCTGTTCAGTGAAAGGAGCCTAATCTTGATCTTTATAGGCTCCCTGAGCTTTCTTTTGATTAATTTGTCCTCCGCCAGTATAATCTTGACATTGTCAGTAGTGGTGAAATGACCTCAGAAGCAACGCAATATTCATATATGGTCGACTATGTTCTTTGACCTGGTGCCCAGAGCCGTAGCAATCGAGCTAAATTGTTACGTTCTAGTCACCTTTGTACATGAAAATAATTTGTCTGATTGTTCAACTTTTATGACGTAAATATGACTTGCTGGAAATTTAATTTGTTCTCACCAATTGTATGTTTCCTTTTTTTGTCACTTTGCAGTGCCTGAGTAACCTCCGGCAAAATGAAACTTACCAAGACCACACCTGTTTTTTTTGTCTGTAATACACGGCAAACGTCCCGGATAAACTACACTAACTTGAGAGAAAGGAAAAAAATAAAATGATTGAAATGAAATTAGCATGTCTTGCTTTCTTTATTTCGTATTTGCTTTTACCTAAACGTGAGCAATGTTATAACTCTAAGGCCCTCGTTGACGACAGAGATGCTTTCGGATAAACTGTGCTTCGCGGCTCGGTAAATATCCACCACACCATTATTTACCACCACTTCGGTGATTAGTTATTAAATATACTAAGAAGATTCGTATAAACAATTTTGGCTTGAGGGTAGATCGAAACCTTCGCGAGTGAAAATATAACACTCTCAGTGAACAAAGCATGGAAGCTTCCATGTTTTGGGCTCTCACCCAGGCTCAAGATCTGCGATTGTTGAGCCTAACTGCGTCTCTGAGAGTGCAGCCAGTAGAGAGTAGGAGTTGCAAAAATGAATGTTCCATTCTAAAAGTTAAGTCTGTTTTCCATATTTAAGTACTAGGTATTCGAACATACGCAGTCTTAAGGCAGAAAGAGCGTAAAAAGGAATAAGTAGCTGGGACTGAGACGGATACTGAGCCTTAACGTCGAACCATCACGATCCACCACCTTTAGTCCCAAACTGCTAGCACATAGCTGTCTCCGACAAAAACTGAGCGAGAGAAATCTCGTCCGCTTTGACTATATGCGACGGATTCCTTTCTTACGCATCCCTCAGTATATCCTTTGTCACTTCTACTTAATTGGCAATGAGCTCAGTTTGTCAGTTTGGTTCAAGCTAACTCTACCCTGCGAGTAGAGTCTCCTTCGATCTTGCTAGATACGTCGGGAAGAGGAAGGAGGATTCTGCCTGCTGCCTCGACATTTCGTATTGAGCATGCGTTAAAACTTCAAATGGAACCAGTGTCAGTCGCGCGTGACGAGAACCACGAAACAAAGGGTCGGGATATTATCGGACAACTCTGGCAAACACACGACATCCAAGGAATCATTTCCTTGGTTTCTCTCTGTGTGCGTTTTGGCCGTCAGCAGTGTGAAAAAAGTAATTAACTGGAATTCCAAAGCAACACCTCTATCCTACTAAGGTGCGAACTAAGATCTTCAGTTACAGTTAATAATAAGCCATGGGTAGATTCAATCTACCCTTAGCCTAATTTGCATATTTTTTTTTTCGTGGCAAAGCTCGTCATGTAGCTCATACTTTTACAGTGAGGACACTCGAACCACGAACACTTGATATTTGTTTGTACATTTTTTTAGTGACTATATAATGTGGGCTGGTCCTTTTGACAAGAGTATTTAATGTTTTTACACTTACAAAATGCTATACATCATAAGACGAGCCTTTATTTCTTAGTCGTTGGAAAAAAAATGTACACAAAAATGTCAAGTGTTCATGGTTCAAGTGTCCTTACTGTAAATAAGCATTTCATTTTTTACTGAAAAATTTATGTTTCTGGCAGACTAGTTTCTGTAACCGACACATAGAGGAAATACTCACGGGTATTTGGACAGTTAAAAAATTGCCACGCCGTTGTAATTTTCAAAATCTTGACGACGTGTGGCGATTGATCATGCGCAAAAATAAAACAAAAGCAGGTTTGACAAGTCGAAACTGGACTGACTCATCCATTTCTTTGGATGAGCGGCAAATCCAAAAATGTCGAGGCGGCTGGTAGAGTCTTCCTTCCTCTTCCTGACTAAAAGAAGATGGAAGTGAAGGAGACTGCTTGCAGGGTAAGTTAACTCATATTGAATTATAAGTTGATATTTGAGGAGAAGGGAAAACCGGGCTACCCGGAGAAAAACTTCTCGCAGCACTATAGCGAAGCAACAAACTTAACCTACATGCTACGCCATGTCTGCGAATCGAACCCGAGCGCCATTGGAGGGATCGAGGTGAGTGATCTCATCACTCCCCCAACCCTACTCCCCAAGAACATTCTTCGACCAAAAAGACTTACCCCTACTGACAAAATTATGCATTTATTTATACGTGTTAAGGGGCTATGTAACACAAAATGGTGTAATTTCACGACACCCAAAACTGATGCCCAAAAAGTATAACGAAACAGTGCAATAACCACTTAAAACTGTTGAACAACGTAAAGGAAATACAGAAAAAGGAAAGAGAAGCATAGGTGGATTCAAATGGACAAGATTGAAACGGATTAGATTTGGGTAACCTTGAAACTGAAGTCCGAGCGGCCAGACGTTTTTCAAGTTTAAGGCAAATCGCCTGGATAAAGGTCGTTTTTTCTCAGAGTCAGCTTGTTTGTGTTGTAACGATAATTTTATCAGTAAATGAATTCCACATTAAAATTTGTGGTCAACAAAGGATTTCCCCTAAACACCCTAAAATAATGTGACATAGCCTCTTTAAGTGGGCACTGAAACAGCGAATTAAATTTTTTCCATTGTTTTATTCTTCATGTCTACATATGAGTCTACTTCTCTGGTATCGCAACTTTAATGGCGCCAACTAGACGACTTACAACACTGGACAAAATACCTCTTGAAACATGTTATGGTCATTCCTTGAGATGACGTGAATTCATGATTTACACAAACAGCAAAGTAGTGAATGTAATTACATCAAGACTATTGAAAATAAGGGCTTCAGTGATAAGAAGGACGAGCTATCCTAGTAGATCTTTATAGCTAGTACGAAGAAAATGTTGTCACTCGCTGCGTGACCTAAACCGAAATCTCTCTCGTTGTTCCCGACTTATTCCTAGGGGATCTTTCTCTTCACGTTGTTTGCGGCCCTCCGTTTCTCTCTCTTGAACTATCCGGCCTTCTCCAAGAGCTCTTTCTCGCTGCCTCTCCCTGAGCTCCTCGCGTTCACGTTCCTTGTTACCATAGCCGTCCAAGCGCTGTCCCTCCCTTTCGGCTTCTCGTTCGCGCATGCGTTTTGGGACTAACTCTCGCAATCTCTCATTTTCCGACTTTTTACTCCATTCTTGGAATTCCCCGTTCGGATAGCTCAACATCTGCATTAACTCCATTTCCCTCGGAGTCGCCATGCGATCTTCATGATCTCTCATGCGTTCGTCCATAAAACTTCTTTTGTCTTCCATAGTTTCTTCTCTATTCTCGTCGTCCCCTTCATTGATTCTTTCATCCTGCAGCTCCCTATTAAGACTTTCGTTATTTTCCGCCAAATATTCTCTCAAATAATCTCCTTCTTCTTCTTCTTCTTCTTCTTCTTCTTCTTCTTCTTCTTCTTCTTCTTCTTCTTCTTCTTCTTCTTCTTCTTCTTCTTCATCTTCTTCTTCTTCTTCTTCATCTTCGGACGCCTCTCTTTTGTGACTCAAACCCTCCTCAACAGCTTCTCCTCGAAACTCCCTGTTAGAATTCTCCTTGTTTTCTTTTGGAATTTCTCTAGAATAAATCTCTTCAGGATTTCTAAAACGCTCTAAATCCTCTCCCTGGCCAAATTCCCTTTTCGTTTTTTCATCAGCCATCGCATTCTCTTCCAGTTTTTCTTCAAGTTCCCTGTTTAATATGTCATGTTCGTTTTCATCATCTTCGTTCCATTCGTCTTCTTCATATTCGCCAGGCATTTCATCATATCCTCCTGGTACTTCTCTGTTCAGTAACTCTTTTCTGTAACTTCCTTCTTCTTTGCGCTTTGCCGTTTCCATCGCAAGTTCCCTCTCAAGTCTATTAAAAAACTCTTCCTCGTTCTCGTCTCCAAACTCACGCTCTAGTGGTTCAGGAAACTCATTTTCTGGAAGTTCACGTACCGATATCCCTTCGCTATCTTTCCCCTCGGAATAACTGTCCGTCTCTTCTCTTTTTGGTGGTATGAACGGAGGCATATCAAAATTGATTTCTTCTTCCCTGTCTTGGATCTCATTTGCAAAAGGCGCCGCAGAAGCGAGAATCGATATTGAAAAAAGTAGCACGACAACCTGGATGATCCCCGAACCTGAAAGAACAAGAAACATATGACAAAGTTTTAGTCACTGATAAATTGTATGAACATTAAAGCGGCGAGAAACCGAATATCAGTTTGGTAAGAAATTCATGTTAAACACCTCTTAACTGATCAAAAAACTATCAAAATATTTCTAATATTTAGGTTTCGACTTGATGAGGTAAGATGGTTAAGTTTTGTGTTTTCTGCTGCTAGATTTTGCGACCGAGATGTTAAAAATGCCGATGTAGCACTCAGTCTTCGTTAAAGCAGATCTATAGTTAGCCACTTAACAGTGTCGTAGCTATAGTCTTGTCTTCAAAAAAATAAGTTGCGGTGCTCATGGTTGAATGTGTACATGCAGTCTTGTTTGAGGTCGATTTTAAATTAATCACGTCAGTTTTACATTATGTACAATAGATAGTTCTTGTTTTTTCAGACTCACTCAAATTGTGCCACGGTAAGTATACCATTAAAGAAAGTATGGACTCGTTCTGTCCTCATTAAGTGGCTGTTAACATTTCTTAGCACGTCATCTGAAAAGCTTAGTGTTCTGGGGAATTATTGATATTCAGATTTTGCATCATACATTCTCATGATCAAATCTCGCCCCGCATAATGTTTTTTTGCTCACTTGTAACCGAAACTTGCCGTTGAATGGAAGGGATGTAGGCAAGCCAAAACTCTGCTAAACGCTTTTATGTGTACACTTTTACGATTTATGAACCGTGAGAGACTGTTTGAATATGTCTGTACCAGTCAATGACGCGCCTCAGCAAAATAATTCGGGAGTTAAAAGAACTTCTAGTAAGGGGAAAATCTTATTTACATTTTATTTTCAACTACCAAGCGATATACAAAACGATCTCAATGTTGAAACACGTGAAGTTTTTTCCGATTATTTGCAGACTGAGTGTTATTTATCCTGAAAAGTTGGATTAAACATCGTTATAGACAGAATATTTTGTTGATATGTTGAAATCTATATAAAAAATTTCGATAATTTAAGTGTTTTCTTTAGTGAAACGTTGAACTAAAAGTTCCATGGCAACGCAAAGAATTGAATCCGGTTTTTTTTAATATTCCAAAACTAATATTTTGAACGAGAAAAAAGAAATGAACACGAAGAAAAACCAAGGAGTTGTATAAGAACACAAGTCTTAACAGCTCGGTAAACAACATTTAAAAAGAATGTCCTTTGAAAGGAATTCTGTCCTTTAGGGTTGTTCTAAAATTTTTTTGGCAGGAAAAATATTTGAGGTTAATTCTTTATCTTTTATTGTATAAAACCCTTACCTTTCATCCTTAATCGAGAGATACTGAAGCTGCTACGCTGGTAAATCGATCGAGTGTCCACTGATTAAATTCTTTGCTTTCCTCTTATAGTCCTATTTTTGACATGTTTATGTGGGCGGATTCAAATTGATTTTAGTGATGCCTCCTTGGGCTAAAACACCTGCAATTTTCCATTTATTTTATTGAAGAGCTTTGTTCTTTAAATTAACCTTTCCTCTCAAAGAGCGAAAAAATATATTAGACCGAATATTATATTCTGCCATGGACTAGAGATGAATTGTGATCGGTGAGAACGTAAAATATGACACGTTTTGCGACCAGGAAAAATTATGTATTGTCATAGACACCCTGGAAATGTTTACTATAATTCAAAGAAGCTATACCTATTAAAAGGATGAACTATTTATGAGAGCACTGATGTTTTCTTTCGGTGTCCAGTGGAAATGAATGGGCCAGGAATCAAACTCCAAACCATTCATTTATTATTTACCGTAGGTGAAGACGAGACAAATCCGTATTTCAAAGTAAAATTCTAACATCAACAAATGTCTCACGGTTCTTGATGTATACTCGTAGTTGATCCGCATGTGGTCCGTACTTCTAGAGCAGAAACAATTTTTCGATCGCATCTTCATGAAAACGTTTCATTTTTAATGAGAGCCTTTTTTCGGAACGGTGTCAGCTGACTTGATAACATCTGCTTCGGCCAGATGAAATGTGCGAATCATTCATTTCATTGGCTGTGAGACAATTGTGCATTAAATTGGCGATCAAATCCTTGAGGCTTCTCTTTAAGATTTCCTTCGCCCAAGGCAAAATTGCCACCTGTGCCTTAAGGACTTGGGAGAAGAATCAAATGTGCTTACGTTTCATTCGAAAACGAATTTCATAAATCGTCCAACTATTGCGTAATTCATTCTTGTCGACAGAGCTCAGTCATCCATAGGATTTCTATAGAGAGGTGCAAACTATGCAATGGACTGTGTTTCAAAGGATTATAAAGTGTTAATTACTGTTTCCTTTTACCTTCTAAATGGTAAATGGAGCGGAGGATATCGTTTTAATGAGTATTTGTAAGCACGTAAAAGTGCCTTGTTTTTAGAAAAGCACTCCTTCCGACAGCAAAAAGAATCTCTTTTTCACTTTACTTTTTCTTTTTACTTGCTTGATGTTTTTCCGATTCTCAAGTTCCACGGCTGCGAAATCAAGTTCTCGAACTTTTCGCTGTGTAAATATATTTTGTCTTAGTGTAGCGCCAATGCATGCAATGAAGCAGATGTACACAGTAGTTTCTCAAGTGGGTTCCGTGTAAAGTGCATGAAGCCACTCCTTATTTCCCTCATCTGCATGTTTACTAAACTTCGCGTTGAAGAACTATAGACCTTCAAAGCTTTTCTTAGAGAACCGTCTGTGCTCTAAAGGTGAAAGATTATTAGGATGAAAAAAAGATTAATTCAACCAGATAAAAAACAAACAATCCTTGCCAAATTTGCTTGAAGTATCAAGATAGCTCGTCATTTACAGGTGCTAAAATAGATCAGAAAACAGTTGCCAACAAAATTCTGCCAGGTAAAAAAACTACACCGACATTGAAAGTAGCCTTGAAAGTAGCCTTTCCCATGCAGATGAAGTAAGGCGTATCTTAATTGGTTAGTGCGCGTTTAATCCAACTGATTCGATCAACGACTGGCTTCGTGTTATGTCGGTAAAACGAAACACTGATACTGGGGGGATGGGGGCAGGGGTGAGTTAAAAGCCATGGTTGATCTGACAGAACAACTAACGTCACCTTCAATGACTTTACCTTCAACCATTTTTTTATGAAAAGCAGTGTTCAGTCAGAAACATGGGTCTGCTTGAAACTAAAATGGCCCAAGTCAAAGAATTTTTATGACTCCATATTCCCAGCTAAAATTTAATTCCTTTGGGTATACGGTAGCATAACAAAAACGTTCTTAGCAATAAACTTCAGGGCCAAACTCTAGATATTAATGAACATCGCTTTCAAAGCGAATAATTTCCTTCGTTTGATAACTTCCACTATGTTCTTTTATCGCTGGCTGGAAATCAACGGCCATTTTTTTACCGAGACATAAGAAACTTTTTCGTAAGAGTTCCATTTCCCAAGGAGACTGGAAGACACAAAAATGTCAGGAATATTTCTATATTCCCATCAAATATGGTAATGGAAATTATTAACTTTCCGGTTCTTTTCTGCCTTTATTGATGAAAACAGCGATAATCAGAGGAAACTGTTTCGTGCAACTGCAAGGCTGTTGAAACCGTCTTGGCCAATGATTTTGGAAACTATTTTATCTTTAAGATTGCAAAGATCCACACCACTCTGGACAGTTTTTCTGATGTTGACCAACCTGTTCCGCCTGACGAAGTGACCGATTGCGATTTCTCTTCTTTCTCTTCTTTTGAAGAAATTCATGCCGAGACAGTTAAAGATCTCATAAGTGAAGCTCCTTCAAAGTCTTGCAATCAATACCCTATTCCAATAAACCATATTCGTATTCCCAGTATTGGACTGGAACTAGCTTGCAATCGAGGCTAATGCGGGGGAATACATTAAAAAGTATTTGCATTTGAAAAGATTTCCCCGCATTAGCCTCCATTGCAAGCTAGTTCCAGTCCAATACTGAGAATACGAATATGGTCTTACTTAAGATTCATTCCGACATTCTTGTGCCCATTCTTACAAGAATTGTTAACTTGTCCCTCCAGAGTGCATGCTTTCCTGGTTCCTGGAAAAATGCTGTAATCTCACCCTCCTTTGGCATACCGAAAAACGGTTTTGGGGTACTTTTTTCCCGCAAACAACTTCTTATGTAGGAGAAAACGAGAAGAAAATTTCACGTACACGGCAAACGCGAAAATGCCTACTTTCACGTAGAAACGGCAACCGACAGCCGGCAAACTTAGGGCCTGTTTATATGGTCTCGGTTACCCGAGACAGCCCTCCTCCCGAGACAACTTTACCCAGCGTCTATATTAGAATTGCGTGACCGAGACAAAGTTGACCCTACTTAATTATGCATATATTTTAAGACGCATCTTCAAAAAATGCAGCGGTGAGAATTTTGGTGGGAAAAAAAACTTTTAATTCGAAAGTAAACTCTAAAAACATGTATAACCTCTCAAATTGTTGCTTCTTTGATTTTTATTTTATGCGTGCGCATTCAAGATTTTGCTGTCTCGTCTCGGGTGGTCGAGGCAAACTGTTTACATGCGAAAACGTTGTCTCACCTGCCAGGGTTACCCTACCTGCCGAGGCGAGACAACTCGCCTCCCGAGTTGTCTCGACCACCTCATGTAAGCGGTTGATAGAATTTTTTAAACAAATGAGTGGAAAAATATCTCGCCAAGGGTAACTCGGGGGGAGGGTTGTCTCGGGTACCCGAGACCATATAAACACTGAGGCCCTTAAGAAAATGGCCGGAAAGTCATGGTCACGTGGTCACTTTTGCCATTCGCGTAACGTGATGCTAAATCCCTCTAATCAGGCTCTCTGGTTTCGCGTTTACAGCAAACGACAAACGCCGGGGTGAAATTGGTGTTTTGCCAAATATCAATTTGACCAACTGGTTTGATATTCAGCTCATTTCGTGGCTGGTTATATCTACAGGCGAAATATCGAGCAACTTCTAAAAACAGAGATAAATTATAATATGTGAATTTTCATGCACTTTTAATAATCAGCAGCCTGCCGTTTACCGTTTCACGCAAACGCAATGCTTCTCTCTCACTACGAGCCCGTTGGTCACGCAGTTGCTATCTCTGGCCGCAGAGAGTTGGAATCCAGAAGTTCCTTGGATACAAGATGGCGGACGAAATGGCGTTTTGTAGAGTTTAATTTTGTGCCGCATAAACCCGGAATCTTCATACGTTTCCGTGCTTTCTTTATGTTTTCTTCCCGTGAAGGAGTACTTGTGTAGTCATGGAAAAAACGTGTGGAGGAAAAATGTTTATTTGACATTGTTTGCTGGAAAAACTTTCATCACAGCTGACCGCTCTACGATGTCTCGTAATATGGCCTTGGATTTGATGCTACGAACTCTGATGAATTCGCGAGAATTCAGGGAAACAGATAAAAATTGGGAGGCAGTGGCAAAGTTAATCCCTGGGAGCACATCACAGCAGGTTTCCACGGAAATCTTATTTTTCGATCAAGGCTCAGTGCGCATAAGCTTTAAGCTTAAATTATATCTTGTAACTGGACAGATTTCTAAATTCTGAAAAGCCACAGATCCTAAACAGGTTCATTTTATGGGTACCAATAGTATAATCATTTCATTTCATTTTATTCTCTCACATAATGAACTAAAAGAACTGGTGGAAATAGCTGTTTGTTTTGTTCAAGACATTAGTTAGCTCTTGGCTTTGATTCTTGGCTGACATACGTGTAAGCTTGTGTGACTTTCGTTATACGTGTAATTTAAAAAAGTGATATGCTTTCTTAAATTCTGTCATAGATTTCCAGTGCTAAATTTTTGTGATGAAGATAAACTTTCATCTACTTTAAGTTAAAACTGAAGACTTTGCTCTGGGTATCATGTTGATGTTGGGTTTCAAACAAAACACAGGGCTGGCCTTGGCAGGTACAAAACACAGGTCACAGATCTCAAGTCGCAGGTCATTGTTTTAGCAATACAGAAAAAAATCATTAACGTGCATTTAAGCTAACCTTAGCCCTAATTAGGCCTAAACAAACGTTTGTAGGCCGAAGGTTAGCATTGGTACATGGTTGGGGTTGTTTCTGTACTGGTAAAACACTCGGGTGGGGACTCCTATATGGAACAGACAGGGATGCTCGTCGGAGGTAAAACAATGACCTGTGACCTGTGTTTTGTTCCTGTCTGGCTGGCCTAGTGGTGAGAGAAGAACTCGCCTCCCACCAATGTGTCCCCAGTTTGAGTCCAAGACTGGGCGACATACAATGTACGTATGTGGGTTCTCTATTCTGTCTATTCTGCACCAAGAGGTTTTTCTCCAGGTACTCCGGTTTTCCTCCTCTCTTCAGTTATTGACATGCGTTAATTTGTTGATTTCTGTTTACAGTGCTCCAGAACTAGAAGACTAGACACTTACTAAAATAACATTCCTTTCCTTAGTAGTGAAGTAGGTAGACCTGACTTTTAATTAGTCCCCATCCCCTCCCTCCCAAGGTTTGAGACCTGAGTCTGGCTTATTTGAGACCACCCCCCCTCTCCCCCGGCCTAGTAATCCCATTAATTTTTATATCTGTCAATATTTTGTTTTTAGTGTGCCAAACGGTGGACGGAAATTCAGCAAACACATGCCGCATCTTACCCAGTCCTGAATGCAGCATCTTCAAAAAGCTTGTCAACTTTCTTGAACTCTCTGCTTCACTTTACGGATGAAAAGGACTCCAACTTGGCACCCAAAACACAAGAAATTAGACAAAGCTCCCAACCAGTTGCTATGGACACCAACTCTGTAGATGATCTCGATCCAGGTTGGAGAGATTTAGAGATTGATAAGCAGTGACTGAAGTGTGTAATGCATAACTATTTTTAATTTTAAACTAAACCGAATATCCTGTTTCTGATTGGTCAATGACGAATGCATAATGCATAGGTTATAGAGGGAAATGGAGGTTATAGAGTGCAATACAGAACTTGCTATGGAAACACTGTGATGGAGTAATTTTGTTGAGTATGCATGTATAACAAATAAAAAATTGTATAAAATTGCTGGTGAATTTCGTGATTTATGGTCACTTGTGATGTTTTGAAAGTTCTGAAATTGCACTCACCTATGGCTAGTACAATTTTGAGAACTTTCAAAACTTTCATACATGTACATCACCCCTGCTGTTAATAATTATAAATCAGGAAATGTACTCGCATTCATACAATTTCCTAAACAGCCTTCTAAAATTTTTTATCAACTATAATGGTTATTTCTTGATATCATGGCTGAATGTTGAGCAATCAACAATTTTCAAACATGCATAGTTTGATGCTTCTCTGATGTGAGGATAAACAAATGCAACTTACAAAATTAATTTTTACAACTCTCCTGCAGCTCATAAAATAATTCATAACATTTTTATTTTTGAAGTACAGTACATAAAATTGAATGGCTCAATTTGTGTGACACTGCTTGAGTTTAATACAGTGGTCAATAAATGGGAGTGACTTTCAGAACACCAAATGTTAATGGTAGTAAAAGTAATAAAGAGCTTTATACCTGTCTATGAATTATATATACTGTCCAGGTTACTCTGCTTTAAGAGTAACCAGCTGACTTATTTCTCTTCATTTTAATTTCATGCTTTGTTCCAAATTTTGTTATCATACAAAGGACATGAAAGGTAAACATCAATAGAAGTTCATCTTTTTGTTTGATTATTATCATTATTATCATCATTAGTACCATAAAGTACAATGTACAGTGTAGTAGTAGTAGTAGTAGTAGTAAGCAGCAGTAGTAGTAGCAGTAGTAGTTGTTGTTTTAAAGTGGTAATACTTGTAGGGAGTAGAGAGAAAGAAAGGAAGTAGTTTTTTGACTTTTAAGTCCAGGTATATTTGTTCGAGCCATGTGCCTTCTTTAATCATGCTCCATGTGTTGAACATTTGCTTTAATTTTTAGTTTTACAAGTACAACTATTTTACAATTTCATGTAATATTTGTATGATCATGACATATCATTCTATGAAATGGATTGTATAATTATTATTATTCTTTTCTTCAACTTTTGTCAATATCATTACAGTTATATATAATGTAGTCTGACGTCCTTTAGGTCACTGTCCCTGAACATCCTTTAATTTTTAATTATTAATTAAAGTGTAAATGATGGACAGCTAATGTAACATTCATTTGTGAAAACTACTTTCAGGCAATTAGAAGCTGACATATCATATCAAGACATCCCAGATCTTAAACAGGTACATTTTGCCAAACAACAGTCATGTAATTTTTCTCGTGTCTTTTAAAATACTTTTGTTTACTAGTAATCTGATTTTTTTTCAATTAATAATATGGAGGATATTACAGTACATGGCCGCTTGGAGATACGTATTTCCAAGCAGCCGTGTAATATTCTATTTATTATATAAACACCAATGAAAATACTAAATCATTTCACCAAAGGCATCAAAAGGTGCGATTTTTAATTTTATATGTAACCATAGCAACGGTGATCTTTTCATGTGTGAATATATATATACGGTATATCTTTCTTTACCCTCGGATTTTAGAGTAGCTTGGTGTAGCTAATATCTCCAAGCATTTACCCTCTCAACCATGATACACCACAGAAGACAGACCACAACACCGGGAACTACATGCCCTACTCTTTGCGACAAGTGTGTGGGTTCTTTTACGTCCCACAGGATTATGAACATTGAAGGGTTGTGAGACAGGGCCTACGGTTTATCGTCCTTATCCGAGAAGACTAGAGAGTAACCATTTGCAGATGTAATTACAAAGGCAGCACTTTCTCCTCAGTTATTTAAAGACCCTGAGTGTTGGTCCGGCCAGAGTTGAACTCACGACCTCCCGCGTGACAGCCCGGTGCTCAACCAACTGAGCCACCGGTGCGCGGTGAAGATATCATGTTTTCGCATGAAAGCTTACCTGGTATTTTATTGGTGTCTATATAATAAAAATTATTATCTTGGAGTGATGGCAAACCACAAGGGCTATAACTTGAACTAGCAAAAGAAAACAAAGAACCATATATTTCAGAACAGCTCAAGAAAAGGAGGCAAGGGCCTTTACAATTATATACTGTATCTATTGAACAGAAGGATTATGTCAAATACCTTGGTGTCTTCGTTGACTCTCACCTTAAATTCAAGAAGCACATTCACCAGTCAAGCAAAAAAATCTCCCGAAGCATTGGAATCTTAGCTAAACTTTGTCATTTTGTCTCCCAGGATATAAATTTGATTCAATTGTATTACTCCTTTTGTTATTCTTTTCTAACTTATTGTCTTATAATCTGGGAAACACTTATGAAGCCACTTTACATCATATTGTTGTTTTGCAGAAGAAGGCTGTTCGAATTATTACTTTTTCGTGTTATAATGCTTATACTTCCCCTTTTTTCAAACATTTGTACATTATGAAATTTCGTGATGTTTTATATCATCTTAATTGTGTCTTAATTTATGTTTAAATTTTATCACAATTTGTTACCTTCTGCTTTTCACTATTTTTCTTACTCCTACAATGTATATCAAGTAGGCAGAAGTAAAATACTAGACTGTCTTCTAAATCAGTGTTAATTTGTATTCCTTAACTGCCAGGGCTAATTATGGGAAGTTTAACATTCGTTTCAAGGGGGCTGTTCTTTGGAATAATATTGAGGCGTCTTTCACGCCAGTGTTCCCTTAAAAAGTCTCTCATTACATTGTGTATGTCATACATTGTATTAATTATCTCATTTACACTTCCTCTTTTTGGCAAAATCTCCAACACAATTGACTTTTTAATAATTAGAAATTTTTGCTTTTGTTCTAAACTGAAGAGAGAGGGTGTAAAGATTCTCAGTCAAATGGAAAATCTTGTGAAAGGAATTACTGTGCATGTAATTTCAGTTTTATTGTTTGCAAGGCTTGTTTGTTTACTGCTGTCAGCTCAGAGGTGTTTGATCACTGTAAACTGTATACAGTAATGATTAATTGTGTACTTTATGCAGAAGCATGATAATAATTTCCATATAAACTATATTGCTTTCTGGGGCTTAAAGAAACAGGAGCTCCACTTTTAGGATTGGCTAAATCTGTATTATAATTTATAATTTTTACTGTTCATGGATATCGGATTTATAAGAGATACTAAAATGCACAGTGGAATTCAATCATTGACTTCTTTCACCAAGCCATAATGCCTCATGTCTTTGAGGTTTCTTTGGATAAAAAAATTATTATTAATATTCAGGTCCATGAAACACAAGTCAACATACATACAATATGTAGTCCGAAGAGTTAAACTCACTTACACCGTGTTTATGCAAAGAACCTCCAAACCTATGATTTTATGGGTTGGTGATGATATTCAATTTGACCAGTGAGTTTTATGTGATACCTTTTTTGTTAACTCAGAGATCAGTTCTAAGGCAAGCACCAAGATCAGCCAGATCACAAGCCTCAAACTTAGACTGCTTACCTGGGTGAGTGGAATTTAGTAGTGCTCTGGCAGCCATGACATTTCTTGGTGAAAAGTACATGTATACATGTAATAACACTGTTATTTTTAAAAGACATGTGTATATTTGAAGTGGGTAGGCTATTGACAAAAGAGAGAAATGATCCTTATATACACTTAATCTGGATGAATTCAAGGGATTGTCTCTCACAGCAACCCAAAAAACCCAGGTGGCACCAACAGGATTCAAACCCATGACCTCTTCGATGATGCCGGTGCAATCATTGCTCAGACTACCCTCTGAGCTACAAAGCCACACAGCTGGGAGCACTGGTCAAATTGTTGGGCTCATAGATGCATGCATGCATGTTTTCCTGTGAAAGAACTTGATGAAAGAAAATATTAATGTACAGTACATGTTGAAGTTCAAAATTTTTTCCTGGTTTTGAATTTTTCAAACCAATTCCATTTTGATTTCCCTTGATCTACATACATGTAATATTCATTATCAGGAAAATCAAAATTGAACTGGTTTAAAAACTTTTTAACCGGGAAAAAATTGACCCACAACATAATATATTTGAAGTGCGGGTGATAGATGAAAGAGAGAATTGATCCTCGCACTAAATATCCGAACAATTCAAGCGATTGTCTCGTGAACGCATGTTTTATGAGTCAATGAGTCAATGAGTCATGAGTCATGAGTCAATGAGACTCACAGTCAATATAGCAATAATTTGTTGATTAAGCCTAAGCCCTCGTTTCAGTGATTAGGCCTAAGCACTCTCTGAAATTTTAGCTTTCATTTTATGGTTTAATTAACTGCACTAACCCGTTGACTCATTGACTCATTGACTCATGACTCATTGACTCATTGACTCATTGACTCATTGACTCATTGACTCATTGACTCATAAATACTTGACACTCGATTGTCTCTCCCAGAAACCCGAAATACCCAGGTGGCTGAGGTGGCTCCAATGGGAGCGGGACTGAATGTTTGGATAAGTGTGAGAATCATTTCTCTATTTCAAATATAATTTTTTTTTTTTAAATGTGACTCTAACGTTAGAGTGGTTCTCACAAATTGTCGAAAGAATGATCATAATGTACTGGCAACTGTGACACTTAAGTAAAGCTTAGGCTCAAAATTTTTTGTCACTTTTTCGACCAATGAGAAGCAAACAGAAGGACTTTGTTTCGTTTTGCTGTTATATTGGCTCTTTATAGTTAAAAGCTACTTTAATTATGTACTCTAGTTGATAGTAGTAATAATAATTCTGTTCTTTAATGCAGGCCCAATATGGTGATCCACGTTTGTGATGAGAGTAAAAATTGTGAGTTAAAGTAACCTTTTTCAAGTATAACTTTATTCAGTTAAAAGCCTTTTTTTGTAGATTCTTCTTTTTGACATTTATGCCTCTCAGTAACAGAGTAAAAGGGCCTGCATTCTTGCAGTTCTACTTCTTTTGCCCTCAGGCCATAACTTAAATTGAAAAAAAAGTTATGGCACAAGGAAACGTGTTTGGAAATGTCTTTTGATCTTTGTACATGTATTAAGTAACACAAACAGACTTTTAAATTTGGCAGGCTGTAGTGTAAATTAACCAATCAGAGCACACATACTATCTGACAGATATAATGAAATTAACATAATTTCAATAAATAATTAATGCTTATTAATTTTAATAAAATTAATATTTTTAAATGAATAATAGATATGCTAATAAATTTTATTAGCGTACAGTGTACTTTCACCTTGAAATCATTTTATGATTCAATCTGTCACCAGTGAAACAGGACTTCACATGTCCTAGGGACCTGCTTATCAATGAGATGAGATATTTTGCCGAGTACTTGTCAGTGGAGGCCCAGAGGTGGGAAGAGGTCGACATCTCCGTCCACTGTGATGTACAGATATTTGATTGGTTGATGAAGTATGTTAAACGAGGACTGCAGGATAAGAGCAAGTCTGGAACAGAGGAGAAAAAACCCAGGCTTGGTAAGCCATACAAGCAAAAATGTTTTGGAGCAACTTTCGGGAAATGCAACTGCAAGCCAAAGTTAAACTAAAAAATCATCTTTCATTGTATGTTAATTTGATCCCAACCAAAGAAACCTGAAAGCAGTCTGTATATTTCCTGCAATCAGACACAGTGAAGTTTGAAATTCCTCAGTCAGTGAGACAATCAGTACTAAAGTCAGTCAGCCAGTAACATACATGTAGTCAATAAGTCAGTCAATCAGCCAGCCAGTCTGTCATTCTGTCAGTCAGTCTCATTAAGTCAGGTCAGTCAATCAGTTAGTCAGTCTGTCTGTCTGTCTGTCATTGTCATTCTGTCAGTCTATCAGTAAGTCTGTCAGTCAGTCAGTTAGTCAGCCAGTCAGTCAGTCTGTCCTTCTATCATTCTGTCAGTCTGTCATTCTGTCAGTCAGTCAGTCAGTCAGTCAGTCAGCCAGTCATTCGGTCAGTCAGTCTGTCATTCTGTCAAGTCAGTCAGTATGTCAGTCAGTCTGTCATTCTGTCAGTCAGTCAGTCACCCAGTCAATCGGTCAGTCAGTTAGTCTGTCAGTCAATCAGTCAGTCAGTCAGTTAGTCAGTCTGTCTGTCTGTCTGTCTGTCTGTCATTCTGTCAGTCAGCCAGTCTGTCATTCTGTCATTCTGTCAAGTCAGTCAATCAGTCAGCCAGTCAATCGGTCAGTCAGTCTGTCATGCTGTCAAGTCAGTCAGCCAGTCAGTCAGTCTGTCTGTCTGTCATTGTCAGTCTGTCAGTATGTCTGTCAGTCAGTCAGTCTGTCATTCTGTCAGTCAGTCAGTCTGTCAGTCAGTTAGCCAGTCAGTCAGTCAGTTAGTCAGTCTGTCTGTCTGTCATTCTGTCAGTCAGTCAGTCTGTCAGTTAGTCAGTCAGTCAGTCTGTCAGTCAGTCTGTCAGTCTCTCAGTCAGTCTGTCATTCTGTCAGTCAGTCAATCTGTCTGTCTGTCATTCTGTCAGCCAGTCATTCTGTCAGTAAGTCTGTCAGTCTATCATTCAGTCAGTCAGTCTATCTGTTATTCTGTCAGTCTGTCAGTAAGTATGTCAGTCAGTCAGTTAGTCAGTCAGTCAGTCAGTCAGTCAGTCAGTCTGTCAGCCTGTCACTCACTCAGTCAGTCTGTCACTCAGTTAGCCAGTCAGTCAATCAGTTAGTCAGTCTGTCAGTATGTCAGTCAGTCTGTATGCCATTCTGTCAGTCAGTCATTCTGTCAGTCAGTTAGTCAGTCAGTCAGTCAGTCTGTCATTCCGTCAGTCTGTCATTCTGTCAGTCAGTCATTCTGTCAGTCAGTTAGCCAGTCAGTCAGTCTGTCTGTCATTCAGTCAGTCTGTCAGTAAGTCTGCCAGTCAGTTAGTCAGTCAGTTTGTCATTGTCAGTCAGTCTGTCACTCAGTCAGTCAGTTTGTCAGTCAGTCTGTCATTCTGTCAAGTCAGTCAGCCAGTCAATCGGTCGGTCAGTCAGTCAGTCAGCCAGTCAATCGGTCAGTCAGTCTGTCATGCTGTCAAGTCAGTCAGTCAACCAGTCAGTGTGTCATTCTGTCACTCACTCAGTCTGTCTGTCTGTCTGTCAGTCAGTCAGTCAGTCAGTCAGTTAAGTCTGTCATTCAGTCAGTCAGTTAAGCCTGTCGTTCCATCAGTCATTCAGTTAATCAGTCAGTCAGTCTGCCCATTGATTAGTCAGTCAGCTAATCAGCCAGTCAATCAATCAATTATAAATGCATCGCTTCTCCATTTATGACATTAAACTGAAGGCTTAATGCATTGGGGCTGTTAATGGCTTATGCTATGTTTCTCTCCATTTGACATGAAATATTCTCCTTTTTGCCAATTTTAACTTGTTCAAGTACAACAAACAGAAGTCACTGTGATAAACCTGTTAACATATTTTACTTCATGTTTTGTAAGCTTTGAACAACATACAGTCATGTGCATGTACTTTTTACATAATACAACCCTTAAAGGGTATTAATAATAAATATTTATCTCACAGAACCCAACAATGTCATATCCATCTTGATATCATCAGATTTCCTGAAGATGGATTCACTGGTGAGTTTTTCAGTTTCCCTTGAGATGGCAATTTTACTGTCTTGCTATTCTTATGACCTACGATTTCCTAGTACTGTACACAGTGTTATTATTAGTTTTTTAAATCAGACATTGCTGCCCTTCATTAATAAACTCTGTGAGCAGACAATTGGACCTAAATTAAGGCTGTGATTGTAGACCAGGCAGGCCTTATGGATCTATCTTACTTGACCTTGGCAACTGGCTTAGTATAAAGCCTTTCTTGACCAGTAGCTTGCTTTATGCCTTAATTTTTTTAAATTTCTTGTATATTCAAGCACTTATTTGTTTGGACTGTAAGTGATAATTAATTTTGTTTATTGTTCCACTTCAGGTAACTGATTGCATTCATTTCTGTCATGAAAACACGACTGCCATAGTAGCTACCCCCTGTAACATGAATTGCATCAATGACAAGCTAGTCACAAGGTATTTATTCGTTGGTCATTTCCCATCCCAACCTTTATTGCACATTATAAGCTTTGTTTGACCTGTCTATGATGTTCGACTTTTTTTTTTCCTTTTAAGAATAGCAAAGCTTTTCAACCACAATGAACTCGAAGCCATCAAGGATCGCAAAGACAAGTTCAAGAGGTTAGGGTAGTGTGTAAAAGAAATTCATTAGATGTAAGATGTTTTCGGTCTTGTTTATGCCCTTTGTTTGTTTGTGCTTACAGCAAATTGTTTTGCAAGAAAATCGAAGAAATGTTTGATCCACGATTGTCAAGTTTGTCATCAAATGCTAGTACATTGTTCAGGTGAGCCTTTTCGTCAGTAGAAGTGGCAAATGGTACCTCCAAAATCTTGGTGCTTGCAAACTTTTCATCTGATCTCAAAATCTTTACATCCTTTGCTAAGAGTCTCAAAGTTTCATTTATATTGCATTTCTTTCAGTGTGAAGTCTTGCATGTTTTAGTCTCGCAAACAAGGATCTCATCGTCTCGGCGAGTCTCGAATTTTACCATTCATCACCCCTATCAGTAATGATCTTTATTTATTGATTGTTAGTATTATTATTTAGAAACTTTAGAGTCAATAATAATTATTATAAGAGAGCTCAAGATACTACAGTCTGTAATATATTGGTGCCAATTAAGCAACAACAAGTTGCCAAGCATTAAATTAAAAGCAATCAACATACTGTATTCTCTTCACATTTCACACTTCCAGCATTTTCCTTGGTATACTTGGAGAATCCAATAATGCTAATTTCTGGATGATAGCAAATTGATATCACAGTCATTAGTATTATGATCTTGATAATTTTATTTTACTGAAATTTGGATAAAAATACCTCCTTTTTTCATGATAACGATGAAAAGCGGTTTGATCTGAAAACGAATTGCCATGTGAACTCTCTACATGCACAGTTGAAGTTTCAATCACCAGATTTGTCTTTCATTGCCTTCAGTCTCTGTAGTGGAGCTGGTTGAAGGGCAACATGTAGCATCATAATCGGTGGATTTTACAGCGGTTATCAGTCACATGCACCCCTCAACAAGTTTTTAATTTTTCAAAACTAAATTTAGGTGGATGTCAGTCAAGTGTTTCCGTGACGAATTCAACTGCTGGCAAGCGAACAGGACTATTGTCATGGAAGCATTCGATTACCACCAGTGGGCACACTTGGCAAACTGTTAACAGGCATATTAAAAGCTCGCTAACAGTCAAGTTAATTATTTTTGTCAGGAGATAAAAGGAATTATATTTTATACTGTTTCTTTTTCAAGGTGTCTTGCATGTGGAAAGCTGTTGACTGCAGATTCTCAAAGCAAGTTGCGTTGTGTTCCAAACAGAATGATGGTGAACCACAGGGGAAAGGTGTCGTACGTTCATTCACGGTAAGCCCCCTTTAATAGGTATCAGCCTTGCTAATTGCTCTCTCTTGCAGTCTTGGTGAATGAGTTGTGAAGGGCGCACCTTGCCAATATCAGGCTGATGGCATGTAGTGTACAGGGCATCTCTGGCAGCGGCTGGCACAACCCTTGTATAATCTTGGAGAACAGAACCTGGATCAAGATGAAACTTCCATTCAAGTTGAGGTGAACTGAAACTCAGCCCACAGTGCTTAAAAGGGTTGAGGGTGCATTTCTTATGACAGTACTTTTGGACCCCTCCAATCATGGGCTTTTTAGGGCCACTGAAGCAGAGTAGTGAAAGAAATACAACAATTCTCTTTTGAGAGTGGTAAGAGTCAAGTCAGTTGGCCATTTACAGGTGAAGCTGAAAACGTGAATTGGAACTTGCCAGGACAACATCAACTAGTGGAAAGGGTATGACTGGAAACTGGGAACTCAGAATGAAAGTCCTGCATCCTATCCACAAAGCCACTCTGATTCCTGCCCATCTCCCTGAACCCTACATCAGGTTTGGGCCAATGTTCAAACATCCAGCTAGGCCCAGTCCATCAGGACATGTCTTCGTGGACAGCCAGAATGGTGTTTGCATTTGCTAAGCCATACACTACATTTTATGAGTTTTATGAGTTTCAGTCATTTGTGAAACAAAAACTCTGTTGACATTTTGTGTTTTTCTTTGGTACCTCATCAGTGACCATTCTTGGGATGTCAATGAGTATCTTCTAAGTTTACGGGAAAAAGTCAAGTCGTGGAGGGATGTTTACTGGAGGTTAATAGAATTGTTTTATCCTCACGTCTCTGATAAAATATGATAAAATTAACGCCGATAACTACCTAGCAGTTGATAATGTACACGACCACATCTCAGGTCGTTGCCAAGGGCAACAAAAGTTGTGCCCAGGACATCGCAAATGGTCCTCACGGAATAAGAGTCAAACTAAACAGCAGTAAGTGTAAGGATCTCAGGATATCATTTGCTGATGTATTTTATCAATAAACCATCCATCAGTTTATACTGTAAATAAAGTAATCACGTGTATGCCACAGGCAAATCACATCTAGAATTTAATAATCGAGCTTGCAGCGTCACATGTGTCAAGTAGCCACATGCTTGTGCTTATCATAAAAAATAACCCCTGTTCGTTAGGGCTATAACGGGGATGGTTGACTGCTTTTAAAGATTTTTGCGTTTTGTTGACTGTTTTTGTCCTTACGTTTTTTTTCCCCTTTTTTTCACATTTTCTTCCTTTGAGTTACTACATTTGTTTCTATCATTTAATTGGTATCACTCTTTTTGCAAAGTTTCACTTTTTTTCATTTTTCTAGGTTATGGGGTGCAGTGAACGTGCTACACTGTTATCGCTGTGGTCAATACTTCTCTTGCAATGAACTGGGTCACTGTAATTACCATCCAATGACTGCAGACTTTAGCAACGTGGACTGCACAGCTACCAAGATTGTTGGAGTGTATCCATGTTGTCAGCAGAAAGTCCTGCATTTCGATCCATCGTCAGAAACATCTGTAAGTCTGAAAGGCAGCGTAAGAGTGAAAACGTTATCGGTAAATGAAGTTGAAATATCAAATGTCATCGGGAGGTCGTCGTTAGTCCGACTCCTGCGAAGGAGCACTCGGATTTTTCCGAGTTTCCCCGAGACACCATCGAAATCATGGGTCATGGCCAGGCTCTCACGAGGCTCCTATAGCTCAGTCGTAGGTTTACCTCTTGCAAAGGAGCCGACTTGGATTTTTTCCGAAGATCCCCGAGTCACTATCGATAAATTGATCTCTTCATTTCATTCACCGGGTTTTCGCTTTAAATTTAAGTATCTGTTTCGATCTGTTACAAGCCTAGAAAGGCCCATCAGGCCGGCACTTATCTCCGGTTTCTGTAGCATTAAGCGACTAGGAGTATTTCTACTCCCCCCTGGATGGGACGCAGCATTAAATTCGCCGGTACCCATTTATACACCTGGGTGGAGAGAGGTACCGTGAGAGTAAAGTGTCTTGCTCAGGAACACAACACAATGTCCCCGGCCAGAACCCGAACCCGGACCACTCGATCCGTAGTCGAGCATGAGGCCACCGCGCATATTATTGGCTATAAGAGCAAAAACAGCCGTGCTGCTCCTAGGTATTGGCGCACGTAAATAAAATTAATAGTTAATAGAAAGACTTCAACCGTTTTGAAACATGTTGAAGGAGTTTAATGGCGTTTAATGTCTGCTTTAACAACAATTCGTTTAAATAGGGTTTCGTAGTCACCGTCAAGAAATTTAGCCTCGCGTTTTACGGCAGACGGCTCATTTTGGGCTCATTTTTGCGCGTTATCTACAAATATCAACCATTTCCTCAAAAGCAAGAGAAAACTTAGGATAAAAGAATATTTGGGCTTTTATGACAAACAATAACGGTTACAACCTGTCGTTTGCCGTCATATATACAGAGGTTTTCCTGACTCACTCAAATTCCTTTACCTTTGATGAAAGGAACTTTATTTTAAGTGCCTAGTCTTCTAGCGCTAGAGCACGAATTGGGGACACTGTAAACCGTTAAATCAACAACGCATTCAACGACGCATTCAAGAGCGAATCAAAGCAAACATATCCAAATATCCTAATTCGGAGAGAGCCTGTTCACTGTCTACTGAATTAGAGAAATTGTATTCTTTGCCGTGTTCTCAAATGCATGGCAGAACCCGGTGTAATAATCATTTTTAAGAAGACTCCCGTATGAATAGCAAATATAGGTCGGTGTGCGGTTTCCGTACGAATAGCCACTGCCTTAAAAAAAGGCTCCTTCATACAATACGATATCTTATTAAAAGGGGTTGTGTGGCAACACTGCATTTAATTTTGTGTAGTTTTACAAATTAGTCGCCCCTACTCGCTGAGCAACTTCAACGTTAACCCAGAAATTGCTTTTAAACAACACAAATCACAGTTTCGTGACAAAAAAATGTCTGTCGACCATACTTAATTTGAGTTACAAACAACGGGGTTTGAAAAACTGTTCGGCTGAGCATTTAAAAAAACCCATGCAGTTGCAATTTTGCCCATTCCTGTTTTCTTTTTCATATTTTCATTCAAACATTACTTCATTGTTTTAAATAGTTATTTTTGCGTTTCGCTTGATTTGGTTGCCAGTTCCCAGTCGCTGAATTTGGGTAAATTTCGTGACAGAGCCCCCTTACTGAAGTATTAATTTTGAAGTATTTGT
>OX421449.1:5178017-5188017 GCA_949126865.1 Montipora capitata | reverse complement strand
GAAAAGGGCGGGAAAACATCGCGCAAATCATACTCACGTTCAGTTTGCTTTGATTGGTTGAGAAACTTGCGTGAGACCTTTTCTATCCAATTGCCAAGCGTCAACTCAATTGACCAGGGAAGACAATTTTGCAAGTATTGGTTTCGCACAGTCAGCTGGGATCGGTTTTTCCACGAAGGTGCCCATTCAACTATCAGTTTTTAATGGGTTTAATAATTTTATGGAGGTTAGACTCCCCTTAATAAGATTCTTTTTGGCATTTCACTTTGTCATGCCTTGGCCGGGAATAAATGAATGTTGTCTGACGTGAATTCATGGTATGTGCTCTGTCCCATAATCTTGAACAGTTTCCGTTTTATTTTAGCCGCTTATAGGGAAAAAGCAAGACAGCCCAGAAAAGTCACATCAGCATCTAGAAAAGAGTAAGGCAACGTTTCACTGATGAACTCGTTCAAGAAAACCAGAAACGCGATTAACAATATTTTTATTTTTTTTTATCAAGTTTCAGCACGTTTAAAAGCTATAAGTGGGATCCACAACGATCATCACGATGGAACCAAGATGCTCAACGCGAAGAAGGTAGTTACCATGGTAACACAAGCAAAGTTCGGGGTTTTCGTTTTGATGTTTTTTTTTTCACATCAAGCCTTTGTGGAAATCTTCGTACGGGGGGTCGCATTAGCGCAATGTTTTTTCATTACGGTCGCAGAAACACATTTTATTTTGTAATTTCAAGGGTCGGAAAACTTGTTTAGTGTTTGTATGGAATACCATTCCATCTCGCTTTATAACAATACCAGGCAGTTTAAAGCACACAACAAATTTTAGATACCTTGTCAAAAGTTTTCCCCTAATTCCTTTATACTGGTCATGATCTTCAATAACCAAGAGAGGCGGGGGGGGGGGGAGGGGGAATCGTTTCTTAAAAGCCTCGAAACGGACGTATGTCGGATGACCTACAAAGCTTTATATCTTCAAATTGAAGCGTTTGAAGTTTTTAACCACTGCAATTAGTTTGTTTTCTGTGGTATTGAAAACATTTTCAGAATAACTAAATCTTAGTTTTACGAATTGCTTTTCGGACCCGAAACGTTTTCAAGGCTTTTGAGAAACGAACTACAACGGCCGAATTACTCGAATGGTTGGCTCTAGCCTCTGCTTGAGTGATATTGATTAAAACCTCGCAGTTGTTATGGTGTTGAACAATGGTTTGCTCTAACCAAGCATCGAGCAATACCAAGCTACTTAGGAGATCGGGGCGTATGTTGCAAGCCTCAATAGAGCTACAATTGTAGAAACTTTTCTATTCGATAGTACAGACTCCGTAAGTTTCATGACAGCTAGTAAATGGGTCAGCTCCGAATAGATCCTACCATTCATTTGTGTACATGAATTCGCAGTCCACTCGTTCAAAATAACGTTTCACGCAGTTTACACATACGTCTTCCACACTGGATTTGTACCGAAACACAAGAGCGAGCGACATTTCGCGCCCAAAAAAGCCACAGGCAGGAACATTCGTCCAATCAAATAGTTGTTTTGCTGATGACGACAGAGAAACATGCCGCACGATGACTTTGTTTTATGATTCGTGACGTCAAGAATCTTTTCAAAAACTGAAAAAATTACCTCTTCCGCTACTTTACTGTTGGGCGTGACCATGACATATGGACGCTCTTAAAGGGACACTCGCGCCAATTTAAGCAACACGCAAAAGATCCAAAGGACGCTGTCCCGGCGGTTCACGGCTTCAGCAAGAGAATACAGAGCTTTAGTATCACGTTTACAAGAAACGGCCAACGGGGAAGGGCAAACTTATTCTTTCCTTTGATAAATTGTTCATTGTCTGTAGCTAAAAGCAAGAAATTAACTTTCCTTGAGTTGTGGCATAAAGATTTCAGCCTTGCGTTTGCCGCCAAAGAGATGTCAATTTCCTTTAGTGAGAAACTGTTATTTGAAAGCACAGGCTACTAATCTACCTGCTTTTGGCGACGGATGGCCAAGAAAGAGTTGAATGCGAACTTGAAAAAGTGTAAACGTTTTCAAGTATTTTTGTTGTGGAGTCCATAAAAGTATGTTTTGGCTACTCCTTTTGATCTACGTTTAACTGAAAACTTGTAAGAAACTATGTAGAAGCGATTTGAATGCAATGTTCATGGTGTTTACAGTTGTTTTTTGGACGAGGAATCCTTACAAACGATATCACATTTGCCCCATATTGTATTGTATTATATACTAGAATAGATAATCTCTCTCAAAATTCGAAATTTCACAAAGCAGTCATGGGATTATTAGCGCCTTTGCTGTCCAAGAATTTATCAGTTTTCAGATGCCTAATAACTGGCTTGTTGTCAAAGCTAAAAGGCTTAAAACTGGAGATTAAACTAAGTTTAACAAGTTCTTTCACCTTTTAAAGTCAAATTGTACACGTAAATCACGTGATGCCTTCCGTGAGCAAACGCGTATGTTAATGAAATAATGACGCGAGTAAAGATTCCCTCAGTGATGTTGCTCTCTGTTTTCGTGCAGATCAAAAGCGCATGACGGACTTGGTGTCATACTTGTCCAGACAGCGGACTCAAACTCCACCGGAGAAGACTGAAAACAAACAAAAAGTTAAAGAGGTAAGCATTGACTGCGTGATACGCCCTTTTCCAAAATGGCCCCTATATATGTAATTTTTGTTGTCAAACCTTTTAGCTCTTCTTGGTTTTTCATGGTATGAGATTTTTTTAAATATTGAGACAGGAGGAAGCCAAGACGGGCTGATAGGCCAGTTTCGTATTGTCGCAATTGGAGTGGGACAAGCTTGGAATGGAGGCCGAGACGAAGACATCTTCATTCCGTGTTTGATTCAGTCTAACTGCGAGAGTTTTAAAGTGGCGCCTCCTGTAGCCACCGCCTTGGCTACGCTCCAGCTCTTCCAACCCGTCTGGTTTCTTTTCTTCTCAGCTGTCCTTCTCCAGGTGGTCTTTGGCCTCCCCCTTGCCCTGCGTCCTTCCGGTGTCCACCCCAGTGCTGTAAAAGAGTCGTTTTCACCCTCTCTCTTGAGTACATGTCCCAACCAATTCCATCTTCTTCTGCGTACCTCACAGCTTATGTCATCTATCTCGACCACTCTCTTGTTTGACACTCTTTGCTGCCATCTAATCCTCAGTATCCACCTCAGGCATTGAAGGGCAAATTGTCTTGAAAAGATCGATAGATCTTGCATGATAACATGAATAGTGAACCTTATAATAATACCAACGTTATTCATTCAATACAATGAAAGGGAGAGATACTAGAGGTTAACCCTATACGAGGGTATCCGCCCGGATGTTACTGATCTAGAGTCGATTTTGATGAGGGAGGAAAACCGGAGTACCCGGAGAAAAACACTCGGAGTCAGATTGAGATCAACTGAAACTCAGCCCACATACGACCTCGAGGCCAGAGTTGAACTTGGGTCGCAGAGGTGGGAGGTGCGGTTGATAACCCCTAAGCCATCCTGGCTCCCCCGCCCGCCTGCGAGTGAAAGAGTTTCACTCTGTGTATTACAGGTAATATCTGAACCCCTCCCCACCCACCTCACCCTACTTGATTATCCCTGAAATTTCCTAGGGGCTTCACACTACTTGATAATACCTTAGTTTAGTTATTGAGCTTTTCTTTTTTGTTGATTTGATCGTCTTTGTAATAGTTCATTGATGATGAAACACCAGCTCTAACATGCTGTTTTTGCATTTCAGTATCAAGGTGGTATTTTCTCCAAGTTAGAGCATCAGTTTCGTTTGTCCCAACAGCCGGTAGTATCCAAGACGCAGTCAAGTGGCCTGCAAACAGGAGCAAGGTAATATGGCCTCCCTGCCCCCCTGATGTCTCATCTGATCACTTAAACACTTGTCCTCCATAAATCTTCCGTTAACGGCAAAGCGTTTTGTTTTTCTCTGACGGCCAGTCAAGTACCTCGCCTACAACCCTTAATTTTTTTGGGGGGGGAGGGGGAGTGGGGATGGTTCAGTTCGTTCTCGAAATCCTTGGAATGTAGTGCGCTAACATTTCGGTTGATCAATTTATATAAGTGCATCCTGTCCTCTGCCCCAAAACAGGAGAACACATATGCGTCATGAAATTAACAGTCGAAACATTTTCTCTCTTCTTTTTTTCATCTTTTTTAGTCAGTGCGATAAGTTTTGCTCGGTTAATATTATCTAGTATGTTCTAGCTTTCAGTAGATTCTGTGCGATTTTCAGTTGATTGTCAAACGTGATTTTGAGAAATTAGCTAAGAAATAAAGAAGACTCCATCCACATATAAAATACAATTTAAGCGCTTTTTCTGTTGACAGCAACAATTTATTGAATTGAACTTTAACCGAATGGGAGCGTGCTGATTGTCATTTGTCGCTGTGCTGAGCGGGGTTCCCTCAATGATTTTGCCCTTTCTGTGATAAACATGTAATCGCATGTGCCCTCGTGCAATTAAGGATTCATTTCACTTGTATTTTCAAAGTTTTTCCAAATTGCCCTCGTCGCTTCGCGACTCGGGCAATTTTGTGAAAACTTTAAAAATACGCATAAAATTAATCCTTAAGTGCCCTTGGGCCAATGCGATTACATATGCAAAGCACGCAGAAAACGGATAGAGTACGAAAGAAGTGTACTTCTTGAGTTCTCTATCAGCTCAACAGATAAGATCACAGGCGAGGCTTTTTTATTTGCTTTGTGACAAAAATTTCTCAATTTCCTGACGCATTCGGCTAAAATTTTCCAAAAACTTTACTTTCCAAATCCTACGAGTGGCGTTAGCCGTGCATCTGTACTCTCATAAAGCACGCTGTTTTAACGGCAATCAGGGCGCGCGTTATATCGAAACTTTATTATAAACATATTTGGCATCGCGTTTACGTGAAACGAAAAACGGGAAGGCAGGTACTAAAATCAGGAATACTGGAACACTGGAACTCCGGAACACTCCGGAACACCCTGGAACACACCAGAACACTCCGGAACACTCCGGAACACCCTGCAAGTAACCCAAAACCCTCATTTTGGCTAACCCTAGGCCTAGCTAGGCCTTAAGTTGGTTGTTTTGGCCTAGGGTTAGCCAAATTGAGGGTTTTGGGTTACGGTGTTCCGGGGTTTTCCGGTGTTCCTGGTTTTAGTACATGCCAAACGGGAAAGGACAGGCTGCTGCTTGTCATGAAATTATCAAATTTCTCAGTATTCTATCTTGGATTTTTCATATCTGTACATGACTTTTGGCCAAATGCGAATTTCATCCGGACATCTACCTTTTGCCGTAAACGCACTATCCTCGGTTTGCCATCATTACAATGCGAAAGTGATAGCTCACAAATCTCGCACTATATTCTGTTTGGGGGTGGGTGAGTGAGTGAGTGAGTGAGTGAAAATTTCAGTTTGATGCTCGCCGTTTGCCGTGAAAGCGATGCCGAAACGATAAGTTTGCTGTAACTCGATTGGAACGAACGGTCTTAAAGTAAAGATAGAAAATAAACAGTTCGTTCTAGCATGCTCGCGTTGTCGTCAAAACCTAAAATTCCTTTATATTTTTCGCGTTGTTTTACAGAGGACGCGAGAAAGGATGTACTAAAATGGGTGTCGCACGTGCCGCACGTGCAGCACGAGTATTGCTTTTCTCTGTTAACCAGTATGGGTGATCATTATTAACTTCTTACTAACCGAGCGCGAGGGCCGTACTGGCCCGAGGTCGTGGCAGTACGTACAAAAACGACCGAGGGCCAATATTCCCCAGTACGGCTCGAGCTAGCTTGGTTAGTAAGTAGTTTATTATATGGCTTTTTAATTACCTTTTGCTTTGTTTTTGCAAGCCCGTAATCGGCCCGTGGGCATTACGGGAGAATAATGCGCTACAATTCAGTCACAATTAGCCAATCAGAGCGCGCGTACTATTGTAGCCATGTAATAATACACGATAATCACCTGAGCCGTTTTTTAAAATGGCCGCAATCCGTTTTGTCGGGGTGATAGATGAAAAAATTAATTGTTTTAAAGAAAATGCATATTTTCAAATAATCACCTATGTAATTATACCAGAAGCAAATGACCTTGAAGCATGTAAATTGCAACTCTTTTCCTTGGAAAAAAGCTGGGGATTTTAGGACACCAATTTTATGCCCAAATATGGACAAAGATAAGATCGAAGCTGGACGCGCGGGAAAATGGACCAGCTGCGTTACATCCAAATAAGGAGATTTTTAAACTCAAAGAACCCCAGCTCTGAAACAGAGTTAAACGCTTAAAGGTCATGAGCATCTGATTATACTAAAACAATTATTCGCCGAAGGTGAGGTCGTCGATGCTTTCATTCGGCCGTTGCCGAAGCAGTCTGTCTCCCTAATTATTAGGGATTTTAAGAAAAGCAGTAATATTTGTGGGTTGAAAGAAGAAAGATGATCTTGCTGCACGTGTGGCAAGCATTTTTGCACAATTCGTTCCCGTACTCGTCAAAACAGCCACTTGCATGAAATGACCAAATTTAAAGCCCTGGCCAAACTATCGAACAAAGGTGGATCCCACATGAAAAATTGTTGGATGTAAATGTTGAGGTAGTGGCAAAACACTATCCAACATTGCTTGACGAAACTGATTCAAGTTCAAGTTGGCGCTAAAACTGAAACGAAACCGCTCGTGTCGTTTACGCTTCTGGTGCTGTTGGAGGACAGAAATGACCAGAAAAACCGAAGAATGATTAAGAAAACGTGTGGAAAAGGGTATGTTCACTTCAAGATACATCCATGTTTTGGAGATGACGAGAATGAGCTCGGATCAATTTGCAAAATTTTGAACGCTATTGAACCAGACATCTCCAAACGGAGTGATCATGAATGACAAAAGGAACTAAAAGTGTCCGTAAGACTTGGCCTTACTTCATACTCGCTTATCAAGGTTTCTCAATTCTGGCTGCTCATCAACAACCACGACGTCCGTTTCGTTCTTGTCCAAGCCCCTTCTCCCTCATCTTTGTTGGAAATGATGCCAGAAGCCGAGGCTTGAAAATAAGATAGCGATTCGTGATTGGCTAGCAGCGCGGACGTGACTCGATTCAGGACACAACAGACACAACTTTATTGGAAAAGCAGCAAAACATTGCAACATTGTTGGGTCGAGTTAAATTCAGTTGGGCGCAATGTTTGATCAAAAGCAATTCTATCCAACACTTAATCGAATGTTGGACGAACATCTTCCAACATGGACGGCCAAACGGTCGAACAATGTTGGATCGACGAAAGTTGGAACTTTTGTAATCCAACTTTGTTCGATACTTTGGCAAGGGCTTAAAAGGGTTTGACGACAACACGCATGGGCATACAACTGTCACAGTGGATCTTTCATTCTCTCTCTTAGGCCCTGTTTACAAGCAGGTTATTGAGGTAGGGTAACCCTAGTGCTAGGGTTACCTTAGCAAGAGGGTTACCCTAGCGCTCATACATTTCTTTTTTTCGTCGACGTGTTTACAAGGCAGCTAGGGTTACCCTGGAGCTAGGGTAACCCTATCTGAGTGCTAGGGTTACCCTAGCTGCCTTGTAAACGCTCTGCTAGGGACAACTGGCCTACCCGGGACAACTTTTTAGCGGTTTTCATTGTGTTTGCGATGCTGGCGGTTACCAAGCACGCAAAGTTGTCCCGGGTGGTATATAGGGTAACCCTACCTGTGAAATTTTGCTTGTAAAACCGGGCTATCTTTGAGCCTCCCGCTAGGGTAACCCTATTAGTAGGGTTACCCTACCTGCTTGTAAACAGGGCCTTAACTTCAAATCCGCCCCTAGCAATTCAGTTTTACGATAGTTCGCCCATATTGTACAACGTAAACAAGATGGAACAATCGTGAGATACTTAGGATATTTTGAAGTGACGTTTACGTCGCCGTAGCCGCGGTGGTTTCTGAAAGTACTACTATGACCAAGAAATCAATTGTTATTTTTCTTTGAATTTCAAAACTATGTTAACTAAGCAGTAAGTGACCAAAGTTTTAAGCCTTGATTTTAAGAAGACCCCTGTTTATTTTAACTGGAATTTTCCTATTTAGTGGTCCGCCATTACTAACTTTAAAATATTGAGAGAGCTGGATCGAGGAGAAAATGACGTCAAAGACTCGATAGTTTAAAGAATACAACGCGTGTGTACGCAGCTGAATTAATATAAAAGACGGGAGTTTCGGGCTTTCAGACTTTTAAACTCCTGTTTTGCATATATAATAAAATGCGTTTACACGCTGACATTTTAAGCTAGTGAGTGAACGACGTCACTTTTCCTTAGATCCAACTCTCTGAGGTCCAATCGATCAGTTTTGAACGTGAGAAATGGCGGACCGTGAAATCCAAAACTTACACTCAAAGTAAAACAGCCTTTGGATAAAAATCAATGCTCAAAAGTCAAGTGTTAAGCAATAACACAAAAGAAAGGAAATGATTTTCTGATCATAGTAGCACTTAAATATAAACTTCTTAATTTCTCGTTGTTGTTTCCAGAGTACGGCGAAGAAATGTGCTAAAATGCATTTCGCACGTACACCACACCTTATTCTACTTAAAAAAAACTACTTTTGATGTCGTTGCCGTTGACGTGGCTAAATCTCCCTGACATTTTCTTGATTTTGTCTTTATTAGTCAAAGAATTCGCAAGATCCCCCTTAAGGTGACAATCTGATGAGCGGCACCGCAGATCCTGCAAGCAAGTGAAACTCAATTTCCTTCCTACCTTTTGTTCATGTATGTCCGTTTGGTGAATTAAAAACTAAATTAAACGAGTCACAATCTACTCCAGAAAGCTATGCAAGCCCAGCAGCTACCCATGCTCCAAGCCCAGCACTACGAAGAACAATCTCCCGAAATATTAAGCGGTCAGCAAGATTTGCAGACTACGTTGACTGAAAACAAAAAACATTTTGCGTTACATTTGGACATTATTCGCTTATTTTATGTTTTGCGGAAGCTAGTTCTTTTTATTATTAGTAGGATTTCATTTTTGCCGTACCGTATTAGCGTTTTATTTTTTTTATAAGGGGGAAGATGTTACAATATGCACTAATTCGTTCTGTTTTCAATTAATCGATTTGAACGTCGGGCAAGTACTATTGCGTGACACATGTACTTAAGGTTTGATTGAGTCTAATTAAATTGGCATTTTAACCAACACGAGATCCCGTATACAGTTCTCTGAACTTACATCACTCTTCACGTATGATGTTCATAAAACAAAACCTGAGACATTTCACTTCTATAACATTGTCTTCTGAGTAAATGCCATAGTCTCTAAGATCTTTGAAAAAACCTATCCACCAAGCCATGCATCCTCTTTTAAGCGTACCCACCACGCCCCTATGCGCTGATTGGCTGGCGATTTTCCATACAAAAAACTCAGTTCTTGATCGCGAAAGAACCCTTGCAAAACTGCAACGTTTACATTTTCTGTTCCACAATCCGCTCTTATAATTTTTGGAATTCCTCCAAGCTCTCTTACGCAGTCTAGGTAGTGTTGACCAATCCCAAAAGGATCATTATTCGTGGGGCCAGCCTCTAACCACATTATACGCCTACTATAACCGTCAATAGCTCCATGAATACAGAAGCCAAATGGCTTTAGTTTGTCATAGCCGTCTATGTGCCATACATGATTTGGCCCTGCAGTTTTATAGTGTCGTCTTTGAAATCGATGTCTTGATCGTGCTTCAACTCCCACGTATTCCAATATCTTCAACAGATCTCTCACAGTCTCCCTGTCTGTTGATATACCGTGAACGTGTAACAGTTTCTGAGTCATATGTCTATACCCCATCGTTCTTCCGCTGCCTCTTAATTCATGTTCAATAGCCTCGCAACTGCTTCAGGTTCTAAAAGGTAAAGGTAAAGTAACTTTATTTAACGTCGGTAGTTCCTTCAGCTACGAGGCTGGTATCAATGGAAGCCGACGGTGCGCCCTTTACCCCCCTCCCCTCTGTCAGTGCTCCGTTTTAAGGGGATTTAAAGCTATAGCTA
>OX421449.1:5165517-5170517 GCA_949126865.1 Montipora capitata | reverse complement strand
CACCCGGTTGTCTGAGTTGCTGCTTGGCAAACGATTCTTCGTCTTCCACTTTGGTCCCGTTCTGTTCTAATTCAGCTGCATTGGAATGCCACTTATGGAGTGTGAACTTCGCATCTTCGAACACCTCGATTGCCCCCTGTTTCAGCTGCTCCGCCTCTTTCACCGTCGGTTTTCCACTGATGAGATCATCCACATAGAGACTCTTGCGCAGTTCAGCGACTAGCTCTGGCCTTCGCGGTTCCCAGGATTCGAGGTGGCTCTCGATCACTCCCCCCCAGCAGGAAGGGCGACGGCACTAGACCGAACAACGCTCGCGTGAATCTTAGAGTTTCTACTTCCGAGTGTTCATTTGCTTTCCAGTGAAACCGAAGCGCGTCTCTTTCTTGTTTCTTGATGCGAACCTGGAGGAAGGCTTGCTTTAGGTCCCCTGTGATGAGCACTGGGTGAAAGCGCATGCGCACCAACACATTCCACAAACGGTTCTGAAGAGGCGGTCCGGCGTATAAACAGTCATTCAGACTGGGTGCTTGTGGGTTGGACCGAGCTGATGCGTCATAAACCACACGTAACTTCGTTGATTCGGCTCCTATTCGCACGACAGGCTTGTGAGGAATGTAAAACTCCTTCTCCTGTGGAGATTCATTCGCTTCTTCTACTATCCCCTCCGACTTCTGTTGCTCAATGATTTGTCCATACTCTTCGGTCAGGCCCATGCGCTGCAGCCTGCTCCGGAGGTTGACGAGCCTTCGTAAACTTCCTGCTTTGTTATTCGGTAGAGGTGGATGGTTACCCTTCCACGGCAGAGACGTTTCGTACCATCCTTCCGGATCCCGCGTTAGCTGTTCTCGAAATTCAGCGTAGACCGCCTGCTGGTCATGTTCCGGAGAGTCCTCTAGCCCTAACACATCCAATCGACAGAGTTCTTCATAATCGACATGATTTGTTTGTGTCAGCAGCATGTTGGCGTGATCAATTTCTCTCCCTGGCGACATAATGGTCCACCCGAGTTTAGTTTTCTCTGCAACTGGCTCTCCTGGACGACCGATTCGAGGTCTTTCCGTTGTTTTGATAACCGCGTAATCACTGGCGCCCAAGATAAGGTGGACTGGCAGGTGAGGCTTGGAATCACTGTTGTCCATATGGACTCCCTGGAGGTGAGCGTACGATTCAATGATCTTCTTGTAATTTGGATTGTCAACTATAAGTAACTCCTTTCGATCCACTTTGGTGACATCAACCTTTAACTCTGTGCCGCCATCTACTGCTTGTACGGTAATTGACGAAAGTTCCACTTGCCGTGTTGTAGACCCAAGCATCATTTCGATCCGTCGAACTTCTCGGGTACGTGTGCGCTTAGGAATCTTGTCCAAAAGTGCTGCTGAGGCGTAAGAGCTCCCGGCTCCAGTGTCGAGGAGTGCCCGACACAGAATTCCCTCCACTTTTACTTTGACAATCGGGAAAACTACGCGTTCTTTGTTACCGGTAGCCGTTGCAGTCAAACGTTGATCCCCTTGGGTGCAGATAGATGTATGGTGTCTTTTTCCACATTTCTGGCATCTTGACCTACTCCTGCAATCGGCCGCACGGTGCTTAGTTCCGGTGCAAACACATTCCCTTTTGCGCGAGAAATCTCTTCCTCTCGTCTAAGGTGGTCAAGTGCGTGCAAGCAGATGAAACATGATCTCCTCTCTCACAGTAGACGCACGTGCGTGGTTTTCGTTCGTCTGCGTGGTAGAGGCGAGACTTGCCTTTAGGAACGTTGCTGCCATTTTCTCCCACTGAATTGATATCTCTCCACTTCTTTAGAGCCAGAACTAGACAAGGTAAATCCCAGTCTTGCCACCCTGTTTCACCTCTGACTAAATCAGCTTTAATCCCTTTAAGTTTGTCGAGAACGCTCCTTGCCATCCCATTCACTCGCTCTAGTTTGCCCAGAGTTTCCAGCGATTGTACGTTGTGCAATGGAGTCTTGTAAAAGACGTTCACCCTCTTCGGATCGGCGCTTGTCACGACGGGGAGCTCCAAAATATTACTGACATAGGCGTTGATAATTTCACTGGTTTTGCCGTATTCTCCCTTGAGTATGCTCTTCGCTCTCTCATATCCTTCGCTGTTGAGCGGCAATCCGTCGGTGTCAGCCCTTACTTTCGGTTCCACGAGCTCTTTCAAATACGCGAACTTTGTGACGGGCGTTAGAGTTGCAGAGTCGATTTCCGCTTCAAACTTGTTCCAGAAAGGAAGCCAGTTTTCGAATAACCCGTCAAACTGAGTGATTGAAAGCTTTGGTAGCTTGGCGGCAGCTTTGGTAGTTTGAACTTGATGGCTAGCTTCCTTTGTCTTTAGATATTCCAGCTGTTGCTCCAAGAGTTCTCGTTCTTGCTTTAGTTTTTCCTCGTGTTTTGCCTGATTGGAGGCCATTTCCTGTTTATCGGATTCCACCTTCGCTGCTGCCCGATTTTCTTTCTCGATTTTCGCTATTAAATTTCGTACCGATAAAGCTTCTTCGTCCGCCGCGTTTAGGCTTCCTTCAATCTGTTGTGACCATTCTGTTACAACTTCCTCAGATTCTCCGGCGGTGAACTTATGTTCTATGATGGATTCCTTTAACGTATGAATGGCCTTTATTTTGGACCTGATTGAGTCCTCGTGTCTCGAGATTGCATCGATGTTATTCGATGTCATCAATTCCGCGGTCTTTTTACGGGTGAACTCTAGAGTTCGAAGCTTCCCCTCTAGTTCCTGCAATTGCTTTTCCATCACTTTCTTTTGCTCTCACAATTTCGCTCACCGATACTGTTTGGTTTGAAGTCCGTAACGCACAGATCCCAGATAACAGATGCCCGCTCTTGTTTGAGCCGTGATATAGACAAACGCCCTGTAGCTTGTGCGAATCCCAAGAATTGTCGCGGATCCTTGCTCTTCTTCGAGCGACACTTCGTCCACTTGTCCCGTCGGAGGTGCCACTTGTGTTGGGAATGCCTCCAAAGTTATCCAACACTGTCACAATTTTTAAAAACGATTTATTGATCCCTCGTATTACAAGATTTTCTCCTTCTTATTCTCTTTTCAACCGCTCCCCTTTTTACTGGGTTGCCGTATGGCAATACGGCAATCCCAGTTGGAAAATGGGTAGAATTTCTCCGTTTTATTTTTTTCCGTGTCGGTAAAAGTCTTGCCTGTCACTCCCCCGGTAAGTGGTGTCTTTGTGCATAGAGCCTTCTGCGCGTATTTTCTTAGGATCGAGAGGATAGTGGAAATGCGTACATTTCTCTGGTGGACACAGTAGAATCATTATCTTAACCTGTAATGGCGTCGAAAGTCATGTAACGCGAATGGCGTTTTAGTGGATCTTTGAACAAAATGTACCCTTATGAAGCTCAAAAATGGCAAATCAATTGGATAGTGAACAAGACAGGCGACAACATCGACAACAATCTGTCGCCCGTCGGGCCGTCTTTTACCAAGTGTGCTGTTATGTAGAACATTGAAGATTCGCAGGGCAGCGATAATAGTGAATTCAAAGACTAGACAAGGTGGATTGAATGGAATTTCAAGCGTTAAAATCGTTGAAAAGGTAAGATTATTGTCGAAGCGATGCCGCAATTGCGTGTCTTCACCACATGTTCCTTTGATCTCACATTATTGTGTTTTCCGTCAAAATATTCGCTTGTTTTCGCTTTCGCTCGAACATATCTACCTTTATTACATGTCCAGTGAATAGTTTTATCCTCTGGGATGAATTTTCCGTCGAAAAATCGGTTATTTGGGCGGTCAGTGTAAAACGCAGACTGCAGACTGCAGACCGGGGGTAAAATGCAGACTGAGGGTAAAATAAATATTAATAATAAAAAAACGAGTCATAAGGATAAAATAAAGATTGTTTGAAAGACAATCCTGTTTTACATCTGTCAACAACTCACATTATTATGACTGCAGGTCGCTGCACCTTTTGGGGATGCGATCGTACGCGTTGAAATCATCTGTGCTTTGTTTTTGCGCTTCCAGATGCATTGCAATGTTCCAAATTATTTGTCACACCGGTACATCGAGGGAAATCGATCGAAAAACCAACAATTATTACTTCGAATACCTGAATAATCTCGGTTGTCTTTTTTCGGTGCAACGAAATGCACAAAGAATTTCATGTATTCCGAGCAATTAGGACGCGGGGATTTCATTGGTTAAGCTATGCGTGATAACCCCTAGGGAGAGGTTATAATTGAAAATTACATCTTCCAGATGCAAAACAAACGAGCTTGTGAACTAAAGGATAAACATAACGTACACGAAAGCGAATGAAAGGATCCTAATAAGAAATTTTTACACCAGTCATACTGGCTTAAGCCGACTGAATTGAAACGTTAAATGGTTGCAAAATCCACGTTATCTCTGTCTTTGTTAATTGGTACTGTAGCCATGCGTGTCAAAATAAATTGAGTTATTGGGTAATTACTCGATTACTTTGTTCAGTGAAGCAAAATGGACAGTTGAATTACGGGGTGGTGACTTCTTTGCCTAAAAGCAACTCACTTAACGAAACTGTCCTTTTTCAAACAACAAGGATTCAAACAGCTTCAATTCTTACAGAGTTCGATAAAAATCCGGATTTAAAACATGCGGTGGGGCAACCAAAGCGATGGGAGCTGTGTTGGGGTTTCAGTGTGAAAGTACAAACGGCTACTAACACTCTTATAACTCTTTTTTCATTATTATTTTATTAACCTGCAGTCTTCAGTCTGCATTTTACCCTCAGTCTGCATTTTATCCCTGGTCTGCAGTCTGCAGTCTGCGTTTTACACTGACCGGTTATTTGGGTGGTTTTTGGCAACAGAGGTTAATTATTCGTAATGCGATCGCTTCCGTTGCCGTTAGCAATGGGTCGCAAATTTGACACTTTTATCGCATTATCACATTACGCATTGAACCACGTTATCTATTATTCCTAAAAATCTAAAAATATTCATGCCTTATCAGTTTTCGGTCGAATTTATGTCCAAGAA
>OX421449.1:5150517-5160517 GCA_949126865.1 Montipora capitata | reverse complement strand
AAGCGCAAAAAAAGTATAAGAAGACAAAAGATGACTCGTATTTTCATTTCTGGTTATCATTTAATTGCTTGAGTTCGGACATGTGGTAAATATTGGAACACCGGAACTCCCCGGAACACCGGAACACCGGAACACCCAAAAAATAATAAAGGCTAAACTTCAGAATACCCCGCCACTTATTTGCATTTCATTGAATAAGAATAAGCTCTATTGTATTAAGTCTCGTTCCTCAAAAGATGCCGCATAGGGGAGACAATAGTGGTTAGCTGTGGCGGGGTATTCTGAAGTTGCTCCATAATAAATTATTAAAAATACAAGGTAAAGAGCGCTTTGGTTTTCCACTGACCTGAATGGTTCTAAGTTACAGATCACCACCTTAGTATTGCCTTCCAACATGGAGAATGGTGAGTGAATTACAATCAAGTCATTTACAAATGCAATCCTACTGTGATCAGGGGTTTGAACATCCTTTTGTTAGTAACGCTATTAAATTAACAACTGCGATGATCAGCATCTTGACTTGATTCTGTTCGCAGTTCAAATATACGGCCATCATATATCAACTCTCATCATTTTAATGCACGACTTGCTTCATACCTGTCCGATCGACCCTCAAAGCAGAAAAAATAATAAATAGGCCCGCATGCTATGCCTGTGGCTACTGCATTAAATATGAGAAGTGCCATAATTGCAGGAAAGCACTGTTACGTTTGTCTTTGTATGATATACGGAATACATTTTTAGCTAATTTTCGTTGTTTGTAGAAGGAATTTGTTGCAAAAATCACTGTTGTCTTTAAAAACCATCTAACCTTCACTATCAAATTACTACAGCAAACACACAACTCGCATCTAGTCAAGTCAATTCAACAACAAGACGTTTCTTTAAGCATTTACTCGGAAATATACCATTTGGTGCAGAAGAAGATGATGCATTTTGGAAGAGGAAGTTTTAATTTGAGTGATACAGTAGAACCCCCTTCCCCCTCCCCCTCCCCCTAAGTAAGAACCTTCCATTTTAAAAGTTAGCCTTAACAGGTTCCTACATAAATGGTAATTTTCAGAAATTTATGCTATCTAGGTTCTTTATTTCATTCTTACTTTCTGAAGAAAAAAATCATGTTGTGAGTTGCTGAGAATTTAGTGGCATTTGGCCTTTTTCAGCCAGTTTTTCCCTATCCCTTATAAGAAATTTGAAAAAAATTAAATTACAGAATTAAAAAATTCACATAAAAATTACTGTAATAAGTTATTAAGTGGAAAGATCACATGACATTATCAGCTCTCACCAAAGGTCATGCTCATCTTACAAAGAGGATATTTGTAGGAACGCGAAGGACAATAAATTGTTCATATTTGCCAAACTGCACAATTTTTTTAGATTTGGAAAATAAGACCTGTTTCAAAGTTTAGGGTCAACATGTTCTTGTTTAGAGGGGTCTAAGTGACAAATTTTAGGCGAACAGCAATATGTTCTTACTAGCGGGGTTTTACTGCACTTCAAATTTGCAAAGTACTGAACAAAACAAGTAAATGTTTCTGCAACCAGGTGAAGTCTTGATGGCATTCATAACAACCAGGATAATGTACCCGTGAACATCGCTTAATATTTAAAAATAAATTCAACAGGTGACCTAGCTATAAGGGTAGTTTGTTTGGCAACAGGTTGTTGGATCGGAAATAACGTGGATCTAACGGATGCCGCATTGTCTATTTAGATTTTGCGGGATCTTGTATGTAGTGTGACTTTCAAGTGTAAGCAGTAAGGCAAGAGAGGGTGAAACACTAGTGTAACAACACAGAACACTTGTGAAAAACCATTCTTGTAATTGATGTGGCTAAGTGAAAACCAGTATCCAGTTGCAAAGCCGGTCAAAATTAGAAGTGTTCTGAATAATGCGGCCGGTGACCTCCAGCTCTAGGTAGCTAACATGAAGATCGTGACAGAACCTATCAATTAAGTAAAAGAAAAAAAATGACGTCGGCGGATGAGGGTTTTGCTAAAAGCAGGCCCGCGGCCCAGCGGCCCGCGGCCCACGGCCCGCCACGGCCCAGCGGCCCGCGGCCCACGGCCCGCGACGGCCCGGCGGCCCGGCGGTCCGGTGGCCCAGAGGCCCGGAGGCCCGGTAGCCCACTCCCATTTTCCACGGTTTTCCTGTCCAGCGGTAAATCCACGCGCATGCACAGATCTGCATCGGGTTTGGGCGTGCAAAATGGACGACGGTGAGTTTGAATTCGTTTACCATTTTAATCATTTGAATCCTTGTTTCTGTTTGTTGTTGTAAACAGACGAAAACAACAGAGAATGACAACATTTTTCACTTAGCAACATGTAACGAAAGAAAGGATCGAAAAGGATTGAAATGATTATTAAAATGGTAAACGAATTCAAACTCACCGTCTTTCATTTGCGCGCCCAAACCCGATGCAAATCTGAGCATGCGCGTGGATTTACCGTTAGACAACAAAACTGTGCGGGCCTCCGGGCCACCGGGCCACCGGGCCGCCGGGCCGTCGCGGGCCGCGGGCCGCTGGGCCTTCGGGCCGCTGGGCCTTCGGGCCGCCGGGCCGCTGGGCCGTGGCGGGCCGTGGGCCGCGGGCCGCTGGGCCGCGGGCCTGCTTTTAGCAAAACCCGGCGGATGATGCTCGTACAAAGAACAGCAGAAAGAAACTAAGAAATTTCGGCCATTTCCAACGTAACGCTGCCAGAAGTTCTGTACTGGCGATTTCATCATGTTGTCAAACTGCAAGGTTAGAGTAAATATCTTGTGCAAAACATTTTCAAAAGGCTGAATCTAGCAATTTCACTTTTTAGCTGCATTGTATTTGCGTCATTTGCCATCATGTAGAACATGGGCTTTGTGTTTCTGAACCAGCAAACGAAATTAAACGTGTCACACTAAATTAGCCCCAACACGGCACCCATTGTTTTGGTTGCTCCACTGCATGTTACAGGGGCACCCAACGAGAATATACTAATTAGTTCAAAACCACTTAAACATAGCATTATAAAACGTATTTTAGTATTTAAACAGTAGATATAGGCATATTTTTATCCCCTTAAGTTTTTCATCTGTTCGGATTTCCTAGCTGAAAGGCTAGTGAAAGTTCGGATGTCCTAGCTGAAAGTCTAGTGATCCGAAAATTGTAGGGATTAAAACTGATCTTTTCAAGAATTTCAGCCAGAAAACTACCCTGCGAGCAGAGTCTCTTTCGATCTTCCTAGATAAGTCGGGAAGAGGAAAGTAGACTCTGCTCGCCGCCTCCACATTATTTGATTTGCCGCTCATCCAAAGAATTGGATGAGTCAGTCCAGTTTCGACTTGTCAAACCTGTTTTTTTTTATTTTTGCGCATGATCAGTCGCCACGCGTCATCAATATTTTGAAATTTACAACAGCGTCGCAATTTTAACTGTTAGAATTCCCATGAGTTTTTCCTATATGTGTCGGTTACAGAAACTAGCCTGACAGAAACCTATAAACTTTTCAGTAAAAAAATAAAATGGCATTTTTAAGATATATGGACTATCTTGAGTTTCCAATGAAATGATTCCTTGATTGTCTTGTGTTTGCCGGAGTTGTTCGAAAATATTCCGACTTCTTCTTCTTCGTTTTGTGGCTACTGGTCACGCGTGACTGACACCGGATACATAAATTTTCAATTTTTAACGCATGCTCAATACAAAATGTGGAGGCGGCGAGCAGAGTCTACTTTCCTCTTCCCGACTTATCTAGGAAGATCGAAAGAGACTCTGCTCGCAGGGTACCAGAAAACAGGCTCCCGCGAAAATTCTAGGTGACCTTTTTAGGGTAAAAATCCGTTAAAGATGGGCAATTAATATACAATTGTTTAGATGTTCGAAAACCCTAGGACGGGCAGGCAAGCAAGAAATTTTACAACAAATGTTCCGAAAATTCTAGATCTCAATCGTCTTCCGAGCAGATATTTTCCGAAAATTGACGTTATAAATTCTGATTTTCATCAAGACTTGAGGCTGTTTGAAGCCTGGCTGGTGGAAATCGTCTCCTTGACGGCTGTGTTTATTTGTTATTGACACAGTTGTTTTGTCAAAGAATAAGCATGATTTTGAGAAAAAAGTAAAAACTTGTTTGTTCGTGACACTTGAACTTGCCGAAATCTAATGCTGTGTATTTGCAGCGACCTGAAGAAGTCAATCAACTCTTAAAAGCTCATCTTTAATTGATTTCTCTAATTCTTGAGACTGACGACGCTTATCTTCATTGTCAAAGCCCAAAGTTGAAATAAAAACGATGAAATTTGAGTGAAAATATTAAAAGCGCAGGGAAGATATAAAACGTTTGCCGAGTAACCACGCAGTCATTTACAGAAGGAAGTCTGGACCAAGTCAGGTAACCAGATTACTCCCTCTGAAAGCAATAGTCTCGTATATAAGCCGCACCCATCTACATCTACATCTACATCTACATGTTCCAGCACTCGGCTAAGTCCTTTTTTGACTTGTGGCTGTTTCTGCTTAGTGATGCCACATACCTCATACACCATTGTTCCATGCCTCATACACCACAAACCTTTTTAGAGACATCACCGCCAAGCCGGCCACTTCTGCTGGAGAGAACAGGACAGCCACAACACCGGGGACTTTATCCCCTACTCTTTTCGAATAGTGCTTGTGTTCTTTAACGTCCCACAGGGAACTTATGAACACAGAAGATATTTGTGAGACGGGACGTACGGTTTATAGTCCTTGTCCGAGAAGACTTGAAAGACTTGAAAGTCTAACCACTTGCAGCACTTTCTTCTCCTCAGTTGTTTTAAGATCCTGAGTGTTGATCCACCCGGGGTTCGAACCCACGCGTGACAGCCCGGTGCTCAACCAACTGAGCACCGGTGCGCGGTTATGATTTTGAGCACAATATTTCGGCAAAAAGACGCAGCTTATACACGAGTTTTATTTAGAGGCCAAACCTAAACCTTCTCTTGTTTTGTGACAGCTCATGTCCTTTGGCCAAAGGGTCCTTGGCAAAACTCTGTTTGAATTTTTACTGCGTGAAACTATGTACAGTCAGTTTGTGGCTGGGGAAGAATTATCAGCAATTCAAGACTCCATCCAGGAATTGCGTCAGTGTGGCATTGGCACCATGCTGTGTGTACCTAACGAGGAGGATCTTTCATCTGACGACAGTGACTTTAGTGAAAGGTCAGTTTTTCTTAAAAGTATGATCACCTGCCCTGCTAATTAGGTTCCAAGATATAACTTAACACCTGCCTTCTATCATATCATCCCTACTGTCATTTTTGTTTTACTGCGATTTTCATAATTCTATGGAATGTCATGTTCAAGCACCAACGGCTAAACTACATTTTGGCTTCCATAAACCAAACTTCTGATGCCAAGTCAAGAGTTAACCCAAAACCACGGATGCCGAAATCACATTCAATTTGATGCGAGAACATTCTGACTCAAAATCTGTAGTACATGTATGGATTATCAGATGTCATAAGGCCCTCCTTTGATACACTTTTCAAAATATCCGTTCCACTTTTTTGTCCAAATAGAAATTCCATGCTACAGTTTGTTTTCGTTTCCTGGGAGCATTGACCTGTTTTTCATTGAAACCTATGGCAGAGGACTGGGACCAGTCGCGCATGCGCCCCAAGCTCACAACGCGATTTTGCTTAACGACTTTGCGATGTTCAGTGGCTCAATGATTCGATGATTATGAGTTCAATGAGTTCAATGGTGAAAAGAGTTAAAATTAAGTTAAGTTGAAAAACTGAACGTCTTTCTCTCGCAATAAACTTTCCCTACCTCAAATATGTTGTTCACTTTTGTTTTGTGTCGATTCATTAGCCATTGCTGATATAGTAAAATCAGTACTCGCTTGTAACACAAAACAAAAGTGAACAACATATTTGATGGAGTTAAAGTTTATTGCGAGAGAAAGACGTTCAGTTTCACCATTAAACTCTCTTACTACATGATAGTTATGCATTGCGAATTCGCATTGTGAGCTTGGGGCGCCTGTGCATAGAACCATCCATGCAACTTTTTGTAGGGCTCAGACTAAAAGCTTCCTTAGCAAACATTGCCTTTCTGTAGTTAAGTGCCAACCTCTTAAGCAATGTCCATCTCTTGTTTGTAATTTTGGTCAGTGTACCTTCCACTTTCAAATCATCAGTGGATATCATTATAAGTAACTGATGAATTTCTGACTTTGCAGTTCACGAAGGTTATCATATTTTTGCAAGCCCTTGGCATTTTAAATCCAAAAGGATGAACAGCAATCTTAACAGAACTTATTATTAGCACATAATTTGAAAAAGTATTTATAAGATTCATGAAATTTTACTAACTAAAAACTATGTAGGACACACATGTAAAAGACCATCCAGCACCCTGTCCTCTTAATTAAATTAATGACATTTGCACATTTTCCTTTATTTGACATTTTCCTGTTCACAGGGAGGCAATGTTTGATAGAAATGCAAAGTTGATTCTTGATTGCATTGGGAAAACTGGTATGATAAAGTAACTGAGTAGTTTTATGACATACTTTTAATTAATGTAAATATTCGAGAGATTAGTGGCAGAGTAAAATTAAGGATTAGTACATGTACCGCGCATATTTTCAGAAGTTGCAGAAATTGCGAGAAGGGCAATTTCTGCAACTTCTGTAAGTACATGAAGAAGTGATATTTACCCTTAATTTGACGAGGAAACTTGCGATTACCTGTACTTTTTTATAATATAAAGGGCAAAATTTTCTTTTATTAATAAGGTCAAAAACACACTGTTGTGCTATTTTGTAGAAAGCCATTTCAGTGTTCAATAAACATCAATGAACTGTAAAACACATGAATGAGTGAAATGAAATTTCATTTTTCTACAACAGTGCCAAAGCAATGAAACCAGCCCCTCTAAAAAAACATTTACTCCTTGAAAATAATGAAAGTAACTCAGCCAGTCCGTATTTCATAAAATTATTAGTAATTTTGCCCTTTATATTATAAGAAAAGAAATCAATGTTATGACATTTTTCCTGGTGGCTTCCTGTTAGAAGCCACAACATTATGCGATAAGCAATAAGACTCTTATGCATTTCATAACTCGTAAAAAAGGAGTGTTTGAGCCTTGTTTGATTTGTGCAATATACAGGGTTCGCACAGATTTTTGGTTGCAAAATTAAAGACTTTTTCCAGACTTTGTCCAAAATGCTAATTTCTTTTTCCAGACCCAAGTTTAGTATATATATAGTTTGTCCCACGATGCACTGTGAACAGACAGTAACCATGATGCAGTGCTGGCGTAAGAGTGATCTGAGACTTTTCTTCCCTCCCTGCCTCACTTTGGAGTCGAGGTTGGGGGCCTTGTTACATTCACTTAAATAAACAATGGTTACTCCTCTATGGTGCAGTTAAGTCTGTGCAGCAACTTCCGCAACTCTTGTTGGCTGCCTTGCCTTTCCAATATTGCCTGCTAACCGATACTCTTGTCCAATCCAGCACATGCTGTTTTGTACAGCTCGTACGTTCTGGGGAGATAAGTGAGGTTCTTTCGTCACACATCACCGGAAGTCACACAGGCTAAGCAACACAAGGGAGTGCTTCCCTATTAATGCCTTCTGGAGGCAACATTTGCTCATATCTAGTAGCTAACACATTTATCACAAACAGTCATATGGAACAGAGACGTTAATAACAGTTGCTTAGTCAGCGAAAGCAAGGCTTCAAGAGAATCTTTCTTCCAGCTTCCAGTTGCTGACTCTGATTAAACTGCTTTTTTGTCTGCATATAAAATACATCATAAGTGCTAAAGAATTTCTGCTGACAGCAATGATTTATTGAATTGAGCTTCGAACGAGTGAAAGCATGTTTGCTATAATTTTGGGATTTAAGTGTTCATTGGACCGCTTGGTCCATTGAGTTGATGGTCATTGAAAAGGCTTCCCTCAATAAAACTACACCTGTTTGCCCTTTATGTGATAAACATGTAATCGCAAAGTGCCCTAATATGCAAATAAGGATTAATTTTCACTTGTAGTTTCAAAGTTTTTCAAACTGCCCTTGCGCTTCACAATTTGGGTATTAAATTTTGGGCACATAGTAATTACACTCATACTGTTAAGTCTTCATTACTCCACTTTTCCTCTTCATGTCTCTTTTCACATCTAACTAATATAATCCTCTTGGCTCATAAACTCTTCATGTAATCATCGCCTTCACAAAATGTCTTACCGGTACCTATATCATCTTTATAGACCCTAATACGTGCAGTTTTCCACAAATGACTTCAATCTCTGGCTTAGAAATTTTATTCAGAAATGTACAAATTAAGGCCTGAAACAAGAAAAGAAATCAGATTATGAATACAAAAGATATTCAGTGTTGTAAGTTTGATGTTGCATTCTGTTGTAGAGGAAGGAGGCTTTTCGCAGATGAAAGTTACAGCCATATGCAGTCCTTTATTACTTGTAAGTCTAACCTCAACTCTCAATAATAATAGATTTGGCACATTCTAGAAAAAGAGTTGTAAGAGTGCATACCAAGTGCAAAATGGGGCTCCCTGTGGGCGTGAAGGCCACACGTGCACACTGAAGCAGGGTTCAAAGGCATGTAGTCTCAAGCAGCAAAATATTACTTTCTGCCTGGCTCATTTGATTGTACCTCAAGGTTAATAGTTAAGCCGTCAGGGTCTTGTGTGCATTAAACTTTATACCACCAAATCCTTTGGCATCACATATAATTTACATGAAGGAAGTAGATAATTATAGTGTGTGAGGTGAACATGAAAAGTAGCTAGAGGATAATTTCTACCAATCCAATCAGGCCTCATTTTGTCAACCATCTCTTTACTTATTTAACTGTAGAATGTATGGAATGACCATTTAGCCCGTTTTGAAACAAGTGTAGAGGCTCCTGTAGGACTAGATGTTCAAACACTGGCAGAAGGATTTGATCGCAATATTGAGGTAGGTATGGATCCAAGTGCTACTAATTGATAAAATTTTTATTCAATAAAAAGAGGTCATTTTAAAATGTACTGTCTAGAGCTGAAATGATTTATGCTTTGCCACTTTCAGATTACAGGAAAATAACCTCAAAAAAAATATTTACCAGCAATCAGTAGTGGCCCCTGAAAAAAATTGCAAAATTCTTATGAGGATATGTGATGGTTTTTCTTTAAACATGAACATTAATACTTGATTTTGATTTCTTTTTACTCAGGTGTCTGTTTTAAACAAAAACCAAAATGCTCATCTTCAAAATGTCTTGTCACGACTGGATACATGTTCAAAGGCAAGAAATTCAACTGGCCGCTTCAGTTGTTCAAAAGGTGGATAATGCTATCCACCGGGTAAATCACTATCCAGCGGATAAACACTAGCAAAACCAATTGAGTTATCCAGTGGATAATCATTTATCCAATGGATAGCACCATCCACCCTTCGAACAAGTGGGGCCTAAAGTACAGTTAAACATTATAATTTATTATTATTTTGAATGAAGTTCTAATTTCTCTCATAATGATAGGACACAATGATTTTGATTCACCACTGAAGACTCACTAATAAGTAGTCTTTGCAAGTCTTTGTGGCATGGTAAATAATTAAGTACCGGTATTCACTTTTGTTTTCTTAGGCATGTATAGGTCGCAATGTGCGATTGGTAATTGATGCTGAACAGACTTATCTTCAAGCACCTATCAATCACATGGTGTTAGCCCTGCAGTACAAGTACAACAGGAATCGCCCCTGGATCTACAACACTTATCAGTGCTACAGAAAGGTGGATAATAAAATCATGAGATCCTCTTTTGATAAGGAAACCACACCAGTCCAAGTGTTTGTTGCATGTGCAGTTTCCAAAGTTATGGTCAGCTTGTACATGTAATTCATTATAGCAACCCCTATAAAGTCTTGTTTTCTTTTTCTAGGTTTTATCCTAAATTAGTCTTAACATCTGGCATTTTCATGATAACAGGATTTTGACTTCAAAAAGTGTATTTTGATATGTTGA
>OX421449.1:5140517-5143017 GCA_949126865.1 Montipora capitata | reverse complement strand
GGTAAAAGTCGTTTCCAGTTTTCAGCGAAAATTGTCGCCCGATCGCAACTTTTACTTTATTTTGTACTGCTATTTCCTTACCTGATGAGTTAATGAAGGAGAACTACTTTTCCCATGTTGTCACATCCGAATTCTGTTAATTATTGGAAATTGAAGTCAAAAAGGAATTTTAAGGCTTAATTCATGTCAGGGACGTTGCCAAGTGGAGCGAAGTGAGTAATTACCATTCATGCCTGCCAAAACTGGACTGAAAGGAAAAAATAGAGAATTCAAAAACTTTTTTCAACCTGAATTAATCTTGACTCGTGGCTGACTCAGGCTGCGACATAACTCTGATTGAAATAGTCTCCAGGTAAAGCTGAGAGTTTGTAAATGTGATAAAAAACCAGCATAGACATTGCAGACTCTTTCAATGTATGTATATAATCCAGATTTAAAATATAGACTCAACATAAAATGTAGTTATATTTGTATGACTTTACATCCCTCAGAATGATAAACAAAACTAGGCACTCCACGAGCGTACACTTGATTGCCTGTGGTACGTGTTACACAAAAACAAAAGGTACTGAGTTGGGTAGTATTGAACTGCAGCGTTCCAGTTAATTTTTTTCAAGTGGGGGGTCAGTAAGACCATTTGAGGGGTCTCCCAGACGTCGTGCCAGCAGAGGCCCTTTGGCTCACACGTTTAATTATTTTATAATGTCTTCATCTACATTTATTAAGTTGGTAAAATCCATTACAGACATCACACCAACTATTAAAACAAACAATCATAAAAAATATGTACAATGCTTGGATAAAATTAAGAAGGAAACACAATATTACTTATATAAAAATAAGTAAATCATAAAATATATATACAGTGCTTGGATTGTCCCATTTTGAGGTCTTTCAGTTTTTTAAGGACGTTCGCGCGAAATTTTTTCAACATTGATTTTCTTCTGAAACTTTTACCACTGTAAGATGATGAGTTAGTTATGTCAGAAATGTAAAAAAAATGGGGGGTCACCGACTTCGTTTTGGAAATCGGGCTTCGTTATCGAATAAGGCCAGTGTCTGTAAACCCAAATATATTGCAATTAAATCTTTGAAGTGAAATCTTCTCTGCCAAATATTGTTTAAGTGGCCTAATTAAGTGAATTTAGTCAACTGATGAGGTTCCCTTAAAGATCAAGTTCGCATTTGGCGACCACAGTTTCACGCGCCTTGCAGCCGCAAGATGGCAGGATTTGATGTCCCGTGAGCAGAAACCTTGAAATTTTTTGAACTTCCCACATTGATTTTTTGTTCATTTTTGGACAACGTGGAGATAATTGTAAATAAAATCCGTTTCTGGAAAGAAAAATAGGGGTCACCGAACGTCCAAGACCGTTAAATCCAGGCAAAGCTATAGCAATGGCCTTTTGCCCTATCAGTTTTCATTTTATTACTTAGCTCGCGCGCTCGTGTATGACGTGGCGTGTGCATTTGCGTGCGCAGAAACAATTGGCGCGAACGTCCTTAAGCTTTCAAATTGGTAATAAATGAAGTTTAAAGATAACAAAACACGCTCTAAGTAAAACTCATTCGTTTCTTCTTTAAATAGTCTGCAAAAAAACTAACTGCAAATTGCTCTTACAGACGTTTTCCTGCATGTCATTCAGTTGTACGAAGCAAACGTTTATCACACACACTAAGGAAGGACCGAAGATGTTGTTTCTGCTTCATAATTCCTTTTCTTTTCAGTCTAACCTGATGCCAGGTCAGTATTGTAGAAGCCAGTAGTTAACAGTAAAAGACAAGCCAAAAGACAGATGAAGAAAAAAATAACGGTTTTTATAATAATATAATCGAATTCTCATCGAAAGATTAATGACGATCGATCGTAAAAACACACAAATTTCTGCAGTCACTGACTTCTATGAATCAAGGGAAGGTCGCAATGTTCTGTCAAAAGTAAGAAATTCACATGCCAGGCAATCGTAAAGGTGCACGTGATCACCTTGTGTCAACTGAATGAACTAAGGATAAGAATGTTAATCATTCGTCGTTTTCAGATGAGTAAAACAACATACTTTTTAGCCAAGAAACTTCCGTCTTTGGTTTTTTAATTTTGTTGTAATATTTAACTGAATATTTACATTTCATCTGTCGGATGAGGGAAGCCTTTATGGGGTTCTTGAGAACAGTATCTATTTTGACTTCAGGGTGAACTATTTACACAATCATCAGGATGTGTGGCCAATCAAAACAGAGTTAATTGAAAATGTAAATATCCGAGATACAAAAACACAGTTGCGAATTATTGCAAATCACAATTCTGACAAGCACAATAGCAAAAGCAGTGGTTAATAAATATGAAGGTTTGTTTTTACTATCTGAATGTTTTGGAGTTAGATTAAAGCTATATATATTGTTGAAAAATCTTCGTGATAAAGGAGCTATGTCACGCAAATGATGTAATTTCATGACACCCAGTCTCTTTTCCCCATACTCATCAGCCCAATAAAAGCAAAAG
>OX421449.1:5135517-5138017 GCA_949126865.1 Montipora capitata | reverse complement strand
GTGCAGGCTGAGCTACAAAAGTGAATGTTTCATCAGGTGTTCCACACAAGTTGTTTCCTCTTCCGATTAAAGTTCAGGCTGAAATAGAAATAAAATAATTCACCACATTAACATGCAAAGCAATAATTCAAGTGCATATTCATCAGTAGACAAATGAGAAACAAATAATTTGTAAGTAAACTTTAGAAAATGCAGTTGCTGCATCCCTGGCAGCGAGACCAAAAAATTCATCACATTGACTTGTGATACTAATGCTGGTGATGAATTTTGTCATTTCTTTACCTCTCAAGCATTTTTAATTATCAATATTTAAAGCTTCTAAACAAATTTGAAAGAGAAAAACAAAAAGAGGATTTTTAGTAGCAACATAATGCAAAATAAGTAACTTTCACCTAGCAGCCACTGGACATACCTTGTCATCTTCATCACTGGACTGTTCCTCTGGAACCTCACCCTCCATTACCATCTACATGTAATTAATTAAAAGCAGAATTATCCTTAAGTGCCTGTGCAGCAAGAGGTTTTTTAATTTCTACTAAGGTTAGACAGGAATTGAATCTTTTCTGGCACAAGCAGACAACTTGAAAATCCCTTTCTAGTCATGCACCCAGCACATTTAGATTTCAGGCTAAATGACCACTTGCCCACTGGGAAACAACCCATAATTTAAATTAAGGTAATAGAAACAGATGGATAACAATTGTCATTTTTAATTGCTCAAACGATTTCAGGAGGCAAAAGGGTGTACATAGCATTTTTCATTGCATGAGACAAACTTCTCATCACTAGAATAGCCCATTTCCGACTTGCTGCATGCCTCAGTTTCAAAGCGAGTCCTGGTGCACAACCATTCAAATGGAAATGAGTACTGCATTCTTATGCAAATCAAACTTATTTTCCTTACAACTGTTGAGCACCAATTAAGACACTTGGAAACAGAAAAACAGCAACTCGGAAATGGCCCATTAAATGGCATAAAAGGGTCATTTGCTAAACACCATCCTGCACGAGTGATCAAATCAAGAGTTAAATGCAACAAGACAAGACAGTCATCTAATGCCAGACAATTTTACTCATCAATGGTGGGTGGTTCAGATGCTGGGCATCTTATTAAAAAAATAGCAAGCAAGTGTAACAATGAGCACTGGCAGTTAACTATAGAAAAGTGTTACCCAAGCATACAGCTTTCACCAGTTTACAGCATCATCAGGCCATCAGAAAAATATTACAACACAGTGAATCAAATAGCAATGGAGCTGACAATGGTGTGGGTGACCAGTAGTAAAACACTATGATGTGACATTATCAACGCAAGCTAATGTCTAATGCCCAGCTAATAGTTTCAACACAACCTTTCTCTCAGCTTTTTCTTTAGACTTAATTCACTGTGCCCTGTACATCTTACCTGATATAGGGATGCAAAATACTCAGCTTGTCCAGCAATTTCTTCCAAGGCTTTGTTCTTTTCTTTCATCTCTTCCAGCTCTTTATGCAACTAAATAAAAAGGAGAGGTTTACCACTTGACCTGCCCAGCACAAAGTCACAGAAAGATACCTACCCTTTCATTTTCTTCCAAGGCTTCTTGCAAAGCCAGCCTCCTCTCTTCTGCTAGCAACTCCCAGTATCTCTCAGGTGGTGGATCTTAAATATCACAATGGTTAGATTTATTTGCTAATTGTTGTCTCTCCCCAACTCACTTGCTTCATTTACTACTTACAGATACATTATCCCTTTCACCCCTAAACCAGCCATACTTAGTAATTACTCTGTGTATAACACCAGAGAATTTTACTAATCAATGGGGAACCCCAAGGTTTCAATGGGTTATATTAATTTTATTATATTTAGTGCAGCCCCTTCCTTCCTGTCTTTCAAAGATTTAGTTTTTCCAATGTCATTTACTTGGGATCGCATTTTCACGACTGAATTGACAATAATGGGGTTGCCTTTTCAACAGAGTTCGACAGAGTTACTGAGAGTGGGGTCGTAGATTGTCAGGATTTTGGGGGCAAGAATATTCTGGCCAGTAGGATTCAAAAATGGAAAGATTTGCAGTAAAAAAAGTTACAGAAAGAACTGTTACAGTAGCTCTGTTGATTTAATACTTACACAAGTGACATTACATTGTTTCGAAATTACCATGAAAATGCTCTGTGTAAGGTTTACAGTGTATGCATAAACAGAAATTGACTAAGTTGGGGTCGCTAAAATTACATTTAGCGCAAGACTAAGATGGGGTCTATAATTGGCCATAAAATAGACTATAAAGGGGTAGGGGTTCCGAGAGGCCAGCAGCATACATGTATACCCAGCAAAAATTGGCCCAAGTACCCCTCTTTGTGCCATAAATGCATTTCATATCTTCTCAGTGGGTTGTCAGGAATGGTGTACATGTGAGCTTAAGTACTAATTTAGATTTTTGCCTGGTTTTGACCTAAAAACATCAAGGTTTGGCATGACAGTGCCAAGTGACTATATAAACCAAATGGCCACCAACTG
>OX421449.1:5123017-5125517 GCA_949126865.1 Montipora capitata | reverse complement strand
GAAGCAAGACCAGAGCCTCGTATGTATGCGTTCTCATTACAACTTTGAACCTCGCCTTACGAAAAAATTACTGGAGGTGTTCGGAGCAATGGAACGGTCATTTTATCTCGATCCGTGTTTGAACTTGAACTGCCTCACTGATCAGTTGCGCAGTTAATGCTCGAGTATGAAATGACTTCTTCTCCCTCCTGCTCCATTTGTTAGTTCTCTTGAGAACTTTTCAGCTTTCCACCCCAGTTTTACTCTTTTTGCATACTAGGCATAAATGGTTTGTGTTTAACAGTGTTATGAAAGTTAAATGTTTTTGTGCAAGATTTGATGATGCATGGATAACGACATTAAATCATAAGATTTTGCAGCTCTAGTCATTCCTTGTCGTTGAGGACCTCGCATCGATTATTAGCATCCATTTGATAAGTTGCTGACTGACTTACTCATTTTGTTAATAACACTAACAAGTAATTTATGTGTGATAAACCAGTTCTGATGACTTTTGCGTTACTTTTTGTTGTTTTCTCTTTACTCATGAGTTTGGATTAAGTTAGTGACTGTGTCATTCCTTTTATGTTTATTTTCTGAAGTGACTGAAATAAATTGAACTCTTTCTATTTTTTAATCTACACCGAATATATCATACAGAGATTACATGAAGCATGCTCGCCCATATATGGTGTGTCACGCTAGACGTACCATGACATCCCCCTTTCTTTGTTGATAAAAAGAAGCTCTAATTACATGCAAATGAATCAATGGAGAGAATCTATAAAAATCATAATCAACGTCAATCGAATCAGTCCTACGTCTATCAAACCATAACATGAACTAAAAACAGTCTCGTGGGTGTAACGGGGAACCCACTGTCAATAATAAAAGTAGTTTTGCTCAGATGTCTTTGTTTGCCTCTATTCAATCTTTGAACTTGGTTGGGACCCGGGTGATGCGCCCTGCCCTTGTAACTTGGCTCTTTGGTTGGTGGCCAGTTCTTTCACTGGTTGCGACGGCGCCGGCTGGCTCGAGATCGGCTGGCTTCCCACTGCAAGGTGACTTGTAATTGATCTGGTGTTGGTGTACTGCCTTCAGGGCTAGCTTCTGCCAACTGAGGAGGCCTGGTTACCCTGGCGTTGCGCACGTGTACATCTTTAGAGCTGTGTACCGGAGTCAGTGTAAGTGGAAGGTTACTGCCGGCTGAAGGGGCTACATCCTTGAATTTCCACTGCGTAAGTTCGAGGGCGCTCCATTGGTTGTGGCCTATTTAGCACAGTTCCCGGCTGCCAGATATTCTTCAGGGCCCGGTTGTTGGAAAGCCGATTAACGCTAATCCCAGATTAAAAAATTACCAAGGAGTTTATTTCTCCACTCCCAAATGTTGTACAACGCTGATATTTGGCAAAATTTTACATTAGAGGAAGTCAATCTTGAAAAACAAAAATAACCAAAAGAAACTTGCACTTTAAAAGTTGAAAAAATTAAACCACAGTTTATGCTAATCCTGGATTAAGTTAATCGGCTTTCGAACAACCGGGCCCAGGGTGTTCCAGACGAATATTGGTTCTTGGTTACTAAGAGGCCTCTTATCGCTGCCAGTCTTTCTGTCGTAGGATACTGTCTGCCTTTCCTGACGTCTATGGTTCGTGGTGAAGGAAGGTCATTATCTGGGTGTTTGGACTTCAACGTGCTTCTTCTGTCTGGGAGTGCCGTTTGTGGTTTACGTCCAAACAGCAACTCGTGGGGTGATGGCATGCGGTCATCGAGAGGGGTCGTGCGGTACGTCCATAAGGCTTTGTATGGACATTCTTTCTCCTCTAGTGCTTTCATCAACAGCGACTTGCAGGTTCCAATTGCTCTCTCTGCCAGGCTGTTGGCTTGATTGTGGTATGGGGAACTACAACATAGCGTGATGCCGCTTTCTTTGCATTTTGATTGGAACCTTTCACTGATGTATTGAGATCCGAAGTCAGCAACGATAGTGGCTGGTAGGCCGTATTCTGCCAGGATGCTTGTGAAGTGGTTGCACACGGTGTGGCTGGTCATGTTGTTGAGGAGTCTTATCACAGGGAATCTTGAAAAGTAATCGACGACCATTAAGTACTTCTCCCCGTTAAATTCAAAAATGTCTGTGCCAAGCTTCTCCCATGGCCGGTGTTTATTACATGGGTCGCAGGTCTTAACCATCTGCCTGATGTCAGTGGAGATGCCGGGCCAGAAAACCGACTCTCTAGCTCGGAGGATACATTTGTTCTCTCCTTGGTGCCCTTGGTGGATTGCTTGAAGAACTTTGTTTCTCATGGCTGCTGGTATGACGACCCTGTTGGCTTTGAGCACTAGGCCATCCTCTACTGTGAGGTCACATCGAAAGTTCCAAAACTTCCATAGTTCCTGCGGGCATTGCTTTCTGTAAGGAGGCCAGCCATTGAAGATGGTATTCTTCAGTAGGTTCAGGGTAGGATCTAGTGCCGCAGAGGACTTCACTGCTGTTAGGTCAATAGGGGTAGATATGAAG
>OX421449.1:5105517-5118017 GCA_949126865.1 Montipora capitata | reverse complement strand
TCTTGGGCTTTTTCTTATTTAACGTCACTTGATCTCGATCCACGGTGTTTGTGTAGGCATAAATGATTTGTGTTAGAAAATTATATACCACAAGATAATGTTTTAACGAGAGACTTGACGGTGGATAACCGGGTGAAATTACTGATATTTTTAGAGTTACGAGACAAATTGCAAAACTGTTTTTGAAGAGCATCCCAGAGCATCCCTTTGGACTAACACTGGTAAGTTGTTCATTTTTACTGATATCTTTTTCTCATGAATAAATGAGTCGTGCTATGGAAACGATTACACACAACTTTCTCTATGAAGATATATTTTTTTTGATCGGTGGTGACTCGGCATTACTCGGAATAGAATTAAGCTGAACTCTCCTGGGCAGGACGTGAACCTGCTAAGGGCTTCTGCAGTAAGTTGTCATATTAGAAACTCAAATTATTTGATTTTCATTTTAGCTAAGCCCGGTAAAAAAAGAGAGAAATCCAATTTAAAGTAGAAGTGAGTGAGTGATGGGCATAACATGAAATGTGTTAATGAGGAAATCAGTATTACTATGTTTTTTTTATGTTATCTTGGATTAGTATTCAAGATCTCTTGGTATAATTTTAAAATCGGAATTGTTACATTACTTCACTGCATATGACATGTTTAATCAGAGTCAGAATCCTGGAAGAAAGATTGCTTTGTACATGTAACCTCGCTTGCTCTTGCTGAGCAATAGGCCACGTTCAATATGTCAATATTTACACATGGCTACAAGGCTTTAGGGTTAAATTTGAATATTGCTTTGTTTAGAAATCTCCCTTGAGACTTGTGAGACAAAGAAAACAGAACTGAGCTGTAAAATTTGACTGTAAAGCCTGAGTCGTAGCCATGCCTGAATATTGATAGATTCAACTTGGCCTATTGTTCACCAATCAGGATCAAGTTATCATTATATAATGTTAACCAAAACATGCCCTCGTTGTGCCCTAGTGAAAAAAAAATGCGCTCTGTCGCATCCACTCAGCATTCAGTAGTTTTGCCCTGTGTTTGAAAAACTTATTAAGATGAACAAGTTATTTGTGGGTAATCTCTACGTTAAATTAAAGCAGGAATGTATGTTGGTATGATTTTTACAGTTATTTTGTAAAACGGTCATAGTCATTCAGTTGAAACGCGCACACGCACGCAAACAGCCCACGGATATTGCTTATGCATTAAAATTCATTTGTAGCTAGATTCCTTGTTGCTGTTCAACCCATTCCAACGAGGACATTGCAAGGTAATGAGACACTCCTAATTAATTATTTTTTTTGTTTGATTGAACTATGCTGCTTTCTGTTCTTTGCTCAGTCTTCTAAAAGTCTTCACTGTTACTCGTTGTTTTAATTAAAAACAAAAACAAGTAATGTAATGAAACCAAGAAACGTCCCTCATTGTACTTTCCTCTCCTGCCTACATTTCCAGCACTTTCCTAAGAATCCTTGCCGATCCCAACAGTACAGATCTCTGAATCAGTTCAATGGATGTGTCGACACCTTTGGTCCTCAGATTTTCTTTTAACCTCAGTGGTATTGTTCCCAACGCCCCTACCACTATGGGTATCACCTTTGTTCTTACTCCCAACATCTTTCGAACTTCTCTCGCAAGGTCTTGATATTTTTCTACTTCCTCATCCTCTTTTGCTCTCACCCTTCCATCTTCCGGGATTGCCACGTCTATGATTTGGCAGTTCTTCTCACTTTTGTCAATGATTAATAAATCCGGTCTCCTAGCCTCGATCTCGTGGTCTGTCCGTACACTAAAGTCCCACAGCATCTTGTAATCCTCATTTTCAAGTACACTGTCCGTGACATGGTCATACCACCTCTCACTTCGCTCAAACCCATATTTTTATGACAGGTCCCAGTGAACTGCCCTAGCTACATTGTCATGCCTCTTTTTGTATTCCTTCTGCGCCAGTTTCGGGCACCCACTTACAATGTGGCTGATGGTCTCATTGTTTTGCTTACACATTCAACATTTGGGATCATCCTGTGACCTGTCCATCGTTGCTTTTACGTATTTTGTTCTTATTGCTTGATCTTGTGCTGCAATAATAAGAGACTCCGTTTCTCTTTTAAGCTTTCCTTCTTTTTACCAAGTCCATGTTTCATTGTTTCTTTGATCTTCGCTGTCTCACAAATTGCCCATATAATGCCATCTCTTTCCAACCTTGGGTATTTTCAGTTCTCCTCCTCTCTTTAAAACTGGCAGCCGTTTCTTGGTTTTCAACTCCTTTCCTCCTGACGGCTTTCAAAATCTTCTCACTGGATTGGACATATGCCTCCCGCAATATTCCTGCCTGATTGACACAGTCTTCTACCGAGATTAGGCCTCTTCCTCCCTCCTTCCTTGGGACATAGAGTCGTTTTACACAATCCTGTGGGCGAAAGCCCCCATTCATTGTCAGTAATTTTCTTGTTCTGCGGTCTAAATCCTGAAGTTCTTGTTTCTTCCAATCAACTATACCCCCCGAATACCTGACAAGTGATACTGCCCAGGTGTTTATGGCACGTATCAGGTTTCCACTGTTTAGCTTGGACTTTTCTAACCCGGCGTAAGTATTCTTTCGCGATTTTTTTCCTTCATCCTGTCATGTAGCATGCAGTCCGCCTCAAGCACTCCTAAATATTTATATCCTTCGCTTTCTCTCATAGCTCTTATGGTAGTCTCGTCAGGTAATCTTATCCCTTCTGACTGTGCCAGCCTACCACGTTTCAATATCAGGACAGCACATTTTTCGATGCAAAATTTCATACCAATGTCCTTGCTGACTATTCTTGCTGTTTGTATAAGTGAATCCAGGTGGTTCTCATTTCTGGCATATAGCTTCAAGTCGTCCATAAAGAACAGGTGGTTTAACTTAGTGTTGTTTGCATATAGATACCCTGCTTCACACTTTGTGAGAATGAGGGTAAGAGGGATCATTGTAAGCACAAAAAGGAGTGGGGACAGGGAATCTCCTTGGAAGATACCTCTTTTCATAGGGACAGTTCCTAAGCTCTGGCCACTTGATGTCAGTTCTGTTCGCCAACTCTTCATGGAGTTTTCCAGCAGGCTTCTGATATTTTCGGCTGCACCAAATAATTTAAGACACTCAAGAATCCAGGAATGTGGCACCATATCGTAAGCCTTCTTATAATCTATCCATTCGATTGCAATATCCTTCTTCCTGGATTTAACCTTATTTAGGACCATTTTATCAATATATAGCTGGTCCTTAGTTCCTTGGGAGTCTTTCCTACATTCTTTCTGTTCATCAGGAAGTAAGTTCTCAGTGTCTAAGAATTCGTAGAGGTCCTCCACTATTATCCCTGTAAGGAGCTTCCAAATGACAGGAAGACATGCTATGGGGCGATAGTTCTCTGCTGTTGCACCTTTTTCAGGGTCTTTCATGATTAGGACCGTTCGTCCTTTGGTCATCCACTCAGGCATGTTTCATTATCCAAGCATGATTGTAGCTGGTTTGCGATACAGCTATGCAGGCTGGTGAAGTTCTTCAACCAAAACCCTTGCACGAAATCTGGCCCTGGTGCCTTCCAGTTCGGAACCCTTCTCAGAAATTGTGACACTTTGTGTACTGTAATGCTCATATTGGCTTGCTGTGTGACTTTCACTTCTTCCTTCAGCTTCTTTAACCAATCTGCATCACTACGGTGTGTCGCTTCTTCGCCCCAGATATTGCCCCAAAATTGCTTAGCCATCTCTGCATCAGGTGTTGGTTCACAGTGATTTTTGACTCCACTTAGCTTCTCATAAAACTTTCTCTGGGCGGATTCAAGCAGTCTGTTCTGTTGGAACTGCTTGTTTCTGTTCTTATATCTTTGTATCTTTGTAGCCTTGGCGGTAATTCTCTGTTTGAGATCTTCAGAGACATGTTTAAGACCATTTTCAGATATCGTGTACTTTCGTTCCAGTTCACCTCTATGATATTCTTTTACCAATCTTCCATGAAGCAGTACCACCACTCTGCTTAATTATATCACGTCTCAAACCTTTGATTTGGGACTCCAATCTTCACTTCCACATTTGCTCTTTTGGATGTGACCCTTTCCTGCCTCTTGACCCTAGTTCTTCGGTTACAACGACTGCTCCAGCATAAATAAGGTCATTGGGGTTAGTTATTTCCTCCGTATCCATTTTTTCTAGTACTTGGTTTACCCTCTTAACCTCTGTTCTGTTCACCTTTTGCAGCGCTGGCAGTCTTTCTCTCACTCCTTCATTCACCACTTTAAGTTTAGTTTAGTTTAAGTTTAATAAAGCTTCTTACCAATGTACAAAAGAAAATATATATACAAAAGTACAATATAGGTAAAGAAAAGCAATAGGGGGAAACTGAATTCCCATATAAAAACTGCTCTCCAAAAATAAAAGTTAAAACAATTAAGAATAGTATATCTAATATATAATTTCACAATGTGTACGAAAACTAAAAGACCTATCTATTTACAAAGATAATTAAGTAGTAAAGTTTTAAACGAGCTTAAGCTAGAAGCAGACATAACTGAGTTAGGTAAAGAGTTCCAGTCATTAACGTACAGTTAAAAAAATGAAAATTTAAAATAGTTTGTCCATGCTGCTTTAGGCCTAATTTTAAAGTCATGGTTACTTCTAGTTCTTGATGGGCCAGTCAGATCCACATATGCGGTATAGTCAATATCAGAATAGCCATGAATTATCTTGTAAAGTTGAAGCAAGCAGAGGTATTTCCTTCTAAGCTCCAATGATGACCAGTTTAGTTCAGTGAGCCTTTCACAGTAAGGTTTATCAGATCCACATATCAATCGAGTAGCACGACGCTGGATGGATTCAATACTGTGTATGTGTTTAACCAAATAAGGGTTCCAGACTGGGCAGGCATATTCCAAAATAGGACGAACTAAAGCATTAAAAGCTGTTTTAATTGCCACAGGATCTTTGGGCCCAAATGTTCTCCTTATTAGACCCAACACTCTATTTGCCTTACCAACAATGTAATTGATATGAGCGTCCCACCTTAAAGAAGATTCAATCCAAATACCCAGGTGCTTATGTTTATCTACAGCCGACAGATCATTCTCATTTATCACATACTGATGAACTAAAGGACATTTAGACTTGGTAACATGTAGGGCCTTACACTTTTCTGGATTCAGCGTGACCTTCCATAAGTCACACCAGGAGGCAACAGACAAAAGGTCACCCTGAAACTCAACACAATCATCTACAGATGCGATCTTACGATAAAGTACACTGTCATCAGCAAAAAGCTCTGTACTACAGCTTACATTTAGGGGGAAGTCATTTATATACAGCAGGAAAAGAAGTGGCCCTAATATACTCCCTTGAGGGACACCAGAGGACACCTCCATCCACCCTATTCAGCCCCTCACCCCCCTCCCCCCACTTTCTGGATCCGACCCTGAACATACATTACTTAATTTTGCTGATTGGTAAACATGTTGACTGTGTCGGCTAGTCAGTGTTGATTTCACTGATAGCCTCTTGCTTCTCTTGTAATTTATTCACGCATTTTTTGATTTTCGCTCCACCTTTCTTTTAAAAAATCATATCTGTATGAAAAATATAGAAGCGGAAGTCGCCTGTGTGTTAGGTGAGAGGGAAAACAAAGCTGAAAAGTCTTCAAATCCTCATGTCACTTAACAGCTGCACTGGAAAATAACTGGGTGAAACACGAAAATAAAGAGGTCTGTTGGAAGCATGCTTAAATTTCAACAAATAAGCCTCAAAATTACCAAGAATTTTTGAGGCTGATGAATAATAAAGCAGTTTCTATTTCCGCAACTTTTGTTGTCGATGGCAATTTTTTTATTCTCAATTGACACTTTCTAAAAAGTTCCTTGTGCTCTTCCTTAAAACTGTGTATCAATATTTCTTTACTTTTGTATCGATAGCTGGTTTGCATGAAGTATGCTAACAAAATCTGTACCATGCTTAGTTCGCATTTTCTAGTGTTAAAATAGAATTTATGGTCCTATGTTTCGTATATTCTGAGGTCGCCCATCCAGACACTAACCCCACCAGAGAGGGATTAACTTCAATGAACTTTATTCTTCTATTTTTTATCTTTGTAATTTTTTTAATCGTACGCTTTAGTTCTTATTCCGCACAGTTAATTGTAGTTCTGTAGATAGAGGACCACCCTAATTAACTTAGTGTTAGCTTGGTGATATCCTCTGTAAATATTGTTTTTAGTATTATTATTATTATTATTATTATTATTATTATTATTATTATTATTATTATTATTATTATTACTTTTGTCATGGAACTGTCCGATGTTGCTGTGAAAAAGAAGTTGAACTTCATGTCAGCCTCAAAGCCAATGTTTCTCGATTCCCATTTATTTCCTTCAATCTTTCTTAGTTTAGTATTCTGGAAAACAAAACGCAGCTTAGTCGACAGTTCTGGAATAAAGCACTGTGTCAAGTTACTGCACTACCATACGTACGCAATGCGTACCTATTTTTTCTTTTGTGGACGCACTTGTTCTTTTGTATTGCCTATTTTCAAGCGTGTCACTTGCTGCTTTCAATAAGAAGACAATTTATGCGTCTTCTTCAAATTATACGCTTGAAGGTCTTTTCAAGTTACGTGACACCACGCAGTTTCCATTGTATAACACAGGCTGCAGCACTGTAGACTATGGCTACAATGCAGTGTAAGTGTAAATTTAGTCCAAAGCTGTTACTTAATACAAAAGCTGTGAGTTACACTCTCATTTCTGCGAATTTTGGTTACACAGAACACGGTTCACTGCCCAAGCCCAGCGACTCCTGGGAATGAGTACTGACGCCATGTGACCCTTGAAGAATTTAAAATTGACCTCATTTTTTGCCTCATAACCACAATAATTTATAACTGATTGCAGTTTGTTTACCCTGTTAGACAATTTGTTAACCTTGGCTTTGCTTAATAATGAACTATACACTGCCCAACAAAATCCAAAGATGGGTTTTTTTTATGTTGAGCCGACTTTTTCTTCCAGAAGGCATCAACAGTAATTATTTGCCTTGTTGCATGACAAGTTCATGGATTCAAGAAAACTTAGTGCTGAATAGTTTTATCACTCACTTGTTTCTGTTGGTTAGTTAGTTTTGTTTTGTTTTGTTTTTTTGTTTTTTTAATTTATTTATTTAAATACAAAATGAAGTTACAAAGGACATGCAGGTACAAGAAAAAAACAACCTAAATAAAAATAAAAAGCACAAATAAGCAAAAAAAAAATAAAGCGGAGGAATACAAAGCTGGTACTAGTACAGGCCAAGCTACAATATTTACCATCTAACGGCGCTGATTTAAGCCTTAAGAGGGTCTTATTTCAGGTTAGAAAAGAAAGCGTCAATCACGTCCTGCGGGAATAGGGTCATACAGATAGCCGGTTGAATTAAAGAAGTTTTTTAAAGCTCAATATACACTGCAAGAGGTTCCCATTTTTTCCTATCACCACCTTTTGTCTCCAGCTCGTATCTTGATTTCAGAAGAAGCAAATAATGCTCAAAGTGGGGTAAAGTTTCCTTTGTTTTGGCAAGCCAGATGTGATATCGTGCTAGCAGTAAACAGTAGTTAATTTGGAGGACATATTTCAAGGTGTCAGGCAACAATTTCACCCTACTGAATACTACTGCTCTCGGACTAAAGCCGTTAGTTTGTTCGGATTGTTGAAAAATAATCTTAGTCAGCATTTCAATACTTAAACAATATAAGGACTTTTCTCTCTCTTGACTGAGAGGGCCTTTTTGTGGACTTCGCATGTTGCCATGGCAACCGATATGACGTCATAAGTTCCCTTCAAGTATTACCCTACAATAGAGTTGCAACGATATTTATAGTTTGCCTACACTATGAAATATCCTTTGGTATCCTTCATCGTTTCACAAACACTATAGCAACGAAAAACCCTCTCCAGGCTCCTTAAGGTGGCTTGAATCAGTGTCAGCACTTTTAAGATGAAGCAGCAATGTTATGGTACCATGTAAAACATCAATTATTGGTAAACAAGATGCAGTCATTTTTGTGACGTACAAATTACCATGGCAACAGGAAAGCCCTGCAAAACACCCTATATTTTGGCTTTAGTTGCTCGTATCTGAAAAACGAACTGGGTGACCCTATTTTTTTATTGCACAAAAGTGATTAGCAGGCTAAGATGAAACTATCTGCAAAGTGTAAATAGATTATTTGGAGCAGATTCAGAGCTACCTTAAGTTTTCAATTATTTAAGGTGGCTCTGAATGTGCTCCACATAATTTTGTAAAACTGTGCAGAAAGTCTTGAGATATGAGCAGCTAGAGCCAAAAAATGGGGTGTTTCTGCAGGGATTTCCTGTTGCCACGGTAACGTTTACGTCACAAAAATGACCGAATCTTTTTTGGCAATAATTGATGTTTGCTATGGTACCATAACATTGTTGTTACATGATAAAGTGTTGTAGCATGAATCCTTCTAATAAGAACGTTTCTTTGAGTTGTTGAAACTGGTTTGAGCCACCTTAAGATAGTTATTCCTTCACTGTTCAATTAATCTTGCTGTGCCGGTTTAGCATGGTGTAGTCATGGCACTGAAGCTTTTGTGTTTCGTTCATTTATCTTCTAGGTGCTTCCAGATTTCTGATAAAACCTTCCCAGTTCTGATTATCAAGAATGGTGGATAGAAAGTTGGGCGTTTTGGAGCAGCACGTACAACATCTTAGGGTTGAAAGAAAAGAGGGAAACAGACAAGGCGAGGGTTTAGCTTGTTTCAATCTTGGTAACTACTATCATGGCAAGGCCGACTTTAAACAGGCCATAAGAAATTACAAGGAAGCATTGGCCATTTTTAAGGAAATAGGTTTCAGAGCCGGAGAAGGAAGTGCCTATTGCAATCTCGGCAGCGCTTATCAAAGTCTTGGTAGTTTTAAGCAAGCCATAGAGTACCACAATCAAGATCTTAGTATTGTGAAAGAAGTAGGCGACAGAACCGGAGAAGGAATAGCCTATGGCAATCTTGGCAACGCTTATCAAAGTCTTGGTAGTTTTAAGCAAGCCATAGAGTACCACAATCAACGTCTTAGTATTGCAAAAGAAGTAGGAGACAGAGGCGGAGAAGGAAGTGTGTATGGCAATCTTGGCAATGCTTATCTAAGTCTTGGTAGTTTTAAGCAAGCCATAGAGTACCACAATCAATGTCTTAGTATTGCGAAAGAAGTAGGGGACAAAGTCGGAGAAGGAAGAGCCTATTGCAACCTCGGCAACGCTTATCAAAGTCTTGGTAGTTTTAAGCAAGCCATAGAGTACCACAATCAAGATCTTAGTATTGCGAAAGAAGTAGGGGACAAAGTCGGAGAAGAAAGAGCCTATTGCAACCTCGGCAACGCTTATCACAGTCTTGGTAGTTTTAAGCAAGCCATAGAGTACCACAATCAAGATCTTAGTATTGCAAAAGAAGTAGGGGACAGAGCCGGAGAAGGAAGAGCCTATGGCAATCTCGGCAACGCTTATAACAGTCTTGGTAGTTTTAAGCAAGCCTTAGAGTACCACAATCAATATCTTAGTATTGCAAAGGAAGTAGGGGACAGAGCCGGAGAAGGAAAAGCCTATTGCAATCTCGGCAACGCTTATGACAGTCTTGGTAGTTTTAAGCAAGCCATAGAGTACCACAATCAAGGTCTTAGTATTGCGAGAGAAGTAGGGGACAGAGCCGGAGAAGGAATAGCCTATGGCAATCTTGGCAACGCTTATCAAAGTCTTGGTAGTTTTAAGCAAGCCGTAGAGTACCACAATCAACATCTTAGTATTGCGAAGGAAGTAGGGGACAGAGCCGGAGAAGGAATAGCCTATGGCAATCTCGGCAACGCTTATGACAGTCTTGGTAGTTTTAAGCAAGCCATGAGTACCACAATCAACATCTTAGTATTGCGAAAGAAGTAGGGGACAGAGCCGGAGAAGGAAGTGCCTATGGCAATCTCGGCATCGCTTATCGAAGTCTTGGTAGTTTTAAGCAAGCCATAGAGTACTACAATCAACGTCTTAGTATTGCAAAGGAAGTAGGGAACAGAGCCGGAGAAGGAAGTGCCTATTCCAATCTCGGCAACGCTTATCAAAGTCTTGGTAGTTTTAAGCAAGCCATAGAGTACCACAATCAGCATCTTAGTATTGCAAAAGAAATAGGGGACAGAGCCGGAGAAGGAAGTGCCTATTGCAATCTCAGCAACGCTTACCAAAGTCTTGGTAGTTTTAAGCAAGCCATAGAGTACCACAATCAACATCTTAGTATTGCGAAAGAAGTAGGGGACAGAGCCGGAGAAGGAAGTGCCTATTGCAATCTCGGCAACACCTATCAAAGTCTTGGAAGTTTTAAGCAAGCCATAGAGTACCACAATCAACATCTTAGTATTGCAAAAGAAGTAGGGGACAGAGCCGGAGAAGGAAAAGCCTATAGCAATCTCGGCAACGCTTATCAAAGTCTTGGTAGTTTTAAGCAAGCTATAGAGTACCACAATCAGCATCTTAGTATTGCAAAGGAAGTAGGGGACAGAGCTGGAGAAGGAAAAATCTATTGCAACCTCGGCAACGCTTTTTACAATGTAGGTGAGCTTGAAAAAGCGCTTCTCTTCAACAGGAAACAGCTGAGCATTTCCAAGGAAACAGGGAACCCCATAGGGCAGGCAAGAGCGTGTTATCAACTCGGTCGTGTTCATGAAATTTCAGACTCCTTGAGCAAAGCTCTTAATTACTATCGTCAAAGCGTAAGTTTGTATGATGAAACAAGGCGCCTTCTTCAGTCAGCGGATGCATGGAAAATAAGCTTTCATGAAACAAAGCGGTTTGCGTACGATGCCCTGTGGACAGCACTCTTGAAGAATGGAGAGGTTGATGAGGCTTTGTATGCTGCTGAGCAAGGACGAGCGCAGGCTTTGGCAGACATTTTGAAGATGCAGTATAGCGTTGATGAGAAATCTTCGGCAGGTATGATGAATGTAATGAAAGATCTACCTTCTCAAACTGTTTTCACAGCACTTGACGGGAATATGATCAGCTTCTGGTTGCTAAGAGAAGGTAGTGAAATAAATTTTCGACAAAAGCAAATCGAAAATGGAAGTGTGGACTCTCTGATGGAAACTACTTGGAAACAGATAAGTGCGGGGACCGTGGAACGATGTGAGAATCGTTCGCTTGACAGACAACATAGCAACTTCTCGTTCAGTAGGGAAACTACTGAGGGGATCGTTCAGTCCTTGGGCTTCTCTGTGAACTCTCTGCAGCCCTTGTATGATGTTTTGGTCAGTCCTATCGTAGACTTGCTGCAGGGTGATGACTTAGTCTTTGTTCCAGATGGACCATTTTGCTTGGCTCCTTTTTCTGCATTGAGTGACTCTGTCAGGATCCGTGCAATTCCCTCACTGACCGCTTTAAAAGTGATCGCTAGTGCACCTGACAACTTCCAAGGTAAGAATGAAGCACTGCTTGTAGGAGATCCGTGCTTGAAGGAAGTCACTTATGGCACTGGTGAAGCCATGTATGAACAGCTGCCATGTGCAAAAAAAGAGGTGCATACGATTGGAGAACTTCTGCAGGCTGTGCCTCTTACAGGAAAAAATGCAACCAAAGCTGAGGTTCTGAAGAGAATGACGTCAGTTGCTTTAATCCACATTGCTGCACATGGAGATGACAAATTTGGAGAAATTGCTTTGGCCCCAAATCACGAACGCACATCCCAGATCCCCACAGAGGAAGATTACATGCTAACGTTGAGGGATGTTCACGCAGTTCGTCTTCAGGCAAAACTGGTTGTGCTGAGTTGCTGTCATAGTGGCAAGGAAGAGGTGAAATCTGAGGGTGTTGTGGGAATAGCCAGGGCTTTCCTGTGTGCTGGAGCCCGGTCTGTTCTGGTGTCACTCTGGGCAATCAACGATGGGGCGACCTTGATGTTCATGACCAGTTTCTACCAACACTTGGCAGATAGAAAAAGTGCAAGTGCAGCTCTTCACCATGCCATGAAATCTCTTCGGGGGACACAGAATTATTCCGCCATAAAATACTGGGCGCCATTTGTATTAATTGGCGATGATGTCACCTTTGATTTTGGGCAGCACGAATGCGAAAAGAATGGAAAGTGCTATTTTAAGTGTATCTTTAATGAATGAATCGTTGTACTTTGTACATGTTATTAATGAGCAAGTTAATGAGCAGATAGCTAGCTGTATGAGCTGTGTTATGATGGACTGACAGTGCGACTGATCGCTGATTGCCAGTTAGGTGTGTAAAGTAAAGTTAGCTATTGACGTCTTACAGTCTACATGTCAAAGAAACACTGGATAGCAATTTTTGCTATTAACTAAGCGCAAACCGTTTCAGATATTTTTGCCATTTAACGAACTATTTGTTTCTTTAAGGTTTTTTTTTTTTTTTTCAGAAATGATGTCTAAATCATGAGAAAACTTTTTGGATTCTGATGCGTCAATATGTCATTTTCCTTTCTTCAATTCTATGGGTTATTGA
>OX421449.1:5090517-5098017 GCA_949126865.1 Montipora capitata | reverse complement strand
GGATTTTTTTAAATAGGCACGCATTTCGTACGTGTGGTAGTGCAGTAACTTGACAGTATTTTTTTTCTATAAATGTCATCTAAGCTGCGTTTTGTTTATCAGGAGATTCAAGTTGTCTTTGCGTAATATGTAGCTCTAATAGTACACGATATTGTTTTGGTATCGTAAATCATTATAGTGCCATGGTAGATGTCTGCCGAATACCCCCTCAGAAGACATGTCGTTCAGTAAAATACTTAACTCGGAAAGATTGAAGAAAATAAAAGGAAATCGAGAAACATTGGCTTCAAGGCTGACATGTTGATCATTTTAAAGTTCCCTTACAACTTGTCTTTCACCACAAGTTTAAGCGTGTACTCTGAGCTTCCGACAAATGGTGTAGCTATGGGCTCTCCCCTCGCTGCTGTTTTTATTTATGGGGCATCATGAAAAATTATGGTTGGAAATTTTTCAGGACTCCGAGATATCATTTTACCGACCTTATGTTGATGATACATTTTGCTTATTTCATTCGGAGAATCAAGCGCTACTATATTTTGACTATATTAACTAGGCACCCTAACATCAGATTCATTATGGAAAAAAAAAAAAAAAGATCACGACATTCCTTTTTCAGATGTTCTGATCAACAACGACTCTCATGTTCCTGTTACCAGTGTTTACCGTAAGAAAACCTTCACGCGCCTGTTGACTGATTACTTTAGTTTTACATCTCACTCCTACAAACTGGGTCTCATTCCCAGGCTTGTTGATAGAGGCTACAAGATCAATAAAACTTGGTTGGGTCAGTTTTCACGAGGACATCACGAAACTCACCAATATCCTTCAAAAGAACCTTTTTCCAGTCCATCTGGTTGAAAATATTATTAATCGTTACAAGCTCACATTTACCCTTCAAGATGGTAATCCCCCGGCTTCCGTCTCTTGACACTAAGCGTATCTTTTACTTTAAATTACCTTACATTGGTCCTTTTTCTATTATCACGCAAGAAAAGGGTCGCCACTTTGTTTAACGTTATTCTAACAGCATTGATATTAGGTTAGTTTTCTCATCCTTCAAAATCGGTAACTCGCATGTTTGGTGTGAAAGACCCTGTCCCTCGTGGGCTCCATGAGGGTGTGGTATACAAGTTTTCGTGTGCGGGCTGTAATTCCTGCTATATCGTCAAAACAACCCGGCATTTTTCCACGCGCGTACATGAGCACATGTTCAGTGAAAGGGCCTCTCACATTTTTAAACACTTACAAAATTCTCAGCGATGACCCACTTCATGCTCTAATGATTGATCACGCTTCCAAAACCGTCCAGCTTAAGATAAAAGAAGTTATTCACAGTCAATGGGAAAACCTACACTAAATCATCAACTTTATCATGTCAATTTAACACTTTCTTTGTAATATTTTACATTGTCATATTTCCTTTTGTTCTTATAGTTTATTAGCATTTTGCGCACACTAAATATTCAACTTTGTACTTTGTAATTCAAACTGAAGATGACAGAAGATTATGTTGAAATATGTTAAATTACCATTTAAAGTTCTCGTGGATACAAAATCGCGGGGAGTTCAAAAAAAAGTTTTGAACAGATATTCACTCCATTACAAAACAGACATGAGCAAAAAATATAGCTTCTATTCGCAAAGAGTAGCGCGCATGGAATTCCCAGTCTTGTGGTCTGTTTTCCGTGGTGGATCATGACCGTATGTACTCGGAGATACTAGAGACATCAAGCTATTCCAAAATCCGAGGGTAAATAAAAATATGATGATAATTCCAGCAGTCGTGGCTCCGATGAAGGCTTTTGGTCAGATTACGTTGCAACTTTGTGCTCCTCTTACAATCGTCGAGTCTCCAAGTTTTCACCGTAATCTATTGTGCTTTTGTAATCGCATTGTTACGGAGCCTCGTAACGTTTCTTACCTAGCAAAGTTTGTTGCGAAGACATTGTGCAACAGGAAAGAGGAATTAAGAACCCCAGGAGTCAACTCTCGAAGACAACTGACAAGCTGTATGATTTTAAAACTACTGGTCTTGATATAATGGAGTTGCTTGCTAAATGCCTCAAGCAAAGAGGACGGCTGCGGCAAGAAGTCACAAAGCAAGAATATTTAACAATTATTCGCCCAAGGCGAAGTGAATATTGGTGAATATTTACCGAGACGTAGTCGAGGTAAATATTCCCCAATATTTACTTATTTACTAATTGTTTTAGTGTAATTTTCAGCGGTGAATATCAAGAAAGTGCAAAACAACGGGCTAAAACAAGACAAAAAGGCACGAAAAGTGCTTGATTGGCTTAGCATCCGCGCCTCCAGAATGTTATATTCACCGGGTAGCGCGATGAATATAACTCTAAATTCTTATATTCACCGTTGAAAATTATACTAATATTGGTTAAAAGAAGCCAAAACAACCGTGCTGCACGTGCGGTACGCATTTCTTTGCCGTCCTCTAAAAAACAACATTAGGGAGTTTAAAGGCCTGGCCAAACGCTCGCAACATTTCAACGCAACATCTTGCAACATTGTTGCATGATGTTGCGACATGTGTTGAAAAGAGTGGCCAAACGAACGCAACATTTTCATCATTTTCAAGGCAACATGTCAATGTTCATGTGCCCCAGGCCCCTAACCCGCAAGAAGTGGACCTAACGCGCATGCCCTAGCGTAACAATGTTGCGTGAACGTTAAGCGTGAACGTGGCCAAACGAGTACAACATCATGAAACATCCAAAATGTTGCACGAAACATTTGACCGTTTTAAATTTGATCTAACATGATCCAACATGTTGCAACATATCACAACACATCACAACATGGTGGCCAAACGTATGCAACATGTTGTGCCCAACAATGTTGCAAGATGTTGCGTTGAAATGTTGCTAGCGTTTGGCCAGGCCTTAAGATCTACGATGGCAACGGTCGACGAAAAGGTCACCTCAAGATCTAACTTTGCTTCATCCTAAGTCTTTCGCGATTATTCAATCTGGCTCACGTCCTACAATTTTGGCGAAGTATCCTAAAAATAAACTGGTCCTAGCGGTTTCAAAGTGGAAATAGAGAATGCCTACGTGTCGTAAAAAGCTCAAATTTGGTGATTTCACGTCGTCGTTATGCAGAGGATTTATGCTATTTTAACCAATGATATTATTGTTTTGTTGCGTAGCCGTCGTCGTTTCTTAATCTCCCTATCTTAGGTTTTGACGACAACGCAAGTATACAAAAATGAACAATTTTCTATCTTTACTTCAAAACCCTTGTCACCGATCCAGATATAGGATAATTCACTCGTATTGTACAACCTGAGCACGATGGAATAATCGCGAATTATTTGCGATGGCGCTAAGTTATATGTTGAAGGGACGTTTTGGTTGACGCATAGTTAATCGTGGGACTGGTTATCAAACCTTAAAACCTTCAAAAGCGAGATCAATGTTGTCGCAATCGATGTTGAATTTGGGAGTTTGAGAAACGACGACGGCTACAATCTCGTTTCCAGGATCTCTCTTCTCTGAGAGAAGAGAGACCCTGGGAACAAGGTTGCGACGGCTACTGCAATGACAACGCCAAAAAGCAATAATATTATTGGTTAAAAGAACCAAAATGTTCGTACTGCACTAGCGGTACTCATTTTTGAACATTTCTCCCCCGTACTCGTCGAAAATACTACGTGAAATGACCAAATTTAAGGCTTTGACGACAACGTGGACAAAATACAGTGAATCTTTCAGTCTCACTCTTTACTTCAAACCCGTCAGTACCAATCCAGTTATAGGACACCTCGCCCATATTGTATAATATAAACAAGATGGAATGATCATGAAATACTTAAAACAGCTCAAACTTATATTTTGAAGTGACGCTTTTGTCGTCGTAGCCGTCGTGGTTTCTTAAACTCCCTATCGACCGTGACAGTGCACAAAGTTTTGTTTTCGTTTCGCAAGGCTTCGCAAATATTAGTTGCGCATAATTTAATTGAAAGATTTGATTGGTTATCATTTCGAGAAAAGATGCGTTTTGTGCACCGTCAAAGCCAAAAATACAGAAAAAAACATGAATAAAAAAAAAGACTTGTCGAGTTTCATAACCGTCTCCATGCATGAAACTCTAAGAAATTTAAGATCTACGACGGCGACGGTCGACGAAAACGGCACCTCAAAATATAACTCTCCTTTATCATAAGTCTTTCGCGATTATTCAGTCTCGTTCACGTCCTACAATGTGGGCGAAGTAACCTAAAAATAAATTGGTACGAGCGGTTTCAAAGTTAAAATAGAAAATGAAGGATTCTCTGTTGCATGCTTAGTATACGTTGTCGTCAAAACCTCAAATTTGGTCATTTCACGTCGTCGTTATGCAGAGGACCGCTGAGATACTTGCTAAAATCCGTGCTGCACGTGCAGCACGATTATTTATGCTCTTTTAACCAATGATATTACTGTTTTGTAGCGATGTCGTAGTCGTAGCCGTCGCCGTTTCTTAAATTCCCTTCTGGTTATTACGCTACTGTTGTCCTTGCTTAATTAAACTCCCTAAATTTTAGGAGAGGGGAGAGTCTTTCTTTAAGGCGCTGTTACACTGTGCAATTTTTCGTGCCACTTGTCTCGCAACGTCATTGCGAAACAACTTGCAGAAATCATTGCCCAATGTAACATACCTTGCAACGGTCAAAAACTTTGCGAGACCAGTTGCGGAAAGTAGAATTGAGTCCTACTTTCCGCAACGGTTGAAACGAGCATTGCGCAGTGTAACATCTGTCCTACAACTTGTGTCACAACGGTTTGCTGCCCCAGCCAATGAACATGTTCGTTTAACTTCATGTGATCATCGAAACGAGACAAGTTGCATGAGACGTTGCTCAGTGTAACACCCGTAAAACAACTTGTTTCGTAATGTGAGAACGTTTGTAGACTGAATGGCGTTGCTAGACAACTTGCACGAAAAATTATACAGTGTAACAACGCCTTTACTTTCAGTCTAAAATATGTTTCAAGTTCAGGGGACATAATAGCAACTGAAATTCAGGGAAACTCTGACAGCTCCCAAGAGTTTTAGGGCCGCCCGCAAGCTGGGCACTAATATGGCGCGTAAGGTCTGAATCGCGCGTTTTTCTGATTTTGTGACGTCAGCGTGACCAAATCTGTAAAATAAACTTCCAGTTTCCTCGCCTTCCCTTTGGTGAATTTTTTAAAAAAATGGTTCAGTTCTAACCACATACAGTGGCTATCAAATACCCTATATTTGTTAAAATCTGTCAGAGCTAATCGAATATATTAAGAAAAATGACAAATTACAGAAAATTAGCAAAAGCGTCTGAACGAACTTGACTTTTTACCACCAGGAAAGTTAAATATTAAGGAATTTAGGCAACAAATAAGAATATATCTGCCTGTCATTAGATGTGCTGTTGCTATGGTAACGACCATAATCCAAAAAATTGACACCCAAAAAATAAGCCTTCTTATATAGGTACCCATACTGTGAATCTCTACAGGGAAAACTTTAAGAGAAATTAACTAGGTTTCCTTTTGTTACTTGTGCCCTGTATTGAGGACATTCGCAAATACTCTAGGGAGTTTTTTTTTTAATCTTTAAGATTGAACTAGTGAGCAGCACGTCTGTGAACTCCAAGAGTTGTAAAACGATTTATTTTATCCTACGCGTTTCGTGTGACTAACGCACACTTTGTCAGGGATGTTTTACAATACAACACAAGGAACCTGTATACATCCCTACATAACAGAGTAAAAAATATTTTTACCTTACGTAAAACCGCACCTACAAGAGCGGATTTGCATGTAAGAAACAGGCGGAGAGGTGTGCAAGGAGTGACATTTTGTGCCTAAAATAATTTTGGGGCCCACGTTTTAGCTAAAACTGTGGGCCCCAAAAATATCAAATATGGGTCATACTGGGTAATGTTCTCCCACAGGAGTCCATCAAATAGAGCCTCTATATTTCATACTGGCGGGAGGCAACTAACGAGCGGAGAGATGGGGATGAAAGTCCCTCCCCATTCTCCGCGCGGCTATTTTCCTCCCGCACCAAGAATCCCGCCAGTAGTCTCCTTCGCAGCCGTTTTTTGGATGTCACGCAACGCACGAGAGTCGAGTGACGCCACGCCCAAATAACGGCTGCGAAGAAGACTATCCCGCCAGCTACGCAGTCTAACTGGGACTTGCAGTCATCCCCTTTTCGAGTAGAGTTACGTTATTCGAGTGGCGGTTTCCAGGTTAAATGCCCAATCAAAACAGGGCTATGACAGTACTATTGCTTTACGCCATGTAACCCAACACGCATCACGCTGGAATTTTTTCCCGTTTCAGTTTCGCCATGGAAATATCACACTTTTCGCGGGAAAAGCCGTTCTAAAAACAAACAAACTCAGGAAAGGGTTGACTCAAGGAATAGAGGCTCCATTTGATGGGCCACTGTCTCCTATTAAGGGCGGCAATGAACCAAAGGGGTCTAAAAATTAAAGACTACAATTTTTGGACGGTTGCTCCTCATTACGAAACATTTGCTTCACTGTGCAATAAACCATCACAACCTCAACGGTTCGAAGACAACTGTAATTTTCAAAATTGGCCCGTTATGTTGAGAAGTAGATAAAAATTAAGTGAGCCCTGGGCTCCTGCTGGGCCTACACGCCTTGCCCTCGCTTCACGATTTTTCTGGTTTAAACAGAGCAGAGACAAGAAGAGACAACCCATCATGTCCTCTCTTTTCTTTGATCGCTTACTTTGTTTGCGTCCAAAGATTTTGCTGGCAAATCTCGGCAAACCCACTGCACAAGAACTTTAAAGTTCCACTTCCGGTTACCGTCCATCGCTCAAAACGGAGCTTAATTAAAGCACGCGACGTTCTTGAGACGCAGACGGTAACCGGAAGTGAACAATTCTCATGCCAGGAAAGTGGTGTCTCCAAGATTCTTAAACTTAGCATCTGTATTGGAGAAAAAGATACTTAGCAATATAAATGTGGTTGTGTGAAAACAGCTCACTTCCGGTTGCCGTCCGTGTCTTAAAAACACCGCGTGCTAAAAGCTTCCTCAAACGCCTTTGCTCCAACCTTTTATATGGTATTTCTTTTCCTCTAATTGAATACGAAGTACGATTTTTAGGCTAATCAACGAGTGCAGCTATTCCGAATACCAAACAACTGTTTTGATTGAAATTTTAAATTTAATAAAACAATTATTCCATTCGCGTTTGTTTGATAGCAACTTCCGTATGGCAATCTCTAACGTATTTATGCATTCGTCAGTGACCAATCAGAAACGCGATATTTTAACGAGTATATAATAAGAGACTGGTTATAGCCAACTACCATCTCATATCCAACGCGCGCTCATGGAATAGCGATTAATTTATACCCCAACAACAAGAATCCAATACCCCATTCACAGTCAAACAAAAATGTAGGACTAGCTTTTACAAGAGATTCACGCGAGTTGCAATAAACGCTCTGATCTGTGCTAAATTTGTAGTCGACAACACT
>OX421449.1:5070517-5085517 GCA_949126865.1 Montipora capitata | reverse complement strand
CCTTCAATTTGACTACTGTCTGTTTTGATGTTACGTGGTCTCATCGATCAGTCGGTCCATTAAAAGAAGATTAAGCCAAGTCGACCACATTACTGAAGGAAAGGACAGACCACATCACCGGGAACTCCATGCCCTACTGTTTTCGACTAGTGTGTGGGGATCTTTAACGTCTCAAAGAGTTCACGAACATTGAAGGGTTGTAAGACGGGGCATACGGTTTATAGTCCTTATCCGAGAAGACTCGAAAGTCTAACCATTTGCGGATGTAGTTACAAAGGCAGCACTTTCTCCTCAGTTATTTTAGGACCCCGAGTGTTGGTCCGGCCGGAGTCGAACTCATGACCTCCCGCGTGGCAGCCCGATGCTCAACCGAGTTACCAGTGCGTGCGGGCTCACACTTGCAACTTAACTGACGACAAGTCACCGTCGACAAATATCGAGACGTAACTAAATTCCTGATCTCCAGCTAACTAAAACTGAACCCAGAAATCTTTTTGATTTTGCCACTGCTCAAACACATTTCCTGTTTAAGGGTTCGTTTTTTGATCAAATTGATGGGGTGGCAATGGGCTCTCTCCTTGCCCCGGTGTTGGCTAATCTTTTCATGGGTCACCATGAAAGGATCTGGTTGGAAAACTACAAGGCCTCCAGTATTTTACTTTATCGACGGTATGTTGACGATACTTTTTGTCTATTTGACACTGAACATGACGCTACTTTGTTTTTTGACTACATCAACGATAGACATCCCAATATACGTTTCACCATGGAAAAAGAGATGGATAAAAAAATCCCCTTTTTGGATGTTCTGATTGACAACAGTCAACCTCTTTCTCCTATTACCAGGGTCTATCGTAAGAAAACTTTCACCGGTCTATTAACTAATTATTTTAGTTTTACCCCATTCTCTTACAAACTTGGCTTAATCAGGACTCTAGTTGACAGAACGTATAAGATCAACAACACATGGATAGGCTTCCATGAGGATATCAAGAAATTGTTATTAATCTTACGTAAAAACCTTTTCCCCAGTCATATCGTTGAGAGAGTCATTAAGCAGTATATTACAAAAACTCAGACCCTTTCGAACACACCTACTAGTCCTCCCTCTAATCCTACACATTTTTTCAAATTACCTTATGTTGGGCCCTTCTCTATTGTAGCACAAAACAGATTACGTAAATTACTTAAACGTTATTGTAACAATCTTGATGTTAAGCTAGCCTTTTCTTCCTTCAAGATCCGTAACATGTTTAGTGTGAAGGACCCTGTGCCTGTTGAACTCGGTTCGAATGTTGTCTACAAGTTTACCTGTGCAAGCTGTAATTCTTGCTATGTCGGCGAAACCAGCCGACACCTCTCAACACGCATTCGCGAACACTTAAACAGGGACAGGACCTCACATATCTTTAAACACCTTCAACAATCCGAGGCATGCCGTAACTCCTGCTCTGCGGAATGTTTTGAAGTTATAGACCGTGCGACCACAAAATTCCAGGTCAAGATAAAAGAGGGCTTACATATTTCCTGGGAGCAACCTTCTTTAAATAAGCAATTATATCACGTTAATTTAACTCTCTCGTTCTAATCAACATGTTCCATTGTACACTCTTTTTTGTTACCTTTGGCTATTTTGTTAGATTCCCAATTTATTTCACGTTGTTATTTATCTTTGTTTAGTATATTATAAATTCAAATGTAACTTCAAATTAATTCTACTTTCAACAGAAGATGGTCGTTGCACGACCGAAACATGTCTTGCAAATTTAATTTCAAATGTGTCGTCACTTTTATAAAAAATGTTGTTAGTCTGCTTCTTTCCAGATCTTTTGTAAATTCCTTTTGAATTTCACTATCCATAAAAGAAAATATCATCTTCCCAACGATACAGCCACGACCGCTAACGCTGGTTTTACGATCCGTGCATTCAACAATGAATTATTGGTACATGACAAGTACTTCAATACTTAAAGATTTCTTGTACTAGATGAAAAAAATTGTGTCATTCATCTGGCTAAGCAGTGTGGTCTATCTTGTACAATTTCATGTGTCTTGGAGGTGGCATGTGAGGTTCCAAAAATCAAACCGATCACAGGCATATTGTAAGTGATATTGACACAGCTGTAAGACTTCAAGTAACATAGCTTTAGTACAAGTGGAAATAAGTTTGCCACAACAGACCTGGTAATGGCGAGCTTTGTCTAACTGAACGTTTGCCTGTTCCACATTGACAGAAGTGACCTCCACATGGGCCTCAATGCTATCTAAAAATGAAAGTTTAAGATATTTAAATTTTCAATTCTTAAAACTGGCCTCTTAACTTTGGGAGTGCAACGGAGGGGAGGAGATGAAAAGCTTTAAATACAGAAAGCAAACAAAAATGCCCATGTCATGGCCAGCAAGCAGTGCGATCGTAGCTTTTGCTCTCAACTCAAAAGAGCCGATGAGCCGAGGAATATTTTCATAATGCCCGGTCATTACAAGAAAATCTTGCCCGCTCAGCAGCCAATCACAGCGCGCGTACTATTGTAGCCATACAATAAAAACACTAAATGACTGGTCCCGAGGGAAACAGTTAATTTTGTTTCCTGAGAATCTCAATGTTTCCCCGCAGCCAAGGGAAATATTGAAATTTGAGGGAAACAAAATTAACTGTTTCCCTCGGGACCAGTCATTTAGTGTTTTTATTGTATGGCTACAATAGTACGCGTGCTCTGATTGGCTGCTGAACGTTTTTAAGACAATACTAGGTAATCTTAATTTGACTACTGGAGTTAAGTGTTGTTGTAACTTTTGTACATAGTTTGGATTTTTATATAGCTAGTTTTCCCCTTATTTATTTCATCCTACTTATTTATTTTATGTCTTAATATGTATGGATTTATAGTTATTTGGCACGTTCACGTTTAAACGAGTCTTGTACGCATCCGTGTAATGTGGATAAATAAAATACCATACCATACCCAACAGTTTTATTGTTAGATGTCATGTGACCTCGAAGTAACCAATTAGCGCACACCCTGTTTCAGCAATATAACAATAAAATTTGCTCCTAGGTAAACAAAGGGAAACGGGAAGCCATTTTGTTTTTCTCCATTTGCTCAGAGGTGAATAGTACTAGTACAGCATACTTGCTATTCAACTCTGAGCTAGCCGATCAGAATGCACAGAAAGCACTCTTCACTTGTGTGGTACATACTAATAATCTGACTGAATTACCGGTATAAGGTAGCTTTCTTACCTATCACTTCACCTTGCTCGTAAACCATTGTTGCAAGATCTCTGAAGATTTCATTAACACCGACAATATCAGACTATTCAAAAGAAAGAATAGAATAGGGAACACATTTATAACCAGTGAACATGTTTTCTTGTTTATATGCAGAAAATATCATTTTAATCCACAAAGGGAAACCTCTTGAGGAATAAAAAGGTTGATATAGTACATGTAGATCAGTAGTAGGGCATCTGAACTAGAAAACCAAAAACTTGTCAGGGGCATTTGGATTGCCTTCTGTGTTTGCCTTACTATGTCATCATTGTCAAAGATGTGTCTTTGCATTAAAAGACCCAAATCATTTACCTCTAGCTGTCTAATAGCTCTTTCTCTTTCCTCAATCAGCTCAACAGATACTTCTTCCTCTGCTTGCACTTGGAGGCCACCTGCAGTTCTACGGGGCCATAAAAAATTACGCTGTTAAAGTTGTAAAATGCAAATAAAATTAATCTATAGCATTTACGATGCTCATCCAACAGTGAAGACTGGAGTTAACTGCATTTTTAATAACACTGTCAGGCAATTTCTTAAGGTTTAAATTTCTAGCTGTACCGTCGGTAAGACCTGTTTATCACATATTGGAATGGTTCACAGGTCATCTTAATGCTCAAACATAAGAATGATTAAACCTTCATCAAAACCAGATCTCTAGTTGAATTGTGTTGTCACCGGCATAATTTCAATGCTATTAATGTGCATTGTGTCCAGGGCTGACAAAAACAAAATTCTGTTAAATGAAAAAGTACCTGTTCGAGAGAATAAAGAAATGAACAAATAAATGAAATAATATTTAATTAAATGAAAGAGGAACACAAATCAAATCAAATCAATGGAATAGTGTTGGGTAGAGTAAGAGAAACACTGCGAAACAATGACAAAGTAAAGGCAAGGAAAAGTAACTCATTTTCTACTGCTAGTTCAATGCTCACAAGTATAAGTGCAGTAGCACTGAGCAAATTGCGCTCTTAAGATACCTTTCACAGGCTAACCAATGAACTGGCATGTTCCAGGTATTCAGGTAGTCGGGGAAAACTACTGTAAGGCAAGAAAGCTGGCAGGGGAAAATGAGCGGAGGCAGATAAGAAAAAGCCTCCAATCTAACAGTCTATTTTTCATTTTCTCTGCTCCCACAGTAATCAACTTCCATATGATGATTTTGTCTCCTCCCCATCATGAACTGCACGCCAGGAACAGGCCAAACAGCTTGACAACCAGATAAAAAACAACAACAACAAACAAACAAACAAAACAAAGAATTGGCATTGGTTCAGTACCTATCATTTTCTGCCAAAGTGTGGTCATCAGTGAATCCACCCATTTGCTGTAAAAGGAAAAATAAACAAACAAACAGTTTCCTGGTGATAATGAGAGGATAACTTGTATCCAATCTCTATGATAAGCAACCTGAGAGACAAAAGTCCACAACTTACGCTGGGAGCAGGCATTGTGGATGAAATTGATCTGGCTCTTGAAACTGACTCTCGCTCTTTCTCAGCAGCAATCTATTTAAAATCATCACCAAAATAATTATTACCAGTAATTTTGTATTTTGTACTGTCTACAAACTGTCTATTTCTTTAAAAAAGAAGGGTTACGTTTTTGCAAACGTTGGCAGTGTAGCACTAGTCTTATATTTTAACAGAATTAACTGTTGGAGGGTACTACTGTGAAGTTCTATCTTAATTCCCACCCTGGTCAGAGTTTTTCTCTGTCCTTGTGTGGGCCCAATTCCATTAGTAGGGCTAACACTCACATGATAAAATACATGGGTAGAAAATAGCACTTCACATTACTCTCCAATAGTTAATTTTGTATTCATTTAAAAAAGGATTGAGAGTAAACCACAAGGAAATTTCAGTTGTCCCCTTTAACATTTCACTCACAAAATGGCCAAAAATAGATTTTCCTGTCTTACACCAAACCAATTAACTTGCCAATGGGGAACCCCCTGGGGGCAAAAGGGAAATGTTTGTTAAACATGAACTTGTATTACTTTAAAATGATGTTTGTGTTGACATTTCTGTGCAGATGTCAACGCACAGACTTGACTGGAAACTGCATTATCTAACATGCAGAGCACAGGTATGTATATTTTTAGCATACCTTCATAAAAATAGAGAAAATGATGAAAAGCATGTGATACACTGTACTACCTGTACAAGAAAGACTTGAAGTTAACAACCTTTAAGAAAATTATGATGTTTGACCCCTCCTTACCCGCTGGACTTTCTGGAAGCTGTTTAATGCTGCAGTAAAATTTTCTGCAAGCTTCTCAACTTGTATCTTTCGCTGACGCTGTTGACAGAATAAACAATGAGAAAAGTGCTGCCCTGGGGTTAGTAAGAGGGAATTGGCATCACCTCCTATGCTCAAAGTTATCAACTGTGTAGTAAGCAGACAGAAATGCCTCTGTGCTGCTTGAGACCTTGCCAAGGTAAAATGTCAGCAGGTGTTCTGGTTGTAACCCTTTGTGAAAGGTTAGTAAAGTGGGTTTTTTGGGTCCAGATTTGAGGGAAATTCTCACCCACACCCTGTGAGCAGAGCCTCTCTAAAACTCACCAGAGGATGAACAAGCAAGGATCTGCAGATATCGCATCAAGTTTTTCAAGTCGCCACAGCCCAAGTTTCTGGGCTAGTCACCCTTGTCAAACAGGTTTAGGCAGCGCACACATCAACTTTTTGGCAAGGCAAAGGTCAAACGATTGTAATCAAGACTTGGCCTGGCTTTGAAACTGTCTCCAAGCAACGGCTTACAAATACTCAATAAAAATTAATCTACACGATTTCTGCAGAGTCCTTCCTTTCTCGGCAAGTTAAGAAAGACCCTGCTGGCAGGGTGACTGTAACTCACCTACAATAATTATTATAGAAGTTACATCCAGGGGTTAGTGAATTGAGCGTTCTACCAAATGTACACCTTTAAAGTAATTATCTTTACAAAATATATTGCAAGAATTTTTTTTTCATACTTTGTCTGCTGGTGATTCTCCCAACAGATGAGGCAGCTGCTTCAGGAAAGAATTAGTTTCCTTGGCAAGTTTTTGTGTAGCCTGCTCTGTCTGTTGTCTACAAGCAAATTAAAAAATAGTGGCATCAAGATCTCTTTAGGATTCTAGCGAAGACTTAATGAGAAGTGACCTGATTGCACCATTGTGAGTTTGAGAGCTGTTGAGTGCCTGACCTCTTTGCAACAGCTTAAACACGAACACACACTATAAAAGAGGATGCTTCACACATTGCTCTTGTTTGAATAATTTCATTCAAGCACGACTGATTGATTATCCAAGACGGTGATCAATAAACTGCAACACAGAGACGGAAGCCCTAAAAGATATTTCTAGCGCGAGAATAAGGGACAGGGGATTAAAAAAAGAACGACAGATAACATTTTATGACATATTACGGACACATTGCCATGATGGGCTCTTTTATTGCACAAAATTATCACAGAGCTCAGTTGCATCCAAGGTTGATTGATAAAATATTCATTTGCATGTGCCTAAGGCACCACGCCTTAATATAGTGCATCTTCGTGATTTATTAAGTTTGTTCCTAAATAGAACTGGGATATGTTTTTTTTAATCAACTCACCCTACCATTTGCAGCTGTATTGAATAATAACATTAAATGAATGAAAAAATTTCATTCAAGACATTCCCTTTGTATCCAGTTACCATTGACAAACATGATCTTCAGTATGACCCACAACAATACATGTACAGTGTAGGTCCTCAGTGTATAAGTTTGGAAGAAACCATAAATCACACCATAACTAACAAACTAACTACATGTAACTATAATCCCCTCCATCCCCAGTGGGACAAACGGCAATCGTAGATTGCCAGTTGTCTCTATCTTCAGCTTTCTCTAACTCATCCCTGCCATCTCAGAGTCCCATCTCACCATAAACCATGGCAAATTTTAATATCTATAATAAAAATTTAAATACAAAATTAATTTAGATGTACATAAAACTTGAAAAAGTGATACCAGGATCTCAACACTTTTGTTATCTTTTAAGATGGAGCTGTTACAGTAGTCCATTTTCAATGTGTTACCATAAGCACTCCTCCACACTAATCTCCATTAAAATGCAATTGCCATTTTCTTGCCTACATACCAACATAAGTAAGATCAGCTTGAAGAGTTTACACGACAACATTATGTGATCATACATTGTTGATAACCTAACAAATACGTATACTAGACCATGCAAATTAAACCAATGCTTCGCTGTTGTAAAGTGGGCTGCTAGGTGACGGTAGTGAAATCCTAAAGAACCACATGTCACATGAAAGCAACTGTCAGAGCAGCAGTTCCTGAGTTGCTATAAGCTGCGCAGGTTGATTCTAACTTCTGAGTGTGACTGATTAAAAAGAAGCTTTTGGAATAGGGTTAATTTAAAGCAACAATCAAAACTCCAATCTTGGAGAAAACTGACGAGACACTTGTGCAAATTCACCCCTATCCATGTCAGTGTAAGAAGTTTTCCTCCCCATCCCTCTCATTCAATGTTGTTAGGGCTCTACACATGTCTTACTTTTAATCTGGGACAAATAACAAGCAACACTGAAAATTAATTATGTGATGAGGACACGAAGGGGAGCTATTTAGATATTTTGGTAGGTTTGGGGTGGTATAATCTGTAGTTGTTACGACAGGTTTTGTTGAAGATTGTAGGTATTACACAGGCCTTTGCTGGTATTACTTCCGCTAATTCTGCATATCTTTGCCGTTCAAGCTTGCTACATGTACACCTTGGCATTAAAATCAACACTTACAGTCTGCTCTGTAATTGTGAATGATCCTCTGAAGTTCCAAGTTTGTCCACAAGCCTTTCAATTGAAGCAACTGTTCAGACAAAGTCAATTCAAAATTAACTATCTATGGGTGAAAGTGAAAGCTATTCAGTAATGATAATATTACTGCATCCTCATGATTTTGCTGTCACCAAATAACAAAAGGAGGAAAGGAAGTGGATAGACTTACAGCACAATTACTAAATTTTTGTATCATTTCTTATTTTTATGCCCCAGTTGTCAGACAACAGATGCTTAGTAAAAAAATACAACACCATTTCCACATTACCTATTAGTAAGTTATAACAGCTAATATGCACACTGTGAACACAAATAACTGGCCAAATGTGTGAAAAACTGGAACAGCAATTTAATCAATTTTGTAGTTTTTTCAAGCTCTTTAGAAACAGCAGCTCATCTACTTGACTGGTATCTTACAACATCATACTGGAGCTTAAGTCCAGTTCATAATTCTACCTTGCTTAGAAAGCATTTGAAAAACTGCTTTTGTTTTTTAAGCACTAAAACACTTTCCAAGGTTTATCAAAACTCTACAGAGTTTATCTCCTTCTTTTTTCTCTTTGTTCTCAAATTTCTAACTATATTTTTGTTTACCTAATGACCTAATATCTTAAGTGGTTTTTTGATTAAGTTGTTGTAATGTCATTTACTCAACTGGCCCTATATATAAAAAATGACTAATTATGTTTAACAGCAACTGGTAAAACTACTGTTACAGTAGTCTGTCAACAATAATGCAATCTCATTTTTCCTGGTTTATGAAAGTCTGTAAGAGTGTAAGATTTTCCTCTTTGTTGTCAAATTTACATCAATGACCTAATACATTATTTAAAGACAGTGTTTTTTTTCAATTAAGCTGTATGATGTCATGTACTCAATTGGTACTAAGTGTAATTTCCTGTCAAATAGTTTAAATAGCATCTAGTACAACCAGACTGTTAAAGTGCACCTTTAACTAGAAAAAGTTAAATAATAAAGTTAACATAATTATATTTACCTTCAAGTTGGTTTCTCAAGATTTGACCTGCCCCATATGGCACACAAGAGCAAGATGCTGGCTATCACTTGTCCCAAACGTCCGAGGCAGTAAGAGGCATGGGCCTTATCCTTTGACGATTTCATAAGCTACTTTGCATTATACAACTTTGGCAATGTAAATTAGTCCTTGATGTCATTGAAGGAATTGACCCATACATCTCACTAGCTTGGCCATGGGACAGATGAATGCCAGCTTTGTTACTCTCTTGTACCTCATTAGGCCTATTATATGTAAAATCTAGACAAGCAAACTTAAGGTAAAATATATGTTAGACATTTAACTTTTGCAAACAAAAATACTTTCAATTGAGGTTAGGTGGTGCACTTTACAGTTAACACTCAGTCTGATGTAACCTTATTTCTAAGATTAGAGACTTGTAAACACTGTCTACCAAGGTTTGTCTGTCATCCAACTTGTTTTTTTCCCTGTCTGTCCTCTGTCATCCAACTTGCATCACCATATGTTGCTAGTTTTACTATTTTACAAATTTCTCACGATTTTTGTAATTTTTGCAGTTTTGTGACAGGGCTTGCGATTTGGTTGCGATAAGTTTACCAGGGTGTATTGCATTGTTTGGGCTTGTTTTGTTTGAGTTTAATTAAAGCAAAAAGGGTATCAAAACCTCATTGAGATGCTACACGTACCTACAGGAGCCATCATGGACTTCTGTTTCAGAGATTAAAGGGGCAGTGTCACGCTATTTTAGTCAAACTTCAAAACACTAATTAAAAAGATGTCTTTGGATCAATGAAGACCAAAAACTAACGCTGTAGTTTTGTTACCAATAACCATTGAAGTGCACTAAAGCTATCCTTTGTTGTTTGTAGCCAAGGATGGATTTGATGGAAATGGATTGAACTTGAAACAACAGTACTGGCCAGTTTTTTCAAGTTTGGAGATGATCAATGTCTTCACAAAGTCTCCAAAAATTACCGGTAAATGCGAATGGCTCTTTGTGTCATAAATATACTTAATATCTTCTCAGTGGGTTGTCAGTAATGTTGTATGAGTGATGTTAAGTACTAATTTTGATCTAAAAAACAGCAAATTTAGCATAATAGTGCCCCTTTAATGAAACCACAAATTTATGAGTTAAAAGACAAAGAAGAATAGCAAATCACAACAAAAGAATGAATATGTTGTTTGTTTTGAACCAGCTTAAATTTTGATTTTCCTATGTTTCAGATTATGATAATGAAGAATAGAAAAAGAAAAGTCAAAAATGAACTGGCTTGAAAAATTTTAAACCAAGAAAAATGTTGAACCACAACAGATAGAACCTTACCATTTTTATTAATTGCTTGAATATTGTTACTGACACACCCACAAAGCCGATTATACTCAGACGTACCACCTTTTGAGGAATGAAATAAAAAAATAAATGAATGAATGAACATATACATGTAGTCAAAGGAGTTGACTATCAAAACCAAAGTTATTATAATTATCACAAATGATCCAGAAAACCAGCCTATTGACAAACAGAAAGTAAATGCGTTCAACTGGTGCTATTATAAAGCAAAGGAAATGCAAGAGAGCAAGTAGTCATTGGTTTACTTTGTCAAAAGCATTGTGATGCTAGCATGACTCTTGTCAGAAAAATCAAGCAGGCAACAAATCAAGAGACAATCAAGGTCTTAGTAGCTACACATTTGCTATAAGTACAGTGATTTTGCAGTTTCGTGACCTTGATCAAAATATCATTGCCACAACCTTGAACTGGTTTTTTTCTTGTCAGTGCATAGTAATGAACCATCAACCCATTCATCCCTCAAGCGGCCACCATTGACAAGTAAAATCGTCTGCCGCAAAAATCTCAGTGCAAGTCCCACTTTCAGGGTTAAAAGAGTTAACGCAATATAAAAATAAAAAAAATCACTTCAAATTTTCAGAGCTGCTCCTTACACACCTGTTTCAAGTCTACAACTACAGTAACCCATCCCTGTTTAAATTTATCTAGTCCAGTTTTTTAGAGTAAATAATTATACTAATAAACCAATTTGTTCAAATTAATTAATCAACTATTTCTTTAATTTATCCTTTCTTCAAAATCGTACAATTATCCTTTTGTATCAGTCATTAGAAACCCTCAAGACTCCCCCTCAGGAATGAGCAGGGCATTCACTTGTTATGACAGAGAAAGCTGGTGAAATCCTTGTCACCGGGGGGCAAAAGTGAAGAGCGAACTCCCCTGTCTCCTAATGTTCCACACAAACATGGCAAACTTGAAATTTCCAAGTGGCAGCCATGAAACTTATACATTGATTTTGGGCAGCTAGTGCAACATTCACAAAGCCTACTGAATGCACTAGGTATTCTTTTCATAGTTCAGTTCAAGTTGACAATGAAACTCAAAGGACAAAGATTACAATGGGATACTCATGTTTGTTATAGACAATTATTAGAAAAATACTTCTGATCCATGAGTATTACATACATGGGTACATACACTTCACTTCACTTCATGGGTAATCTACTTTGTAGAGTATGAGTTCACAGATGGAATGTCAATCATCATGTACATTCACTATCACCAGGCCGCTCAGATTGTCCGCTACAACAGCCCTCTTTGGTCCACAGTGATATAAAGCTTTGCAAAGCATCCCACTCGACCATTTGAGAGGGAACCAATGATAATCTACGCAAATTTACCATGTGGCGCAAAAATGAAAACCCCTGACCATGGAGTGACAACCTGCTTATTTCCCCAGTAAAGGATGTGAGGACTGCATTGGACCTGGTATAGTCTCTGTTTCACGGTGGATCAAAATACTTGTAGACTGAATATGAAGTGGGTGCCCCGCCCCGGATTTCCCCGCTCATGCCCAAGGAAAGGGGGGGGGGGGGGGGAGGGGGAGAGGAAGGTCTCCATGGGTTTCAAATTGACTGGTGCATTATGATCACAGCTTCATAATATAAACGTTTTTCCGGTAAAATCCCAAGTTTTACCTGATCCAGAGTTTGCAGAGAATTCACCGAATGACATGGTGTTTTGCCGACTTGATGTCACTGAAACAACAATAAGCGCACATCATACAAATTTTCTTCCCTCCGCTGCGGCATTTGCCTAAACAATATACAATAATATTGTAGGCAACAGTTTATAGCGATGAAGAACAAACTTGGATCGACGTCAATACTTGAAATCAAACACTATATCGTACCTGCCTTCAGCTTGGTTCTCATAAAGCTTAACATTCGACACAATTACCAACATAACTGAAGTTTATAGGAACATCTAAACTAGCACGCATGAGAAAATAACAAAAACAAGTGTTACCTACACGAAAAACGATAGTGAAACGCACGGAAATATTAAAACACTGATTAAAAATACAACTTTCATCTGATTTTTGTACGCACTCTGTTGACCACTGTATATGCCGCGAACGGTCAAATTTATTTGACCGAGAGAACTTTGGAACAAGATTCATCAATTGCAATAAAAAAGACGAGGAATACCTTACTCGTGTGAAAATTCGTCAGCAAGTAGTTTTCTCACCTTAAATATTAAAGAATATTATTCAACTTGCCGTAAATTTTGTCGTACTGTCGTCGGTCTGCCCGAATTCCTACCCTGTAATCTGTCAGCGGTTCTTGTTTTGTGAATGACATCATTTGATAGCAAAGAAATGGGACTGGGTACTAAGATGAGCCCACGATAACAATAGCTGTTTTTACCTTAGCAACCTGAATTTGTCAACGTTTCCATGACAATACAGTATTGGTCCTAGCAACCACCTATTTGATTCATTGTATAAATAACACAGACTACCACCAAATCGAATATTTCTTGCACTTCAGAGTTGCTTGTCGCCTGCCCTCCTCTGTTTTCTCTCTTCTCTATTTTCTCTTCTACTGAATGTGATTTCAGGTTTGTTTAGCGCGTACATTGCTTACATATATATATCGCATCCTTCTTCTACTAATGCGCTTGTGATCATTGATTATTTGTGTCGACTTTAATATTTCAGCTTATGGGCAATCATGGGTTGTTCAGCATCAAAATCGTCAGAAGTAGTTGCGCCAATGCCTACACAATTAAAAGCAAACTCGAACTTGAATTCATCTCAAGAAGATGAGAAAACTGGACAACCTAAAAATATCGATACGCAGACAAACACAAGAACTCGTGTTCTTAAGAAGGAACGATCCGACGACAGCTTGCATGGAAGCCAGTGCAGTTTGAACTCAAACTCGGTTTCTGCAAAATCGGATCGTGAGAGCTCCGCAAGATCTACACGAAGTACGACAGATAGCGGTTTAGGAGAATTTGAAGAGGACCCAAATATCATATCGGAGAGGTCCACAACGGAAAAACAGAAAATTGTCTTGGTAGAAGAAAGACCCCCCACGCCAGGTTTGTTTGCATTCGATTCGAGTTGAAGGACTAATTTAATACCCAAAAACAAACTTGAGTGGTATTGTGTCCCAGCACTCGGCAAAGTCCTTTTGACTTATGGCTGTTTTTGCTTTGGTGGCCTCATACACCACAAACCTTTTTAGAGACATTACGCAAAGCCGGCCACTTCTGCTGGAAAGAACACATGCACTCACAGAGGACAGCCACAATACCGGGAACTTCATCCCCTACTCTTCTCGAATAGTGTGTTCTTTGACGTCCCACAGAGAACTCATGAACGTGGAGATATTTGTGAGACGGGCCTACGGTTTATAGTCCTTATCCGAGAAGACTTGAAAAGTGTAACCATTTGCGGAAGTAATGCACCTATCAATGTTAAGCCCCAGGGTGGGGTGGGGGGGGGGGGGCTGACCCAGGGGAATTTGACATTTTGATTGAGGCTAGCGCCAAATTTCCCACCCTCGGGCACCTGCAGACCGTCACATTCCCACACAGTCAATTTAGCAATAATTTATTGATTAAGCCTAAGCCCTCATTTCAGTGATTAGGCCTAAGCACTCCCTGAAATTTTAGGTTTCATTTTTGGGTAAGGGTAACTGCACTTAACTTACTGACTCATTGACTCATGACTCATTGATTCATTGACTCATAAATACTTGATACTCCATTTGTCTCATTTGAATCACTTGATCATTTTTTCTCTCAGAGCTCTGCATTGAAGGCACTAAAATTGCCAGACGGAAGACCTTAAAAGAGAAAAGAGTTTCCTTTTCAGAGAAGCAAGAAGAAGTTCGAAACAGAATTAATGCACTTGCACCCATGGGAGGGGTCACAGAGAGACCTCAGAGCAGAGGAGGAATGGCATTTGATATAATGCTCTGCCCTGAAACTGGTAATGTGAAAAGAAGACCCCAACATCTAAGAAAATTGGAAAAAAGAAAGAAGAAGTCTACAAGGAGAACGAAAGAGGAGATTGACGAAAAGCTTAAACATGCAGATGAGAGAAGAAAAGTAAGTCAAATAGGGTTGATTAACTATTATTTTTGCAATGATTGGGGATCAATGGATCAATTAACATCTCCAACCCTCCCCTTGAAATAGCAAGTTTTACAAACAATAGAATAACTTGAGTTGTGGCATCCAATTTACAAGCTTACCAGAGGACATGAAACAGCAATGAAAGACGATTGGGGAGCAATATCTCCCACCCCTCAAAATAGCAAGCTTTACCAACATTTGGGAAATGGAACATTGGCCTTTGTAACAAATATAGAATAGCTTGAGTTATGGCATCTGATTTACAAGCTTTCCAGAGAGCATGGGAAAACACCTCAATATAAATTCATTCACCATATGTGTATAGTTCCCGGTGTTGTGGTCTGTCTTCTGGGCCCGGTTGTTCGAAAGCCGATTAACTTAATCCAGGATTAGCGTGAACATTTGTTTCATGTTTTCAACTTTTTGGTGAAAGTTTCGTTTGCTTATTCTTGTCTTTCAAGAT
>OX421449.1:5033017-5060517 GCA_949126865.1 Montipora capitata | reverse complement strand
TGTATATTGCCTTGCTGCCCTGGGCAATATACAAATAAATCCCTTCCATTTATAATGAGCAATTAAAGCAAATCATACACGTACTTTGACCCCGCCAAACATTCTGAGAACATTTCTCCCTTTAACACAAATATAGAAATTTATTCTGCAACTATTAGAAAATACAATAGTATCCCTTATAGCATGCAGGCTATGTGTTCACTCTAAGAAAATTTTAAGTCTTTGGATATTACGAACGAGCAATTCTGGAACACAACACTGTTCGATCCTTTCACAGTCGCGTTGTTGTCATCTCGGCAAAATCTTTTGACTTCGTCATCAACTAACTGATCTACTAATCTCTCCTTCGGATCGACAATTTAATCAGGCCTCTGATATCTCGGTGGCCCGTACGCTCCATAATCAACTTATCTGAGATGCCTTTTTCCAGTCCACGTGTTGATGTTGTGGCCCTCAGACTGTGATTCAGATTGCTGAATTGGCCCTGTAGGTCTGCGTCTTTACACATTTTGCTAACAACGTTTCCAAGCTTGTTATGTCCAACAGGAGTATTTTGCGTTAGGAAAATTTCGTCGTCACCATCCATTGCCGCTCTCACAAGTGTACTGGCCCCCCAAAAAATACCAAGACAAAAATAAAAAAACACAAAAGGTTCGAAATTTGATTGTTGTCGGCTTACCAAGCAAACAATGTGCTATTGTTCTCCGTTTCTCACCTATTCAAAGTGAGAACAAGTGCTTTGAACAAATTATGACCCGTGAAACGCCCTTTCTCATTGCTGTGTGAAAACCTTTACAATACTTACAATGAAATACGTCATTGTCTGCGGTCGGATCAAAAAATGACAAACAAACAGATGTCAAAAACAAGTGGCCAATTATTGCCCTCTGAAAGACGACCTTTATGTAACCTATACCTCATGAATAATATCATGAAATAAGTTAGTGATGAAATGGTATATGAAATGAATCATATGTGAACTGCGGATATGAAATCAAGTGAAGCTACGATCTTCGCAGTTATGAGAGCAATTTTTGCAATTGCGTAGAGAAGCCTGGAAAATTCAGAACTTCAACGGGGTTTGAACCCGTGACCTCGCAGTTGGTTAGAGTGTCGCACCGGAATCGCGAGGTCACGGGTTCAAACCCCGTTGAAGTCCTGAATTTTCCAGGCTTCTCTACGCAATTGCAAAAATTGCTCTCATAACTGCGAAGATCGTAGCTTCACTTGATTTCATATCCGCAGTTCACATATGATTCATTTCATATACCATTTCATCATTGATTCATTCCTCACGGGACCATTAGAACCCACAAATGACCAGCTCCCAACGTCAGTGGCTTCATAGCTCAGTTGGTTATTAGAGCGTCGCACCGGAATCGCGAGGTCACGGGTTCAAACCCCGTTGAAGTCCTGAATTTTCCAGGCTTCTCTACGCAATTGCGAAAATTGCTCTCATAACTGCGAAGATCGTAGCTTCACTTGAAATAAGTTAGATAAACCCCTCGAACGTCGGTATTAAGCCATATACATCCCGAGGGCCGTACTCGGGATGTATATGGCTTAATACCTCCGTTCTCGGGCTTTATCTCTTACTTGTTTAATGATGGCCTGGTGCCTCACATTCATTTATCAACTGCCTTGTGGAAAATTGGCACATACACACACACACACAAAATAAAAAACGCTTTCAAAGAGTTCAGGGGCTGACGTTTAAACTACCCTCTCTCCTTCACAGAGGTTTGGTTATTGGTAAGGTGATCGGCTTCGATCAGCTGCGATCGGTGAGGCGTTAGGATGTGTCCACTGCTATGCAAGGTGAGTGTAGGCGCAAGAAACGAGAGATCGGTCAAGCGGGCCCCTCACTTTTTTTACGCCAGCGTGTTCTTTGCTCAGCGGATTCACCTCCTTGAGCCTCTGTGGAGAAGAGAGCAAACTACTTACCTTCCTGGTTTTGGCTGACAATACCTGGTATTCACATGGTCATGTGAAGATTTGCATGTCAGTGGTGGAGAATTGGTGAGATATCTTGGAAACTCAATGTTGACTTAAAGTTGAATACTGCAACAAGGGTTGACAATCAGAGAGGATTAATGTTATTATTTTAATCTACTATTCCTTCGCTGGGGACACCTACAAGAAGTTTTAGATAGGTCACTTTCAATACATTAAAATTCAGCTTAAAAGAGAGGTTTTGAGGAAAAAGACAAAGGAAAGTGGATGATATGCTGATATGTTTCACATTCATTCCAACGTGTTTCTATTGTTTTTGTCCTCTCTGCCTCGCCATCAAGACGAAAATGGCCGATATTACTCTTTTGTTTTTATCAGGCAGATCAGGGAACCAACCTCGTTTCCAGTGTCTATCTTCTCTGCCTCCCTTCTGTGCTCTCAGCAAGCTAGGGGCAGAGAAGAGGGACAAGCAAATACATGCTTACTTATTGTTTAATATTATGTATATGTTGCATTTCAAATTTTTCCTTGGTTAACATTTTTTCAAATTAGTTTTTTTTTTTACTTTCCATTCTTATAGAGATTATCATAATCTGAAACCAAGAAAAGTGAAAAACCAACTAGTTTGAAAACGTTTTAAGCAAGGAAAAATTCTTACTGAAACATACATTTGCTTATTTTTGTTGTGAAAATGCAGATGTACTGTACAAATTTGTATTAAGTTGTTAATAAAAATCAAAGAAATCAGGAGAGTTTGTGTATAAGTAACATTTGCACATTTGCACCCGGAATTGTGAAAAAAAACAATTAAGAAATTATAATATTGGATAATAATGATCATATCATTTGTAACACAGGGAGATAAAAGGCACTTATGTACAATGATCACAAACTTTCTTCAGGACTTTTCAATTTATTGATGCATTCCGTGCGTGATTAATCACGCCTCGCAGCTAAGTTACCACGATTTTCTCTAGATTTTACTCCATTTAATGCCCCAGATGGGAGCTGCTCCAAGGGTGAACATGGTTACCAGAAAATGTAGATTTTATTTTTGAGTTCAGGACAGAGATTTGTTTTACGCATGTAGTACCTTGTTCTATCTTTTTCAAATTTTGTAAAGGAACACAACAATTAAGAAATACCGGTAACAATGTTTCAAATAATCCAGCTGTTACTGTGCAATTGTTTGTGCAACTTGTCTTGTAACGCCATTCCTACAAACGTTCTCACACCACAAAACAAGTTCTAGCTTTACAGGTGTTACACTGAGCAACGTTTCATGCAACTTGTCTTGTTTCGATGATCACATCAGGTTAAAGGAACACTTTTACTGGCTGGTGCTGTAAACCATTGCGACACAAGTTGCAGGGCAGATGTTAAAATGCGCAATGCATAACAGTTTCTGCAACTGGTCTCGCAGGTTTTTGGCCGTTGCAAGGTATGTTACATTGGGCAATGATTCGTGCAATTTGTCTCGCAATGGCGATGCAAGACAATTTGCAAAAAAAATTGCACAATGTAACAGCACCTTAAGTACCAAATGATTGTAAGTTAATCAATACAAGGATGCTTTTTTTCACATTTTCGCTATTTGGTCAGATCACTTTCAAATGCAGCATACCAGTAATAATAATATATGCAAATAAACTTTGCAGGATATATGCAGAAGTTGAAGACTTCAGGATGAAGACACAAAGACGAAAAAAGCTTAGTCTGTTTTCATAGCTCACTTTAATTTTCCCCTCAGGGCCTGCAGCAGTGCATCTGAAGAACTTAAAAACCACTTCTTGCTTGGAATTTGGCTGTAATTTGACAAAATCACCAAAATACATAAAAGATGCTCTTAGGGACTTGTCAGAAATTAGCTGGGGGGAGGGGGGATGGAGATTTTCAGTAAAGTGGCAATAATAAAATGACCCACCCTTCGTAAGGGATTAAAATGTCTTGACCCTCCCCTGGAACTTATCCTAAAATTCTCTTACACCCCCTCCCCAAATTTGTTACACAGTTGTAGAAGAAAAATTGTTCAGTACTCTTAATTTTTAAAGCAAACCTAACATGCAAGTGATATCCCTGTTGGAGAAACAGGACCAAAAACTTTGGCTCAATAGGATGACAACAGTTTCTACCACTGGAAACCGCGATACTCGCACTGCATTCAAAACTATCCATAGATTGACTTGTTCATATGGGAGGAAATATTTTGTATGGCATCACAACGGCTTAATTTCGTGTGACCCTCCCTCTTGCTGTCTATTTTTTTCATGGAACACCCTATTGAAGGGCTCAAAAAACTGTGACCCTCCCCGGTTTTCCGCCCCCTCCCCACCACCCTGCTAATTTCTGACTATGACAGTTAGGCACGCACACTACCTCCTGACCATATATTATTTTAAACTATTATAACAAAATTATTAAACAAAAAACAATGTAACCCTTGGCCAAGAAGAAAGTCTAAATCAAAATTGAAATTATTTTAGTGGATGAAATAAAATAATTCTGAAAAATGGCTGAATGCCGCATTTTATCTGTCAGTGAGTCACAAAATAACATTCAAAAACCTTTTGCCAATAATTAGTTTAAAAAAAGGTCTTGTATTTCATGATGTGAGAAATTTGCATATTCTTGAAGTGTGGAATTTGATAGTCAAAAACAAAATTCAATAATTATTAAATTAAATTACTTCCTTTCTCCTGGTGAATTAACTACAAAGTGCTATCAATGCTTGTAATAATAATCAAAATTATTATTGTCAGTCACAATTTAATTTGGTTGGCTGCTTCTTGAGGCCATGGGTTGCATGTTCTTTGAAAATTCAAGAAATGAATTTTGAACAGCTCAAAGCACTAGCTACATTGTCTAGTTCCCTGTGAGGAGAACAGGGCTCCTCCCATAGTTTATGTATTCCTGTCAAGAATGTCTATCTCTTACCCTGTCTCAGCAGGATTTAAAATACTGTTTTTCACTCCTTCTTTCCTTACAAAGTTATTCTATGCTATGAGCAATTAGGAGAACAAGTGTAAATGACAACATTTTGAAAAGCATTTGGTAACAAAGATTAGCAATTATTATAGCAAATGACATTTCAAAGTCATCTTGACTACATTTTTAAGTCATTCAAAGTGTTCACATAAAACACTTCACCGTGCACATGATAATTCGTTGGCTGACAAACCACACAAACACTTAATTTTATTTTCGATTCAAATGACAGTTATTTGAATGACTTGAAATTGAAGTCAAGATGACTTTGAAACATCATCTTCTATCGCAAATCTTTGTTACCAAGTGTATAAATGATGCTATAAATATCAAATAAGGATGAGCATTGCTCTGAATAAAACTATTCAGTTTCAATTTATTTATTTCTTATTTTTTGGGCTTGACTGTCACTTCAAACATAGACCCTATCATCCCTACGTCTCCTGGCGCTTTGCACCTCAGAGATTGCAAAAAGTTCTCATCAAATCTGGCAGCTGAAGATGATAATATATATCACCAGGAACCCATTACCCGGAGCCTACAACTCTACTGTGTTCGTTAACGGCGTTTTCACAGACTGATTTATTTTTAGATTGATTTTCCCGCGAATGAGACTCCCACAGGAGCCCGATGACCAATTACCAGAAATTAAGCTGACGTCATAGGGTCACCGAACCGAAACTGCCTTTGTTTTTTTACCTAATTCGCGGGAAGGGCTAGTCTAAAAATAAACCTACTTGTGAAAATGCCGTTTCACAGACGCTGTATGGAAGTTGCACGCTCCAGATGGGCTCCTGATATCACCACAACTTCACCTTGTGACCCATGACCTATGACCTATCCCCTACACCCCCTGCCCTCCAAGAGTGCCCGTTACAGATTGCTTGTGGATAAAAGAGCTGAAAAAAGACCTCTCCAGTAGCCAAAACTTGTGCCCTGGTAGGAACTAAAAAGCTTCTTTGATTGACACAAACTTTGTTTACAAAGACGTTGGCATATGTTAACTGTTTGAGTTACCTATTTGTTAATGTACAGTTGTGTTATCCACAGGTACCAGTTCAAAGGGATTATTGAGTGGCTTTGAGGAGAATACCAGTTTTATTTAACACAAATAACTAAAACATTAGCACGCAACTCAATTTGCAAGTCCACAAGTCTTGCCTATCTTGTTATTGTTTCCCCACCATGTACACTTGTTTTCATTTATGTTGCTTTGTGTCCATCAATCAATTTTCACAGCTGCATAAATGTGTCTGATGAAAATGTACGTCGCATAAAACCCCACAGTGCCAGTCAGTAACCAGAAGGACAAGACCATGATGCAAGTATAGCCAAAGTAAAGCAGACCAGGAACAAAGTCTTCAATCTCAAGCTGCAAACAAATATTGCTCAAGTGAAATCAGGCTCAAACCAAATACAGGGTCAAAAAACCTTTAAGGACGGTGCCTACTAATTCAAAGGTATTTTTGCACGGTTTACTGACCATGCGGGAAAAGCAGATCTTAACAAGTGTTATTGAAATCCAAAAAGAAAATTGGGGGTAACCACACATTTTTTGAAGATAATTAATCAACAATATTTGTAAAAATCTTTAAAATACAAAGCAATGTATGGCGTTCTTTTCCAAATTCAAGCTTAATTATCTCTGAAAAATGCGTGGTTACCCCCAATTTTCTTTTTGGATACCAAGAGCACTTGCTATGTTCTGCTTTCTCCGCATAGTTTTGAAAATATCCCTGTATTAATAAGCACTGCTGATAGGAAATCCGAGTCTCTCGACATGCGCAGAACGTATGCGCAATAACAATAGTAGGCACCGTCCTTAAGTGATTCAAGACAACATACTTTTCTATTATTTTACTTGTGTGAGGGAAGCACCTATTTTTGTCATTTTTCTCCTTGGTACGTTTATTGGAAGATGCCGTAGAGGGGCACTTACAGCGTAGGTGGTGGTTTCAATTATAAGTCACATCTAACGAAGCTAACAATCTCAGCATGGGGCCGGTTGCTCAAAGCCTTGTTAGCACTATTAAATTTTTGGTTTTAAAAGGTATCAAAACTTATGCGTTTCTATGGTATTTAACACAGTTTAACACTAACCAGGCTTTGAGCAACCCAGTCATGGAGAGATTATTATTTAGACTGAGAGTAATGAGAGTCCTATGACAAATTGTTTTCTTAGTAGAGAGGTTGTTATGTTGTTCCTATGAAAGGAACCACTGTTTGATGCCTAGGCAGGTTTTGTCTCATTAGATTTCATGTTTCGAGGCTGTCTTTTCAAAGCCTGCACATGAACCATTTGTTAATGAATCCAGGCAGCTTTAAACACAAGCTGTTAAGGCATCCTTATGCTCTGCCAAAAAAAAAGAACCTTCTGGCAGGGGATACTGGGCAACGGTAATTTCAAAGTTCCAAGGCAAGAAAATTTTTTCCCCTCAACTTTTTTGAAAACCTGACTTGCCTGTATTTGATTCAGCAGACCAGTCAAGGAATAAGAGAAAAACGTACACACCACTACATACACTTGTTATGTTTGTTCTTCTTGAGCAACTTACTTTTGTAACAAAGTAGAATATAGCATAGAAAAACACATAGATGGAGCAGGAACCAGACATGAAAAATGATCTCCACCACCAGTGATAGTCCTGACAGAGGAAAGACAGTCAGATTAAACAAATCACTTACTACAATCACAAAAACAAATTTAAAACATTTAAAAATGTCGTCATGATAGCTTATTAATTTTATGGCTCACTGAGGGCTGAAAAGGTTTTGTTACATGGACATTTACAATAATGTTTGGCTCAAGGCAACAATGTATTGTTTTCATTTATCCCATTGACTCCTAAGAATCAGACTTAAATAATGGATTTTACCCTGTCTAATGCCAGATGATTTTACTTGTCAATGGGTTAACAACCCCTACATCCACATGAAAACTATGTGCCCTTTAATGCTTCAGCTGTGAGTTACGACACTTGAAATGAGCCAAGTCTTCCCCTTTCATTGACTAGGGCATTTGGCACAGTTTCTTGAAGCTGTTTGCCAATGGGTGATAAATGTTTCTGGTCAACAGTCCTAAACTAGTCAGATCAAGCCAATATCTTCAAGAATTTTTTTTGCTCTGTGATGGCTAAGGCACACTGAAAAGAATTTGTATCTGATTGCAGAAGTCTGTTAAAAATATTGGAAAAACCCATGTGCATCAAAAGTGATCTTTACCGTGATAGCAGTCAAGTTAGTATGTTGTTAGCATTGCATGGATCAACAGAAGTTCCAACTTCCAACGTTGTTGCAATCATTTGAACAACCCTGCATATACCTTCCCAAATCATACCAACAGCTTAGAACCAACCCTTCAATCATATTGCTACCATTTTAAAGCTACCATGAACAGCTACCTTTTTTTTTTAGTTTTTCCATGGTTAAAACATTGAAGTTTGTTTTTAATTGAACCAATTAACTTTTAGAGTGTGAACATGTCAAGTTTGACAGCACCACCTGTGTGTTTCTGCACGTGAAACACAGGTTTGAAAAACTTTGCATTGATTATGAATGTCAACAAAGGACAAGCTTACATTTCTGGAAAATCCTGCCACAGCGAACTTAAATGGCTTATAATATGAATGGGCTTGGAGCATAGAGGCGATCAAGGAAACTGTTTTTTGCCAGTTCAGTTGTGTTTGATTTAAAAATGTGACCATTCCCCTTAATTTGAATGTTTTAAGCGTTAAAAACCGCAGAAGAAAGTTAGCTGTTAATGGTAGCTCGAAAATGGTAGTAAGTGTTGCATTAAATTTTAATTTTATCTACTTTTGAGTTTGTGTATTGAAGGACATTAAAAAGCCAATGATCATTACAAACTAGGAACTGCTATTAATTTTATTACCTCACTGCACAATTGAAAATATATCATAACTATAGAAATCTGTGATACACAGCTGGCCAAAATCAGGAACACCAAAAACAGGAAGCCGAACAAGTAATAGAATTGGTTTTCCCAGATAGCCTGCAAAAAAAGACAGTGGTTATTAAGGATGGTGCCTAATAATGCAAAGGTATTTTTGCCTGTTTATGAAAAATTATGTGGGAAAAGTAGATCTTAACATTCAAGAGCTATTGAAATCCAAAAAGAAAATTGGGGGAAACCATGCACTTTTCAGAGATACAGATGTAATTAGCAAAAAGCTTTAAAATACAAAGCAATGTAGAGTGCTCTTTTCCAAATTATCTCTGAAAAATGCATGGTTACCTTCAAATTTCTACTTGATAATTCAATTTCAATTTAATTCAATTTATTTTTTATTATGCACTATTTAGATCAATTATGAGATACTTAATAAGTTATATTAGCACTTACTAGAGAAATAAACATAATACATAAAAGCAAAAAAAAATCAAAAAGATAGGTGCGTGGTAGCCAGAGTAGCCATTGGCTTTCGAGCTGGCTACCACCATATTAAAGATAATGCGGCATTAAACAAAAATTAAGATCAAATAATAAACATATCTAATTGTTCCAATCATTAGCATACACACATTGTTTTAAAATATATATGATTACATCTAGTAATTATTATATGAATATATAAATGCACTTAGATTACAGAAAAATAAGTAATAACAAATTATCGCACTGATTAAAAATTACAATTCAGTTTTTAATTATTTTGTGTAAGTAAGAGAAGCTGTTTGTATTGTTTTTTACAGGAATCATAAGGTAATTTATTGGCTGATAGAAACTGAGTCCCAGATTTTTGATGCTGAGAACAGAAATGTTGATTGTCCATATTCTAGTTGTTGTACTTATTCTGTAAATGTTCCGACTTGATGATAATAAGAAATTATTGCACTGATCAAAGATTACAATTCAGTTATTTAATTATTTTGTGTAAGTAAGAGGAACTGTTTGTATTGTTTTTTAAAGGAATTATAAGGTACTTTTTTTAGGCTGATAGAAACTGACTACCAGATTTTTGATTCTGAGAATAGGCCATTTCCGAGTTCATGGCTGCCTCCTTTTCAAACCGAGTCTAAGTGCGAAGTTTTTCTTATGAAATTAGTTTTCATTCATATGTAAAGTAGAACTAATAACCATAACAAAAAATTTCGCACTTAGACTTGCTTTGAAGAGGAGGCAGCCATGAACTCAGAAATGGCCTATTAAAATGTTGATTGACCATTATGTAGTTGTTACAGTACGTATTCTGTAGAAGTTTTGACTTGATTCATACCTGGTGTTATGGCAATGGATTTCAGATGCTGGTGTAAGAACATCTGAAAAAATAGCTGGAATACCTTTTTTATCATTTTGAATTTTGTGGGCAAAGAGTGCTATCCTCAACTTGAAGATATTTAATTCCAAGATTCCAAGTAGAGCATAGTAAATTTTAGCATTTTCTGTCCTGTGAGCAAAGAACATGCACCGTACACATTGATTTTGTCTTGTCGATACCCATTTGAGTCTTGTTTTGCATGCATTGCCCCAGCTCATGATACCATAATTTAAGTAGGGATAGACAAGATATAACTGCTTAAGGACATTTAGATCAACATATTTTCATACCTTATAAAGTATTCCTATATTTTTTGCTAATTTGTTGTTTACATGCTGAATTTGAGGTTTCCAATTTAGGTGTTCATCTATGTATTTAAAAAATGACTTATGTTCAATGTTAATAAGAACAGTCTTCCTTGCTGACAAGATTAGCATATAGCAAGAGCACTTGCTGAAATCTGCTTCCTCCATATAGTTTTAAACTGCACAAAAATATTCCCTGTATTAGTAAGCTACACCCTTAGAAAACCAGAGTATCTAGAGATGCGCAGAACGTATGCGCAATAACAATAGTACGCACTGTCCTTAAGAAAAGGTTGTACAAATAGACCCTTCGCATAAATGGCACCCAAATTTGAATTACAATACTTGATACATCCTTACCTCGTGTTTATGTTTCAAGACAAAGGATTTTTCTCATGAATGTGAGGCTAAGGATGTATCAAGTATTGTTATTCAAATTTGGGCGCCATTTATGCAAAGGGTCTATGGGTATCAGTCTAAAGCTTAACTACTGCTGTGATACAAAAATATTTTAAAATACAAACCTGGATGTAGCATACATTTTCCTGTCACATAATTACTATTTCATTAAGATGGACTGATTAGGTCCCAGATCTATAGATGGTTCAAGGGAGCACTCCCATTAATTTTAAGACTTCCTTTGACCCAAATATTGTGTGACAAACACACAACTCTGCTGTTGATTCTCTTCTTTAGCTTTGTACTTGGGATTACACCGAAGTATTTTTATCCTAGTAAAGACTGGTTTCATATCATACTTTTGGTCAAATTAATTCAAATGTGCTCTCTGCCTTTAAGGTCTGTCAGACTGAGTGGTAGCCTCCTTCGCAGACATTCTTTTGGCTTGTCACACAATCTTTCCTTCCAACCAAACAAACATCTGCTGAAACAACCCACACATTCCTTTCCCTTTATTAAGTAACTGTCATCTGGAAATCATGTGCGGGCTACAATGTACATAGGAACCAATCGGCACTGTGTAGATTGCTCTCCTGGGAGCATCAATTCACAAACAATTTCTTTGGATGAAACAGGTGACAGAGCCTTTCCAAAATATTCCTCAGAAACATTACTTTTGTTTCCTCAGCTGGTATGGATTTGCACTCATGTGAGTCAAAATGCGAGTACTTAGCAAGGGTATGGTGTCGTTTCCTCTAAACTTGAAAACGCCACGGAAATAAATACTGTTAATAAAAATAACAATAAAAATATTTGAATTGCATGAGAACCATTATGTACCTTCAAGCGAAATGAACGTAACTAGGACAGTAGGAATGTGAGTATATGTAATAAAATTAATAAATTAATAAATTTAAAAAAAAATAATATAAAAAAGTTTAAATGTTTTTGTCTTGCAAACTGTCATTCGTACTCAGTAAATCTTATAATAAATTATATCAATTCAACCGAAGGACTACATAAGGTATGGTTATTCAAACAAAATGACTCCACTGAAATAGCACAGAAAGAAGTGTAAAATGATATCAATCCAGAGCGAAAGCCACAAACAGGTTTGAAATGCAGGGGAGAAAAATAATTCGACCATTCAAATTCTACCATACTCATTCTGTGAAGAGCCACAAAGTTCTAAGCCAAAGAATGAAATTTATGCACTACAGAATGCAACACACGAAGTCCATTTTCTTGCAGTGACCACAATCAAAATTTCTCAGGGTTTAAAGTGCACTTCCAGAATCTGGAAGTCCGCTGTGATCGGCCTACATAAATTCCAGTTTGTTTCAGCAGACATTTGTCGAGGAGGAAAGATTGCGTGACAAGTCACGAGAATGTCTGCGCAAGAGGCTAACTGAGTGGCCAAACTTTTTGAAATAATTATTACGAATAATGGTATCATGTACTTCTGTTACTTACCGACAAGATAAAGAAGAGTTCTATAAACACTGCACCAAATGGAAGGATGCCAGCGAGCAGGTTACTGGAAATATGTGAGAAGGACACATACAATGAATTATTTTACATCAAGATGAATACTGTACATTATGAAACAACAAACATCACTGATCTCCAAAAATTAAAGTTAAGTTAGAATGAATTTTAAGAAAACGACTAAACCTTTGAGTGTATAATACATGTCTCAACAGAAACTTCAGCCATCCTCAGTTAGTCAGAATACAAAGCAATGGAAGCTGAATTTATAATAAATAGAGACTGCTAATGTGAAAATTTCTGTTTATTGTAAATTCAGCTTAATTCATTGCTTTGTATTCTGACTAACTGAGGATGGCCAAAGTTTCTGTCGAAACATGTGTTATAAACTCAAAGGTTTCATCATTTTCTTTAAATTCTTTACTTTTCTGCTACTATAAAGACTAACTTAGAAATAAAGTTAAATATTTTCTCACACATTATACATTTACCTTGGAATGGGGCTCATAAACCATGGCTGCTCTGGGACTTGTCGTGGGATCTGATTGGTTCTCACAGGGTGCTCGTATGGCTGCAACAAATGTGAAAACAATGCTTGCACAAAACATAATAAAATTATGTCTAAGGAGAGTTTGAAATCAGTTTCATCAATGTAACTTTTCCCTCTCTCTTCCTTTTAGTTACAAATGCATTGCAAATGGAACTTGGGTCTGACAAAGTAACACACTCAAGGTGGGTTATCTCTTCAACCCACCTCAAGGTAAAGCTGCAAGAGGCACCTGTCCCACTGAAAAGCAGTGGAAATAGAGAGGGAAACAAATAATTTAGAGTCTCTAGTCCTGGAGTGAGGACAATAAAATGAAGGCCCTGTTTCACAACCCAGCAATGGACGTAAAAGAACCCAACACATTATTTGCAAAGAGCAGGGCTTATGGTCTGTCCTCTGCGGTATATCATGGTTAGGAGGGTAAACACTCAGAGGTTGACCTGTGTAAGAGATACTGTATCCTATTTTTTGTTGACTCTCCATGGGCATTGTCCCTTTAAGACCCCTGTTCACCCTACAGGCATTGCGTGACATGGAACGATTTTCATATATGAAAATCCCACCAAAGCTGAAATTCATCCAATCAGATCACTACGAAAAGCAATTCAAATTCCCAAAACAAAAACAAATGGCCTAAAAGCCTGTCAGTTGAAGGTGGGCCTTTAACAGGGCTTGAAATTGCGACCAATACAGTCACATTTGCGACTGAATTTTTTTCCTTTGCGACTAAAATATCTGGAGAAGTGGCAAATTTGCGACTTGTTTTCATCTTCACTCTTTCAAAACAAAAGGGTTAGCAGTTGCCACTTTGCTGCTCTTTTTACTAAAATAAATGAAGAAATGACAAAATTATTTTGTTTCTCGCCTTGAGTTTTCTTTCAATCTGAAGATATCGATAGCGTAATTGTAGCGTAATTTTGCTGCGATGTTACGTGCACAACTCCATTCCTTCTATATCATTGACCATTTTCAGCGGTTTCTTTCAACACAAGTATTATGGGTTCACGTTTTGCTACACTGCTGACAATGCAGCACGACGATTTTGCGACTAAATTTTGCGAAATTGCGACTACATTTTCGCTAATTTCAAGCCCTGTTTAATGTACAAATAAACAAATAAACGAGCTAAACTACACAAGATGGCCGACTAGGATCCCCACTCTGACTGAAAGGCCCATGCATACACATATCCAAAATAAAAACTGATGGATGCCGGTAAAAGCATTAATTCTGCCTTTAAACTACTTATAAGTATTAAAAAATGCAGTTTCCCTTAGTTAAACTGAATTGTTTTGACTGCAAATTACTTTACTGTATACTAGTCACCTGTTTCCGATATCCAAACCAATAGCCAAGGAAAACTAGCGGAGTTGAAATACCCAGCCACATGCACAACAGAGCAAGCATGGTTGTAAAAGGGACCTGTACAAATTAAGTACTTGTTATTCTTCATCAGAGATTTTCAAATTTGTGGCAGTCCGCAAAGATAAATCACAACTTCTCAGAAAAGGTATCAGGAAATTAAAACAGAATAAAAAGACAGGGCAGAGGCAAACAAGTAAGATCTAATGGAGAAGGATGGTAGACAGGAAGAAATATCCAAGGTAATGGAAAGTGGTATATGATCACATTTCACTGATGAGTAATACTCTGTGCTCATTGTCCCTGTTTCAAATGCCAGGTAACCAAACCCATGTCTTTGGTTGCCCATAGGGAAATCTCCTATGTACGATTAAAATTAATACACTTGTACCAGTCACGTCACAAAAAACATCTGCTTTTGCCTTCTCAGTTCTCGATACTGTATTATGTTATCTTTAATTGGAGACTGAACTCCAATAAAAAAATGCCGCATTTTAACTCTGTGAAAGAGATAACTTGTATTCTGTACTGCTAATTGAAGACAAAAAATCAAAGTCAAAATATAGGTCGTAAAGAATGTGAGGACAGCGATCTTGAATGTTGCGTGCCTGTGGTAATTTCGAGCACTAAATACTTGTGATTAAGTATTGTGTTACTTTACTTTGAGAGAACAGGAGCAGGGATGATGCAGTGGTGAGAGCACTTGCCTCCCATCAATGTGGCCCAAGTTCAATTCTTAGACTCAGCATCATAGGAAGGTTCCAACAAGTTTTTCTCTGGGTACTCTGATTTTCCCCTCTCCTGAAAACCTAATGTTTGATCTGAATTTGAGTCAAATTGTTTTTTTTTTCCTATGTTCAACTACTTGTGCATAATTGGTGCACCAGTGAAATACATGTAAGACTTCACAATAATTAAAAAAACTTATAAATCATTTGTGAGCCTAACAGCCTATCAAAACACCGACAATACCTCATGTGCGTGAGCTTTAAACCAGATAAAACACTCATTGTTAGAATTCTTCAAGAATTCAATAGTAATGAGGCCTGGTTTGTTTTTCTTGCATGCTAATATCTTCCTCTCACATTTCGCACCATTGTCTGGACTCCATCTAGGGACACGTTTTTTGTGGAATGTTTTTGAAGCTGCTTAATCACATAGCATGTTGCGTTTTATCGGGTCAAAAACCACTCATATTCGCCTTGTGGTTTTAAACCTGATAAAACACTCCTGCTCCTTTATTAAACAGTACATGCATATAAAGTCCATTATTAAGAGGAGTCCTACCGCTCCAGAAGAGTGCTGTCCCCAAATGAAGAAATTCAAAATGAAGCAGTCTATTGAGATCACTCCAGGATACAAAGTGGCTGTCTATGTAAAACAAGTCAAGAAAAGAGGTCAATCATACGGTTCATTCATGTTCACATCACCTTTAATTACAAGATCACATTATTATTGCCTCACTGATACACCTACCAGCAATGCAGATTTCTTCCAATTTTGACCTTTACATGTCTTGTAGAGTCGAGCAGCGAAATAGCCAGCAAAAACACTGAAAAGAAAATTAATAGTCAGATAAGGTTCAATGGTAAACTGGTTGCTTGGCAAAGGGCAAAAGAAAAACAATAAGTTAACCTGGCTTGAGCCTGCGATCTATTTGAAATCCAGTATCTGGTCAGCAGTCAACTTTAAAAAAGTGACGTTGATTAACTCTGAACCTGAGCCTGTGATAAGATCACATGATACTGGACAGCGGATACCTTGTTTTGACAGGTGTCAATTGACCATGACATGGATGTCTAATATCAAAGATGTACATGTACACTGTAAACTTGCTGCAGACAAGTTTTCAAGTATTGATTCTCTAAACTTGAGCCCGCGATATGGTCACGTGATACTGGTCACATTGGCATACATGGAGGGGTGGACGGTCAGTCATACGGCTGTATAGTTCTAGGGTGGTTGTACAGTCGTACAGTGACCTAAATCAATTTTCTTGCAGAGATAGGTTACCACATCTTCTTACCAATGGTGCTTCGCACAGGAAAATGATAAGTTTGCCATGAGCTATTAAATGCATACATACAGTACTTACTGCTATCACTAATCAAACTCACCCCATAAAAACATAAAGAAAGATGATTGCTGTCACCAGACTCCCCCGACTAGCCGGTGATAACATACCAAGCATTGCAAATACTAAAGGGGATAAAAAAATTACACCCTTTTAGAATAAGACCACAATGCACTGATTTATTGATAACTCTTCAATCCAAGTGACTTTCAAAAGGTCACTTAGAAAAAAACAGCTGTTGTTTAACTACACTCCAATAACAATAATTTACTATTGAACATTATTTTCGGGCAAAATATTTAATCCTACATGTACATGTAAATGCAACACATAAAATTTAATATTATGGCAGCAGGATTAAAAGAAGAAAGCTATATTTCCATCCTTTAGAACTGACAAGGCTTTTTTTTTGCATAATTTATCGTACAATAAATAATATTATGCAAAAAATAATAATTATAAGATACATATCTTGTGACAAGATATTCCCGACCATTGCTCAATTGTTGCTTATTGCATTAATCACAATTAATGGGATACAAAACAAAAATTTGAGTCACTAGGAACATGGAGAGAAAAGGATTGCAAAAAGGCTTAACTTCTAAAAAGCACTCACCCAAAGTGATAACCACCATGCAGAAGATCTGCACTCCAGATCCAACAAATGCAGTTAACAACCAGGACCTCTGAGGAGGTCTAAAGACATCTCCATGCACCAACTTCCAGCCACTTTCTTCCATTGCATCCTCCTAAAAAAAGAACACTGATATAAATAATACTATCACAACTCATCACTGTACATGTAAATGACACTAAGACGTTAAAAAACAAAATTTGCATTGACAGGCAGATGTAAGCTCTTTTACGCTCAGCTTTCAAAAAGCCACTATAGTACCATGTCTTCTTCCTTGTTGTATCGTGCAATGTCACGTCTTAAAGTCCTGATCATTATCATCGATACAATGCCTAAAAAGCAATAGAGAAAATAACAAAGTTTAAAGTACCGGTACCTTTCCATCTTGAATTTTTCATTCCCTTCACTCTCTTACCTTCTATGCTTCATTATTGTAAATTCTTAATGGGAGGGGCGGTGGCCTCATGGTTGGTGTGCTCGACTCCGGATTGAGTGGTCCGGGTTCGGGTCCTGGCCAGGGATATTGTGTTGTGTTCTTGGGCAAGACACTTTACTCCCATGGTGCATCTCTCCACCCAGGTGCATAAATGGGTACCGGTGAAATGCTGGGGGTAACCCTGCTATGGACTGGGATCCCATCCAGGATAAGCTCTGGCTCTGATGGGCCTCTTGGCTCGTAAAAAGACTTAACCTTACCGTCATCGGATTCTTAAGCAAATATCCTTTGCCTTTCACACTCTTCTAAATTTGTACCTACGCGGAGTTTTTATGAAACTGAACTTAGTCTTTTTGGTTGCAAAATTTAAGACTTTTTCCAGACTATTTCCAAAATGCTAATTTCTTTTTCCAGACCCAAGTTTAGTATATAGTTTGTCCCATGATGCACTGTGAACATACATGAACATACAGTAACCATGATGCAGTGCTGGCGTAAGAGAGATCTGAGGCTTCTCAGTCAATGATTGAATGTTCTCGCCAAAGACGAAAATTTTAAATAAGATTTGACTACCTGAAAAAATTCACTTAGCAATAAAGCACTTATTTCAGTTTTCAAAACAAAAAAATCTCCATTTTTCCAGACTTTATCTGGTTTGCAAATTTCCAGACTTTTTCAAGAATTCAAGACTGCATGAACCCTGGGTTAATTAAAATCATAGTAAAGAAATGTGTAAGTCTCTCCTAGGAACAGAATCATTATATATAGGTTCATTAATTCTTATTAATCTTACAAGGATTCGTTACCTTCTTAGTGCAAAAAGTCAAAGCAGCCCCAAACCCTCTTTTGATACAAATAAATGATCTTAAATGTAAAAAAAAAAAACTCACCTGAGAGAAAGAGAACAATGACAACAGAGTTGACAATGGCAAACCAATGAATCTGCACATCACTCATGGCTAAGTAAGTGTCCCATCTCGATGCCCACACAATGTCACTGGCCTAAAGGGCAATTTTTAAAAATTATACCTTGTATGGTTATAAATAATTTTAAGGACACATGAGTTTGTGAAGTTTGTGTATTTTGAAATGCACTGTTTTTGTTATTATTATTTTTTACGGATTATCAAATTCATCACAACATTTAAATCCTTACAGTCTCATTGTAACGTAAAAAAAAATAAGTTTGGTTGAATTCAGTCCTTTCCATCCTAAGACAAGAGAAGAAGGCAGAATACAGTCTAAGGCAACCTGAAGGCTCCTTTTTCTTTAACTTCTACCATAACTTATGGCAGGAGTGGGTGTCAGTCCAATACTGTCGCATGCACAGCAGTGATACTGGTACTCATTTTGCCCACCACAAATGGATGAAAAGCTGAGTAATTTTCCATTAGTGAAAAAAATCATAGGATCAATCAATAGTCTGATACGACAATTTTTCACAAGTGAAAACATAGTCTGTCATTTTTTAGTACTTTTTATTTCACCATGGAAATTATGTAAATTTCTACACTTAACAATAAAATGCACTTTTTACCAGCATACCAATGGAGGCATTTAGGGGATAAGGGGTTAAATGCAATTAATGTAGTATAACAAAGTTAAAAAACAAAGAGTGGTACTGGTCTGGGCCGGTCGATCATCAAAGAGTGGTCAGTGGTACTTAGTACGGGAACATGCTCATTCGCCACTTTGTGCCGTGCTTGTACAGTTGGGCTTTTGCTTCCACCCCTCCCCTCCCTATTTCCACTATTTATCAGTATGACGGGTTCCTGGATGCCTGGCATGGGGGCTCACGCTAGCCACAGGAGTGTAACTCGGTCGAGAGGTTGGAGTGGACGTATCCCAGGCACCCAACCTCCATTTAGCGATGCAGTTGTTAACAACAAAGTAAATTTATGGCAAGTAAATTTATGGTATTCTCACATGAAGTATGATTATACTGCACATTACACTTAGTCTAAAAAGGTAAGGTAAAGTCTCAGTTACGAGCCTAGAAAGACCTATCAGGCTGGTGCTTATCTCCGGTTTCCGTAGCATGAAGCAACTAGGAGTATTTCTACTCCCCCCTGGATGGGATGTTAGTCCACCGCAGGGTTACCCCCAGCATTTTTGCCAGTACCCATTTATACACCTGGGTGGAGAGAGGCACCGTGAGAGTAAAGTGTCTTGCCCAGGAACACAACACAATGTCCCTGGCCAGGACCTGAACCACTCCACCCGGAGTAGAGCACTCTAACCATGAGGCCACCGTGCCTCCCACATTACACTATTACAGGCTGTTTTTTGGTCACATGAACCAAGCCCAATTAAAACTTATTTTTCGCATCCAACACCTGATACATTTTCTCACACATGGGATCAGACCATGTGATCAATGATATTAATGTGTATTGAAAGCACATGATCAAAAAACAAAAAGGAAACAAAAAGTTACTCCCATCGAGTAATACACTGTCATAAACTTAATCAATTATTTTGTTTTCCTTTCCTTTTCGCTTTAGAATAAGACAGTTACTGCAAAGTAACTGCCTTTTGCACAAGCACATGAAAAAATACCAGCGGGTGTTTGTTAATATTATTGAGCACTTTTTAAAAATTTCTTGCTGTTTTCAAAATCCCAAAATCTCTCTTGTACTAGTCAATTCAATAAAAATGCCCCAAACATTGTACAAGTAGACGTTCATAGATTAATCCTGTCCCTCCAAAGAGTAATACTTATAGATTTTACTCTGACTACCAGTAATGCCAGATGATTTTAAACACCAATGGGGCCATAAAGATGTAAAAGTTTTGAACATTAATAATGATACATGTAATTACTGTAATTTTAACTCTTCTACACCTGAAAGACAAAGTTCTATAATTATTTTTAGTCTGGCATTAAATTTTACTCACTGATTGGGGGCACTTTATGTGTAAATGGGTTAAGTTACCTCCCACATGACTTCGTAAGTCAGCATAACTGTATTTTCCTCTGTTGAAAAGCAAGGGAATGAGACATAAATTATTATTAATTCAATCTGGTGGGTTCTGACAATGTGAGGCAATGGCATTCTTCCCTTTATTTCAGCAATAGGTACATGTACTTACTTCCTGGTACAATCCCTTGTCCTGAAGGCCATTTAGGAGCAATAGAACATGCACCGCTTGCCTCGTCCATTCCAACAGCATCTCTTACTACACTGTAAGGGTAATGGACAAGATTGGTATTAAAGGTTGCTATAACGTTTATACATTAATTTCCTTCTGTAATCAACCAGTAACTTCTTAAAAGGCTGCAAGGCAAGTAAGATCTAATTTGGCCCAGTCATTCAAGGTGGCTCAAACCAGTCTCTAATTTCAAGAGACTCTCAGAAAATAATTATTTACAACATACAATACATGTACACGTACTCAACAGCACTGTCAAATCTGATGAAGACGACTTCCACTAAGGTTGTCTAAACATCAATGTCATCCCAAACAGTCCTTCTACATAATATGAGCATTACAATCACCTGGACGATTGTACTTCGCTTAATTACATGTATGATATGACTCCTGGTTTCAAACCATTATTTTACGATTTGGAAAGCCCTTTTAAAACACCCTATTGTCGTCTCATAACTGTTCATACATAAGTGACTATTTCCCTCGTTCTAAGGACCTTTTTACATTAAATTTTTTGTTAGGTAAAATGGGTTACAGTATATAAATCCAGCCAAGGAAGCCTTTATAGCTTTCGGGATAATTTACCAAAGTATTTTCAAGCATTCGATTGGAAGCAAAAAGAAATTTCAGACACATTCTCTTCAAACACTAGCCCCTCATCAAGAGCCAACAGAACCACTGTTTTACCTTTTTGGTTCCACTTCAAATCCAACAACACGGAAGGTAGAACTGCAGAGTAAAAAAGAGTAATATTACATCTGTTACTCAGCTGTTTATTTTTAGCAGATCGTATTTTACCCAGAAACAAACTTCTCAAGAGGTTAACAATCTTCTAGCAGAGGGAAATGTACATGTACAACTGGATACTAAATACCGTTGATGACTAATTAAGTTAAAAATGAAAAGTTGATTGTAACAGGGAATCACTTACTTGTCATAAGTATGATATTTGAGAATCATTTTCAAATGGTTGTTGAGATATGTATCCTATGAAGAGCCAGTACATGTATTTGTTAAGATGTCAAACATTCATTACCAATTAAAGTACAATCTTGCAAAGACCTTCATGCATTGGTTAACACACTAAAACTTAAAGTATCTGTTCTCAATACATGTGTTTACATTCTTGAGAATTGGCCATCCTGGACACTTCCATACCTTATCTATAGCAAATCCAAGTTTGAATCCATGATCATACTGTTTCTATAAGTATGAATGATAAAGAATTAAAAATAATCATTGAAATTTTATTTCAAATTACGATCCATAACGGTATTTTTCAAAAGCAAAACAAGGAATTGGTGGAAATCGTGTTTAATTAAAGCAGGAATTGCGTAAGAGAAAGTTCCAAGGCTAGCATCAGACACCAACAGAAATGAGATAGCAAAAAACTCTTGATTTGACGTAGTAACATTTTATTTTCTTCCACTCTTTCCACAGCCATTAACTACTTGTTTAAACCTGTATCTTATGAAAAATAATTAATGTTATCAAACTATTGTGGAGTACATGAGCCAAATTTTATAAAAAACCTCTTCTTGTCAAACTTCAACAGCAACCAGAAAATAACAGATGTACATGTAGAATGATTTGAAATCAAGGTCAGACAACACAATAACACAAATCTGTATTTTGAGGTAACAGTCATTTGGATAATTGTTCATGTACAGGTACCATAACCAATCATTCTTTTTTAGGCTTCCTAATAAAATTATTGTTATGTCAAGATCTTGTTTGTTCTCTTGTTACATCATTACCTTTCCTTCCAGCAAAAATTTTGTCGCCACTGGCAAGTTGTCAATGACCCTTCAAAAAAAAAAAAAAACAGTAGTCTTCCCTTAGTCAAACATGCCTTTGAAAGTTTCAAATATTCTTGAAAAAAAATTCATTCCACTTACATATGGACATGATATTCTTCACTTATTAACTTGGCAAGTTTGGTAGATTCCTCAGCTGTTAATGTTTTCGGCTTACATAGCAACCTGCAACCTTTGTTTTCTGCCATTTTGATCTAAAAGACATTCAAACAACAATTTGAAGTACCAGTAAAATACTATAGCTCAAGACTTTTGCTGGATTCAGCAGAAGTAATGAAATACAAACTGTGCATACGTTTTATTACAATAAGCAGCTTACACATGTACTTGGGATTGCTCTCTATAGGAATAAAATGTAACTTTTTCCTGTCAAGAAACTGTAAATGTCATTAATTAACCCTTTCGCTCCTGTAAGGGCCACTGAGACTTTAGAGAGATTTTACTCTGTCCAACGCCAGACGATTTTACTTGTCAATGGGGAACCCCACAGAAGTGAAAGGGTTAAGGCTCTTTAAGTAACTTGTCTTCACTACTAGTAAATCATGAATACAATTTTAAGCCATCTCAGTTATGATTTAGGCAAACACACAATGTATTATATTGTACCGTGAGTGAATGACAAAGCAAAATTTACCTATTGAATTGTTTGCATTAGATTGTATTCAGTTACATGTAGGTTGACTTTTTCTGTACTTGGTTTCTAGTTGAATGAATCGAAGTGCAAGGAACTTAGAATATCTTTCACAAAGTCAGTGAATACTTTAGAGCCTGTTACTATCAATAATACGAACACTGAGATTGTTCCATCTGCTAACTTACTAGCTCTTATGATATCGAATGATCTGAAGTGGAATGTGCACATAGAAATGATATGTAAGAAAGTACCAATGTGTCTCCACTTTCTTAGGCAATTAAAGCATGCGAAAGTGCCAACTAATGACCTTCTAAGTTTCTACACCACTTGCATACGGCCAGTTGCAGAGTATGCATGTCCTGTCTTTCATACCGCTCTACCGCAATATCTCTCCAATCACTTACAACGCCATCAGAAGCGAGCACTATGCATAATAAGCACTAACGCACTATCTTATAGACAGGCTTTAGAAGTTTTTAGCATACCTACCTTGTATGCCAGGAGAGAGGCAATTGGTAACTCAATGTTTCAAGAGATAAGTAATAACAATAATTCACAAGCTTTATTCACTACTTCCGCCACCTTACCTTGGCACTTTACATACACGGAAAAATTGCAAGTTCCAAGACCCGCGTTTTAAAACCAATTGTTTTAGAGACAGTTTTATTGTAAGCCATTGCCAATAGCATGTTTTTACAACTCATATGTATTAAATGATCTGATTTCAAATAATTTTAGTTGTATCTAAATTGTAATTTAGTGTTAACATAATGATAAATAACTTTCTTGATTTATCATTATATAATTTATAGTTACAATTAATTAACGTTTTACATTTGTAAAAATTATCATAATTCAGCCCACGGGCTGCAAGGGTAATTTTAATAAACTATCTATCTTAACCTGAGTTGAATGCCTCAAAGCCATGAGCAGACCTTCTGATTTACCCATTGACCCCTGGAAGTGAGAGTTAAAAAATTTTGCAGTGTCTACCACCAGACGATTTTACTCTTCAACTGGGAGTGTCCTAGGGAGGAGTCAATAATTGATGGTTAACCAGTCAAAACCCATTTCCCCTCCATTAATCCATTGACCCCTGGGAGTGAGACTTGACAGATTTTTCTCTGCCTAATGCCAGATGATTAATTACTCGTTAATTGGGGGCATCCTACGACGCCTGAAGAGTAAATGGGTTAGAAAAATTAATAGTCATCATAGGTAATACAAACCTCATACAAAGTGTTCACAATCCTATCTCCTCTAAGCACTTCACCTGAAAAGCAAAAGTGAAACTATTGTGGCAGCTACAACGGTTTAATTAATATGCTGTTGTTTTGTTGCACGCTGTCTGATCAAGATATGTTCAAAGGTAAATGTTGGGATGCGGCCGCACAGCAAATGACTGAAATGTGTTTCATCACGGTGTATTAAACTGGCACAGATAGTTGTTTTTTAAACATTACGTTAAAGAATTGGCAAGTAAATCAACAGACGTGTTGCCCTTCACCTTTAAGTTTGGTTTCCAAGAAGGTATTTAGAGTCATATAAATGCTTGAAATCAGTCATTTTTGTCGTTGTTGTTGAGATGTTGAAGTTGAAAATAGAAACAACAGGAGCATAATATTGTAGAAACATGCACACACAAAGATTACGATCTGCGAGATCGAACGCTTATACTAAATCCACTCATGTATAAAAACATTGCATGCCGATATGCCATTCTAGATTGATGCCCGATTGATGTCCGATTTTATCAGAATTTTGAAACCTCAAATCAGAAATTCTTCAGTCAGACACAAGCAGCTATCGGAATCGGAAAATGCTGATAGCGACATCGGAAACCAAAATTTCTGATATTAATTTGGAGAAGCTCTCCCTAATGTACACATAACATTAACACTTGCTACAACAAGCAAAATTGTTGAGACACTCCCGTTAAAAAACAACTTTTCTAGCTTCCAATACCCGCCATATCTAGAATTTCAACCTTTCCCACTTCCCCTCCCCTCTCCTCCTTTCAATGTTGACTGTTTCAGTTTCCAACATTTTTTTGTCTTGCTAGCAACACTGATAAGGGGGGAGGGGGGCTGCAGTGTGGGAGATAATAGGTAAATAATATTAAGAACACCCCAAGAAGGTGAAGTGTCTCCACTAATTTTGCAACTTGTTGTAGCATGTCCAGTTCCCTGGCTACATAGGATTAGATTTTTTCCTGCCCAATGGCCAATGGAATGGCACTTGTATTTCCTTGGAGAGTTGGTGCTCAGGTGTGAACATTGACGAGATTCCCCCTCCATTAATTGCGTGTGCATGAGCCTAAATTAATATACAGCACGGGAGTTTCGAGCTTTCAGACTTTTAAAATCGTTAAATTACATGCTTCAATTTTAAGCTAATGAGTCTTTGATGTAATCTAATCCTCGATTCAGCCCTCTGAGGTCCAATTGGATAGTCTTGAACATGAATAATGGCGAACAGTGAAATCCCAAACTTGCACTCAAAGAAAACAGCCTTTGCATAAAATTCAAAACTCAAAATTTTGCCAGTCAGGTGTCAAGCAAACATGCTTTCAAAATCTGGAGGTAAAAGGGAAGTCAGTTTTTTGATCGCAGGAGCACTTTAATGGTGAAGTTGGAGAGATTAAAATACTCCATTGTTAAAATTTATCACTCAAAGATTTAGAATTTCTTCAACAAAATAGCTTCCAAGAGGAGGAAAACAACATTTTGTGGTACCATTTTATTTCTAGCATTTCCAACAAACTACTACATGTAGGGCTCCATCCCCATTAAAGTCAATAATAATATTGACACTTGCCTAACATTTAGTGTGACAATAACTTACCAAGGTTTTCAGGCTTGTACTGTAAATTTTCTGGTTTGCAGATTGGTACAGAGTAAAACTCAAAGGGTAACTGAGTTTTAACACTTGTCATTTTGACTGCCTATAACATAAATGGACAACAATGTCAGCATACTTACATAAATCATTTATATCTATAAGGACCCTTCAGTCAAACATCAAAAGTAAGTTAACATACATGTATTAACACCTGGGAGATTTTACTCTGTTTAACGCTAGATGTTTTTACTCATCAACTGGGGTATCCTAAGGCATTTCAGGTGTCTATAGGTTAAACCATAGGAAACCATGTCTACAATCAATTTGCTTGACTTATTTTGCAAAGGAAGTGTTAAATTTGCATCTAAAGTTCAAAAATCCTTGCCTTTGTTTTCAAATTGTAAATGTTAATTCTGATATGTTACAGTTGCTCTATTGTTATTATACAAAAGCTTTGTATCAGCGCGTGGCAACAAGAGAATGGTGGCATGGTTAGCTCCTTAACAGACACTTGGCGTGGAATTTTATTTAACCCTTGGAGTATCTTTGGCGTGGAGGTTATGCAGACGTTAGGCAGAGTAAAATCTATTGAGTCACACTCCAAGGGAGTCAATTGGTTAAAGACATCGATATGGCAAGCATGCAGTTGCTACCCAGCCAAATACACATCTGAAGACTTAACGATTTTTAAAAGTCAGATTCAACTCTCCTTTTAATAGAACTTTAACTTTATTTTCACACGATAACTTGTTTAAAGCGGAATAGCTTGTGGGGTCGTGCGCAAATGAAATCAAATCAAATAAATACGTATCAAATCATATTGGCTTTTGAGGAGAGGGGAAAACCGGAATACCCGGAGAAAAACCTCTCAGAGCAGTGTAGAGAACCGACAAACTCAACCCACATGACACCACATATGGGAATCGAACACAGGCCACATTGGTGGGAGGCGAGTGCTCTCACCACTGCGCCAACCAACCCATTCTCTACCTTGAATTAACGATTATCGTTAATTCTTAATTTGCTCTGAATTTACTATTATCGTTAATTTTGAAGACTGAAAGCTTGATATGGATTATGGGAAATGGTCATATTTTTTTTAAAAGACAACCCAAGTGTATGGAAGTAGGATTCCAACCTTGGAATGTTCATTATTAACCCATCACCTAACTACTTGACCACTGCACCGCTAGCTGCTCAGGAACAATATTTTAAACACTATTAATTTTGATAATGCTGTGTTATCAAATGACAACAAACAATATTACAAACTGCAAAGGTCGCTTTCCAACCTTCACGACAAAGCTAAACATTTTAAATCCAAGCTTAGGCTTAAATTATTAATCTAGCTTAGGCCTAATATTTTTTCAGCAGCGATATTCTATGGCAGACTAAAAAAAATGTTTTTCTGAAAACGCAATGTATTGATCTTCAGTGGTGAAGCAGAAAGAAGCGGTTCCTACGGAGTAGAAGCTCCAGGTTCTAATCCAATTTTTTTTCCTTATTTTCTCTGCTACCACAAGTCCTGGAACACAGTGTCCTAAATTAACGATAATAGTAAATTAAAAGCAAATTAAGAATTAACAGAAACCCATA
>OX421449.1:4993017-5028017 GCA_949126865.1 Montipora capitata | reverse complement strand
ATTATTTAAGACCCTGAATGTTGGTCTGGCTGGGGTTGGAACCCATGCCCTCTCTTTTGAAAGTCTGGTACACTCTCTACTGATCAAGCCATCTGGTTGGCTGTTCAACTGAGCCATTTTGTTGGCAGTAACCGGTAACCAGTAAATTGAACCATGTTTAAAATGTCAGTTTAAAGAATGATTTTTTCTTAAAGGATGAATTTAATTTCTCTTGCTTAGGTTATGGGGGGATCATGGACAAAAATCTCTGGAGGGAGCCAAAATTTGCTTGATTAATGCATCTGCAACTGGAACAGAAATCTTAAAGAACCTCATCCTTCCAGGTATAATAATAATTGCATTGACTGCATGTACAAGTCCACTATCTGATAAAACCTTATATATGTATGTGTTGTGGTTCAATTTTTTGTTTATTCATTTTAAAAAGCAACTTTATTCATTTAATTCAATGAAAGGGAATTAAAGCAGAGGTTATCCTTATCGAGGGACTATCCACCTGCAGTCGGATGTAATTTTGCTAAGAGTCGATTTTGATGAGGGAGGAAAACCGGAGTACCCAGAGAAAAACCCTCGGAGTCAGATTGAGATTGACTGAAACTCAGCCCACATATGGCCTGAAGCCAGGGTTGAGCCTGGGTCACAGAGGTGGGAGGCGCGGTCGATAACCGCTAAACCACCCTGACTCAATCAATCAATCAAAATTGAACTAGTGTGAAAATTTTTGAACCAGGAAAATTTTGAACCACAGCATTATGTACAGTAGTAATGTAATATTGTTTTGAGTTGACTTATCCACTCTAGAGAGAATGATGTTTTACATTTTACAGGTTTTTTAACCAATTTGCCCCTGGGAGTGAAACTTAAACAGATTTTAATCTGTCTATATTAAACACCAGACAGTTAAATACTCATCAACTGGTGGCATCCTAAGGCACCGGAGGAGTAAATGATTTAACCAGTCATTAACTCATTGACCCCTGGGAGTGAGTCTTAACAGTTTTTACTCTGTCTAACGCCAGAAGATTTTTTTTACTCCTCTACTGGGGGTGTCCTTAAGGGCACCTGAGGAGAACTGGTTAACTTCGTGATATAAATGTAAATCAGTTACTGGATTGATCCAAAATGTTATTTCACCTTGTAATCTTGCAAAGCTAATAATGACAAGTGAGAATGATTTACAATCATATTTCTGGTTGGTTAACTTTATCCCGTAGATAAGTCACTATCTGACAGTTTTGATCTGTGCAAAGTTCTCAGTACTTCTTTAGGTAATTGTGAATAATTATGAACACTCTAAGCATACAGGTGAGTAGAGCTGTGTGCAAAAACCTTGGCCAACATCTAACATGGGGTATATTTTATAATCTGGATAGTGACTTTGGAACCTGGTCCAGCGTGGAAAGCTTGGATGTACATGTTGTTGTTGTTGTTGTTGTCCTATTCTTTCTCATTTCTTTGGGATTTTAGGATCAAGTCCTTACTTACTTACGTAAAGGTTTTGTCCCATGATTAAAAAGTAATCATTTTTCGACTGAACTTTTTATCCAGTTATAGTTGTATTGCTTCATCGTTACCAACAATTTTATGGCTAAGTACTGTGTAAATAATAATAATAAATAATAATAATAATAATAATAATAATTTTGGACTTTCTGTGACCAGAACAACCTACGAGGAGATGATAATCAAACTCTGCAGGTGTGAACACTGCTTAGCCTTAGAGACTAAGTGTCTTCTGGAGGATTAGGGTAGTCCCAATGACTGCCACTGCCTGCATTCCTCTCAACACAGCTAGAATCCCAAGATCTTTGTAAAAAACACTCCAACTGACCAGACAACACACCCAAACAACCAACCAATCACCAACAGCCCCTTATGCTCCTAATTAGATGCACCTTCATCTTCACCTTCTCCCTTAACACTACCTTGTCTATCCACAACCTATCCTTTGTGCCCCATGACCTACATGTATTCTTACACCCCTTCTGCTCATCCAGAAAGAACCCATCCTTGCTTCTCCGCTGAGATCTCAGTGAGTAGCTTCTGTGACATCAACGGCAAGCATGCATTACTGCTCTGTAGTTGCTAGCTTCTTGACGTGATCCTTTTGTATCAGCACAGTCCTCCCCTTTACCATCCATTCCGGCACCTCCCCACTGTCCAAAAACCCTGTAGACTCTCTAAACTCAACCCATGCAACAACTTAAAATTCTTAAATGAAAATACCCTTACATCAGTGGGAACCAGATCCTTCCAATTCGCTACCTTCCACATCCTCGACACTAATCTTCACTTCATCTTGCTTCTACACACTATGCATCCTGTCCCTCACCTCATTCAACCAACTAGAGTCCTTGTTATGCCTTTTTTCACTGACCAAGTATACCCCTCCAGAACCTCGTTGCCTCCCGTGCATTTAATTTGATGCTTGGATCATCCCCAAATTCCCTTTGTCCCCCAACCCCTTGTGCAACTTACTCTGGTTCTTCTTGAACAACATGTTCTGTCTAACCTTCATACAATCATAGTATAAATTAAGTGAAGCTACGATCCTTGCTTCTTAGCTTCACTTCATTTCATATCTGCTGTTCAATCTAATATTATAGTTTAGTTCGTTAATAGTATAAATTGTCTACAAACCCACTGAATTTCCGTGCTCCCAGGATAGATCTTGCTCCCAGACTGGACCTTCCTTCTCGACTACCTGATACTGTACATCCTATGGCTCCATTGGTCCCGCCCTTCCCATCGCAATCAGAATTTTAAATGACAATGGCCTGACGCCCCAATGAAGCTTTTAGAATAGCTGTTTCTTTTGCCAAAGGGGTTGAAAGCAGCTGCCCAGGCTCAACTACCCCTCCAGAACCTAGCCTCTTCTAACAGCACTTGATATGCTGGAAAAGTCTCGAGAAATGCTGTGAAGCAATTCAACAGTAGCTTGCCTTTCGATTCACTATCAAATGGCTCTGTTGTATGTTTCGTTCTCCTGCTATAGATATCCACTGGCACCACTAGGAAGAGTATGCTCACCGCCATAATATAATATAATATAATAATAATAATAATAATAATAATAATAATTATTATTATTATTATTATTATTATTATTATTATTATTATTATTATTATTATTATTATAGTGAAGGTAAGACTTGTTCATGAAAAACTACAATACTGTGGGATGACTTGAAATAAAATTAATCATGTTCTCTCTCTTGTATTTACCGCATTTTGATATTCTTCTCTCAATGTTGTGTCTTGTCAATTTCTAAGTATTTCTAGCAATCCCCGTTACACTGTACATTTCCTTTCTTTGTCAATTTTTGTCCAGGTATAGGATCTTTTACCATTGTGGATGGACAAAAAGTCACGGGTGAAGATGTAGGGAATAAGTGAGTATCAGAGCATAGGACCTACATTTTAGCATGAAGATACCAGCAGTACAAGTTAAGACCACACATACTCTATCCTCTTTTTGGCTCCAACATTGTTTAAAAGGCAGATTGTTTCAATGAGTCAACAATAATATCAAATGAAGTCGAGCCATTAAATGCAAAATATGTTTTGACAGTTGGTCACTCTACTTAAACAAGCCTCACTCCCGGGGGTCAATGGGTTTATGTACATTAATTTTTATAAAGATGCGACCCTGTGACTGGATGATTCAAATCTAAACAGACGTCTTAACAGCCTTGTCAACCGCAGAGTTTCAGTGGCTCATTGATAAGAGCATCCAGTTAGATCTTGGAGTCACAACTTTCATGTATCTCCCTGTGTTTACGGTATAATTTTATACATGTACTCTTGCAGCTTGAAAAGTCAAGTGATCACCTTTTTCATAACAAGCTGCACCACTAGAGAAGTGCTCACATCACATTTTTTACATTATTTTTTAATTTGCACCTGCATGTTTGTGTCAGTAGTTAATTTGTGATACCAATTTTATGTTACTTGCAGCTTCTTTTTGACAAAGGAAACGATTGGAAAGGTACGAATTCTTGATTGAAATTTCACACATTAACCCTTTCTTTCTTCAGCGTAACACCTCTAGATTTTCCCTTTCCAACTCTAGGTGATTTTACTTGTCAATGGGGGACAGGTTGGGCAAGGAAAGGTTGATAATTTAACCCATTGACGTCCAAAGCAGCCTATTCCGGCCAGACTTAGTATTTTACTCTGTCTAACGCCAGAGTATTTTACTCTGTCTAACGCCAGATGATTTTACTCGTCAATGGGGAACCCCTGGGAGTCAATGGGTTAATCACTCACTGAAAAACCCCATTTTAATAAGGAATTAAATATTATAGTATAGAAATGTGGTACATAATTGGTAAAATGCCAAGTCAATGAAAAAAATGCATGTATTAATTAAGTGACTGGTTCGCTGATTGGCTGACTGAATTAAAAAAGGTCAAGTCTCTGTTACGAGCCTAGAAAGGCCCATCAGGCCAGCACTTCTCTCCAGTTTCCGTAGCATGAAGTGACTAGGAGTATTTTTCTCCCCCCTGGATGGGATGCTAGTCCCATAGACCTGGGTAGAGAGAGGCACCGTGAGAGTAAAGTTAGTGTCTTGCCCAAGAACACAACACAATGTCCCCGGCCAGGACCCAAACCCGGACCATGCAACCCGGACCCGGAGTTGCGCACTCTAACCATTAAGCCACCGCTTCTCCCACGACTGACTGAATGATTGACGTAATAACATTTTGGCTGAAAGGGAAGCTTGCTGGCTGGCTGATGGACCCACCCATTGTCTGGTCACCCAGCCAGGAGGTTCCTGGGTGACTGTCTGACTGAATGAGCAACTTGTTGATCGACTGACTCATTACTTTACTGACTGACTGGGAGTTCCAGGCCACTACTGGTTGATTGATGCATACAGTGTGGTAATAGATCATACATGTACATATAACAATGATATATAACTTATTAACGGGAATCTCACTCAACAGTCCCGTGCTGAGTGCACCACAGAGTTTCTACTTGAACTCAACTCAGATGTTTCTGGAGATTTCATCGAAGAGGTACAGTTCTTTGATCACCATTAGTGCTTTGAGCATTAATGAGAAGTTTATCAACAGTTAAGACTAGATGCTTTTGGGCACATTTTAGGTCCAAATAAAAAGCAATTTCTGTTATGTTTATATTTCTGCCAGACAACAGAGTGCTTGTTACGAGAGAACAGTGATTTCTTCAAGTCCTTCTCTGTAGTTATAGCAACACAACTTCCAGAAGAGTAAGTTATGAGTTAAGTAAGTATTTTACAACTTATTCAAAATAATTATTAAATATTGCTTTTTAATTTACTTTTTACAAGTGATTTTATCGATCTGTAAGTTGTTTGTTTTTTGAGAGTTCAGAGTTTTCAATGCACCATTTTTGCTTTTGTTTTCCTTAATTTCAGAACTCTTCTTAACCTTGGTTCATTGTTATGGTCAAATAACATTCCCTTGTTAGTTTGTCATTCTTATGGATTCATTGGCTACATGAGAATTGTGCTACAAGAACACTGTGGTAATTTTTGTGCCTTTTGTAAACATGAACACTCTGAAGTTGAAATTCCAATCGACAGTTTCGTTTTTTGTGGCCAACAATCACATTTGCTGGAACACCTACAGTACATGTACAGGTAGTCGACCATTTAAAACAGAAACCAACTAATTGGATTGAAATCAGCTTACAACAACATCTTCTGCTGCAGTGATTTGTGAGTAAAAAAGGAAACCAATGAAAGAAAATAATGTAGATATTTGAGGTGCTGGCTATAGACGAAAGAGAGAAATGATCGTAACACTTATCTGGACAAAAAAAATTGAAGTAATTGTCTGTACTAAACACAGTGACTTGAAAAATTCCGCAAGCTTCAATGGGATTGGAACCCATGACCTCTGCGTTGCCAGTGCGATGCTCTACCAACTGAGATATGAAGCCACACAATGCTTTTTTTAATTTTTGGTACAGAACATTGCACCAGCGTCACTGAGGTCACGGGTTCAAATCCTGTTGGAGCCACCTGAATTTTTCCGGTGTCTGTTAGAGACAATATTTATTGCTTAAATTGATAAGCGTGTGGATCATTATTTTCTCTCTTTCAAAATGGAAACCACTGATTGGAAGTTGAACTTCAGAGCCCAGGTGTTCATGAAAGGTGCAGTAACCTCTTAGTATTTCTGTTGCATTGTTAAATTTCAGGCAGCATCTTGCTGTTAAAGAAATAGTCTTATGTTTGGCATTATGTCACAATTCTCCAAAAACGTGTTTGGACACCTGCACCTTTGTAACCTTCTCTACAAGCCCAATCAGTTCTCGCATTCTAAGTCCGTACTTTTCAAGTTCTCAAGTTCTCTCCCCCCATCCCCTACGCTGACAGCGCTGGGGTTGTGTGGTGCAACAAAGAACTTAATGTAGTCAACCTTCAACTGAGGGAGTGGGGAGGGTGAGGGTTTGTTTAAGAGATGTTAAGTCAGCATAAATCATCAACATACTTACATGATTGTATTTTAAAAAGGGTAAAAACTTCTGTTTGTACTTTTTTTTTACAAAGTCAAGAAAAGTCTTTTTACAACATCAAAATGTTTTGTTCTTTTAGTAGTTGAATCCCATCCTGATAATACTCATCCAGACTTGAGACTTGACACACCCTTTGCTGGTCTTATGCAATATGTGGATTCTTTAGATCTCAACACAATGTCAAAACAGGTATTTACAGCATCGAGAAAGTACTGGCATGCTGTTAATATACATTATTTTGCTCAGTCTTTAATCTAGTATCTCAAAGTGATGATTGAGATCACTCTCCACTGTGTTGTTTGATTGCAGGAGCATGGCCATACACCTTATGTTGTATTATTATTGAAGTGTTTAAACAGATGGAAAGCAGAGGTGGGTCTTTTTAAAGTTAATCAACAGTGAGAAGATAATTAATTAATTATGTAGTGTTACAGCATTTTTGTGCATTTTGGAATGCATGCATTTCTCATCGGTCGGTAATTATGTAGTTGTTACTATAGGCACTGTAGCAGACGTTTGCATGCTGCCATTTGTTCGCTAGTTTTTGACACTATCTGTCACTCGCTACAGTTCTGTCAGTTTTGTACCTGTAATATCAATAATTATTACCGTAAAAACCTGCAGATAAGCCACATCTTTTTTCCAAAAATCATCACTAGAAATCTGGGGTGTGGCTTACCTGCAGGAACATTTGAAAAAGGTGTCGTGAATTTCAACACCAATTTCCGTTAACTCACACTTTTGTGGAAAAAACTTTGAAATATTTTCCGTTTCAATGTTAATAGCGAGTTTATGTTCAATGAACAGTAGATGATAAAGAAGGCCTCTCAAGACTTTACTTTGGATTTCTTTTGATTTCTTTCAAAAAACTTTTTTAGATGTGTATCATGAAAGTGAAAATCACTCACTTGGTTCTTGTTTCACTTCAGAGTGATACTTAAGAGAACAAAATAATTGTGAATCTGTTTAAAAGCATTCTTGTTGTTACAGTATTTTAAGGACGGTGCCTACTAATTAAAGATATTTTTGCCCCGGTGTGTGATTATGCAGGAAGTGTAGATCTTAACAAGTGTTATTGAAATCCAAAAAGAAAATTAGGGGTAACCATGCATTTTTCAAAGATAATTCATGAATAATATTTGTAAAGAGCTTTAAAATATAAAGCAATGTATGGCGTTCTTTCCCAAGTTGAAGCTTAATTATCTCTCAAAAATGCATGGTTACCCCCAATTTTCTTTTTGGTTACCAAGAGTACTTACTAAGATCTACTTTCTCCGGATAGTTCAAAACCGCGCAAAAATATCCTTGTATTAGTAAGCATCGGCGATAGGAAATCCGAGTATCTGGAGATGCGCAGAACGTATGCGCAATAACAATAGTAGGCACTGTCCTTAAATAATTATCTCAACCATGAGAACAAGAGAACCCTTTGTTTTGGCAGCCAATAAGCTGGCTGTGGTTGGCTCATTAATAACAACAGGGGACACCAACAATCTGAATCTCTGCTATTGTTTCTACGCTTCATGGGAAAAAGGAAAGGAAATTGCTTTAAGTGTCTAGTCATTCTAGTGCTGAAGCACTAATTGGGGACACTGTAAACCGAAATCAACAATTAACGCAAATCAAGTCAAATGTTGGTTTTTGAGGAGAGGGGAAAAGTGGAGAATCCAGTGAAAAACCTCTCGCTGCAGAGTAGAGAACCAACAAACTCAACCCACATATGACGCTGAGTCTAGGAATCGAACCTGGGCCACATTGGAAGGAGGCAAGTGCTCTCACTGGTCACTGCGCCATTCCTGCACCCTGACAAAGAAATACACAACATTATCATAATGATTAAAGAAATGCTGCTTGCTTTATCCCGGCCTTCTCTTTAGCATGATGGTAAACCACCTCAGAACTATAAAGAAAAGGATATGTTTAAAGAAATGCTGAGAGAAGGTTAGTATACGGTATCTGTTTGTTTTGCTTTACTAGACAATGCCTAGAGTATGCTTAAAATGATTGTGCTTTTGGAGGGTTTTTGGAGACTGTGTAATGGCACAAATGTTGGCCCATGTCATATAGCAAGCATCCCCAGCCACGAAAGTACTTTTAGTAATAAATTATTGTTTTAAACCATCTTGAAATAGTGTTTGCAATCTAATTTATTTGAAAAGAAAGCATGCAAATAAAGCGTTTGTGCCCAATATGACAGAATTCCAGTATGGCTCAATTTCACGTTCAAATTTCCTGAAAAAGGATTTGAATAATGACATGTGAGGTTGTTCTGTTGTCATTGACAAATCTCATTGAAGTCAAGGTTTCCTACTGCTGCAACATTATGTTATTAATATCTCTGGACATCCTTTAAGGAGTTCAATGTCTTTGCCATGTAGGTATTCTAGTTAATGAACATGGTGTACCAGAAGAAGAAGAAAATTTTGATGAGGCCATTAAAGCAGTCAACATGGCTCTGGTGCCTACCAAGGTAAAATGTTTTGTTAACTGCTTTCTCTTTCATTTTATTGGTATTATTATTATTATTATTATTATTATTATTATTATTATTATTATTATTATTATTATTATTATTACATGTAGTTTCAATATTATGATGAAATCACGCATATGGTGGCCATTTTGAAAATTAGGTGGTGTTAATTTTCATAGTGCGCTGGCTTAGTACAAATGTATTGCTAAATATGACATGCTCCTTGACCAAGCACAGCATATTAATATCTCTTGAACCACCTGAAATTCAAGGCCAAGTGTTCTACTCCATATGTACTGCAAATCAAATCAAACATTATTAATCAAAATGTAATTCTTTTCAAGGGGAATCCAGAGAATACCTTTTTGAGGATAAGAAAAGAAAGACCATGGGCATTAATAATAAAAATTATATTAATTAATTTAAAGTGCCCCTAAGCTCAAGATTTTTTATTCTGAAAAAGTCAAATTTCAACACCATAAAAGATGTAATTTACATTAACTGGTTGCAATTTCACTTCTAACAGGTGGCATGAGTTGTGTAAAGTTGACAAAAATAAATTTGCAATCTTTTGTCCCACAGCTGAGCTTGTCATAGGCCTGGGTCTATCCCTGAGATGATGTCACACGCTTTCTTGCCTTCCAGTTTTAAAAGGATTAATATTTTTTGCAATGCAAAGCAATTTGTAACATGTTATGCCTCACACTAGCTCAGCCATGGGTCAAACAACTTCTTGTTTTTGTTAAATTTTACAGTGCACGCAGAATTTCCTAGTAGTGAAAACAGAAGTACATGCATTGTATCTTTTTGCAATCAGTGAATAGATTTACATGTATGTTTGCAAAGAAACAATTGTTTGCAGTTAGTGGCACTGTAAGATACCTTTTTTGCTTTCTTGGCAGATACCTGGTGAAATGTCAAAAATCTTCTCTGATGTTGCTTGTAGAAATCTTGGTGAATCTGTAAGTGTTAACTTTCTTACTACTTGCCATTGTTTTTGAAGACCCTTTAGAGCCTAGCAAGTTGCCTTGTTGTAAATTTTGTTGTTACTGTTTGTACTACAATTTTGAATTCTGTCAAATTGAATAGGCTTATGGATCTCAGAGCTGTACCCAATAAAGGTTCCATAGTGATTTTAAATTTGTTGTAGACAATTGGCTTTCCAAGGAAGTCTCTATTCACTTAGTGACCAGTGGGTTTTTGGGTTACTAACTGAAGGAAAAAAGCGGAATCCTTAAGAATAATACAAATTGATAACTATCATTATCATTATCATTATCATTATCGTTATCATTATTATTATTACTCAACTACCTCAAACACAGACTAAGTTGATGTTTGGGCAGTGCTGTGTATTGACTAGCAAAATGAGGCAGTAGTGCAAGATATCAAGGAACTTCACCAGAACTGAATGGTGGAGTGGATAGGAAGCAATTGGCCAGCTCACAACAAGCTCAAAGTTGAAGAAGTGATCTGAATGATGATTCGTTGAGCAGTATGTGACAGCTGGTAGGAAATTGGCCAATGGCGATCTTAGTATTAGTGGTTATAGAAGTAGTTGTTGTTGTCGTCACGACCCATTGCCAAATAATATTACAGTTACTGTAGTAATAGAGACCTTTAGCTATGGGTTTATTCTCTCAACTGCAAACTGCAAAGTGCAGTTTGAGGTTTGCCATTTGCCATTAGAGGTACCGGTAAGGACGTTTCTAAACATTCAGCAAGACGTTCATGCTCTTTTTCAAAAAACATGGAATTTTACGTGTTGCTGGCACCATGTTTGCTTTTCCATTCAGTCTCAATGTTGCTTAAAATGCCCAAAAACTCTTAAATAATAATTATGTCACTGCAGAACCCTAAAAAGTTATCAAAAAAGGACCTTAGATATGCAGGGACCAATCAGTTAGCCTTAAACGTGGGGTCGTTAAGTTTAAATTGCCTAAAAATTCTGTTGTATTTCATTTACCCCTAGATGGGGTGCTTGCCGTAAAAACATGAACTGCAAACGTCAAACACGACAGCAAGGCCAAAGTCACATTATTTCTCGAGGTTTGCAATTTGCAGTAATTTCGAAAAAGCTGTAGCTAAAGGTACATCTAGTAGTAGTAGTGGTAGTGATAGCAGCCATCTCCATGTAATCTTGGTAACTGAATATAGCACACAAAGTGCTACAGCGGTAGTTTGATCAGGCTTAAAATACAAACCAGAATTGAATGGTTAAAAATTTAAAACACGGATGATGAATAAGAGTAATATATAAAGTCTCCTGATTACGGTAAACTTCATACACTACAAACACAGGTCCAATTTACTATTATTATTATTATTATGATTATTATTATTATTATTATTGTTATTATTATTATTATTATTATTATTATTATTATTATTATTATTATTATTATTATTATTATTATAACATCTTGCCACCATGACATTTTGACAACTACATGTACAATGTTTTCTTTTTTTCAGAGTAGTTCCTTTTGGATCTTATCGAAAGCAACCAAAGAATTCATTGAAAATGAAGGGGAAGGTTGGTGTGCTCATTAAAAGTTATGTTTTAGTTAATATTTGATGGGAAGTTGATTCGTTGGTTTTTCTTTTGTATTTGCTTCCTTTTTGCTCATGAGTTTGTTAGTTCATTCGGTCATGGTAATTTTTTTATGACTGTGAAAACTCAGAATGGAATTGAACATCAAATAATTCTTTTTATTGTTTTACTTAATGTTCATTGTAAAAGATAAATTATCTTCATGTATAGGAAATTAATTCGTTTTTTTCTCCTCAAGATTTCACTTTTTTATGCACGAACTGAACTACGTATCATAATAAGGGATCAAGGATTCCCAGGGATCATGGATTGCCTGGGAATCCCAGATCTGAGGTGGAGAAATTTGTCGTAAAATGAGAAATAGTTTTAGATTTAGTGGATTTGCCTCTGAAGTTATTTCTTGTTTAAGCTCTCCTTATAGGTTTACATATTAAGTCTTTACTGGAAGTGGATACATGTGTGAAGTCTTTCTTAAGAAACGGTCAATGATCTTGCCAATTTTAGGAAGAAGATAAAGAGAATGTGAAAATGGCCTATCCTTTTCTCAGTAAACTGTTTGTTATTGTTTGGCTGGTTCTGTTTATTGTCTTATTATTGCATTGTATCAGCTCTACAAAAAACATTCCTCCATCAAAACCATTCCTCTCGTCAGGTGCTCTTCCACTAAGAGGATCCATTCCAGACATGACTGCTGACTCAAAGAGATACATTGAACTTCAGAATATGTATGTATTAGAATTAATGATTTGTTGATGAATGCAGTGAAATGGCAACAAGAATGTTGTCTGTTGTAACTTTGGTCAGGCATCCCAGTCAGCTTTATGGAGGTGACTGCAAACAGTATTCATAGTTAGGTAAAGGTAAAGGTACACGTTATTTAACGCCGGAAGTTCCTTTACTCTCTAGAGAGTACTCTCCCAGGAAGCCGACGGTGCGCTCATTTTACCCCCCTCTTTCCATCAGTGCTCCGTTTTAAGGGTATTTAAAGCTACTTAGGCTACACTGAAAGGAAAGAAGTCGAAACAAGGATGTGAGATCCGGGGATCGAACTCGGGACCTCTTGCACCAAGGCCGTGCACTAACCGACTGTGCCACCCTTGCCCTTGTTTTCCAGAATGCATGGCAAGGGAGGTTGTTTACCAATAACAGAAAGTTGTGGCCAATTAAAAGAGTTGTGTTTGTCAGCATGCTTGAAATTAATCCATGAGTTCAGTGTCAAGCCACTGTTATACATTGAAACTTTTAGCTGAAACTTGTGTGCAACGGCACTGCAAAACAAGTTTCAGCAGCCATTGCACCGTGTAACATAAAAGGTTGAAACTTGTTCGGGAACGTTGAAAGAGGTCTCGAAATGTGCCTTAGCCGGTTTCTGATTGGCTTACGCAGCATAGCGTGACAAGACCAAGCGAGACCAGTTTCATGAAGTGGTATTACACGGTGAAACTCTTGTTTTTATCACCACTTTGATTGCTGTGACCGTTGCAGAAGTAGAAAGAGGTTCTACTTTTTGTGAAACTTGTCTTGCAATGAAAGTTTAAAAAAGTTTCAAGAAACCAAACATGTTACATGTTGCAATGCCGCCTAACACTTGTTTCGAAGCGCCGTTCCACACAAGTTTCACCTAAAAGTTTCAACGTGTAACAGCGGCTTCAGACACAACAGTTCAGACAATGCACCACTTGAGACTCTTCTCCTTGTCTTGAGAGAAATCACTAAACCAAAAAAGACCCTAGCCCGGGTAGCCCCTTCATTACAAATAATCCCAGCTTGTCCCTTTCAGACTCTCTGGGTGAGCTAGGTGTTAAAAGTACCTCTTTCAGAACTCTAGTAATTATTCATTTGGACTGTTCTTGAAGTACAGAAACATTATTCTTAGCTCTACAACCAAAATTCAGAGAAACATCAGTTCTTCTGTCAGTTGAGTATATGGTGGTTTGTGCATTAATAATAATACCGGTAATAATTTATTTCTGTTATACTGCAGATACCAAGAGCAAGCCAGAAAAGACATTGCTTTTGTAACGCAAAGAGTCCACAGGATATTGCTTGATTTAGGAAAGGTGGGGATTTTGTGACCTGCGGCATTTTTAAACATCTCTTTATCAGTGCCCTCAGTTTCAGGGTCTTGAGCACAGTATGTGTTCCAGCAGTGATCAGTCTTGGGCAGAGGATCTTAATATGGCAGTGAGTAAACCTTGAGCAGAATTTTATGGGAGAAAGGGAGGCTCCTGCCACACACCTAATATTTATTTCGACACAAGTACTGTACATCAACATGAACTTCAAATTGGACAAGTGAAAGCATATTACAGTAAAGACTTGTGTATAAGCCGCACCTTTTTGCTTAAGTTTTGGGCCAAAAACCCGGGGGGTACTCCCTTATAAGGGCTTAATGGAGACGTGCAGCCAGCCAGGGTGTGTTTTTCGGGATTTTTGTCTTAAACAGGGTATCAAATTTATCATTTTTTGTCTTAATCGGGCTATCAATTTATCAATGTTTGTCTTAAACTGGATATCTTTTCTTGGACGGTAAACAGCAAAATTTTTACAAGCCCTTGTTACTTAATATTGACTTCCGTTGACTTTGGCATTGATACCAGGCACATTAAATGTCTTAAACAGGGTATCAAAAATCGGAATTCTGTCTTAAACAGGGTAGGAAAATCAGCGATATTTGTCTTATTAAACAGGGTCAGGGTATGAGGGGCTGCACCGCACCTCCCTGCCTAGGGATATATTGGGGCTTTCCCCCCCCCCCCCCGGGCCAAAAATCGCGGGTGCGGCTTATACACGAGACCATTGCTTTCAGAGGAAGTAAACCTGCTTGTAGGGGTCACAAATTGAACTGAAAATCGTCATTAACTAAAGATTAAACATATTGAAACCTGTTGTTTGCATCTTCAGGTTCTCAACCCGAATCTTGGTCCCCATTAGTTCTTTGAAGCGTTTCATTTGCACTTTTTTTGAAATGGTTGAGTTAAACTCTAAAGCCCCGGCTACACGTTCAAACATTGTTATAAAACATTTGTTGGATTTTTTCCAAAATAATGCTTGAAAGTTTGGGGTGCAGCTTATACACGAGTGCAGCTTATACACGGGTGCGGCTTATACACGGGTGCGGCTTATACACGAGTGCGGCTTATACACGGGTGCGGCTTATACACGAGTGCAGCTTATACACGGGTGCGGCTTATACACGGGTGCGGCTTATACACGGGTGCGGCTTATACACGGGTGCGGCTTATACACGAGTGCGGCTTATACACGGGTGCGGCTTATACACGAGTGCAGCTTATACACGGGTGCGGCTTATACACGGGTGCGGCTTATACACGGGTGCGGCTTATACACGGGTGCGGCTTATACACGAGTCTTCACGGCACTTATTGCCTAGTGATCTTCTCATTCAACTCTGGTTTTCTTTTTTGTTTCTGTGTAACTGGTTTTACTTAAATTGCTGCCTAAACAGCAGTGATCATTCTAGTAACCAAAATATCTTTTCTCCACTAAAATTCTCTCAGTTGTATTTATTCTGTTTCTTAGTCCACAGATACAATTCCCGACTCTGAAATTAGGCTTTTCTGTAAGTACTGATAGACGTTTTCTCTTTTTCTAGTTTCTTTATTTCCCTTCATTTTCAGCCAGTTATGTTTATAATATTATTCATTTTGCAGGCAGAAATGCAGCATTTTTAAGATTAATTCGAGGTCGATCTTTAGCTGAGGAATACAGACCCTCTGCAGCTAAAGCAAATGATTTAGGTTTGTAAAAATTAACATAACGTTACAAGAAATGCCTTCCATCCTGGGTACAGCTGTTTTTGTTGCATAAGCTATCTTTTATGCACTAATATTTAGGTTGTGTGCACACTGCGTATTTCTAGACTGCAACACTGTGTTCGACCCAGCAATGCATTTGTTGTGTTACAAAAACAATGTGTATCAAAGCAACTAGATGACTTATCTCCATTTTGAGTACTTCCTGATACCACCAAATCGCTGCCCCAATAATTATTACTGTTTATTGTTACTGTGTGTATTTAAAGAGATTAAGACGTCTTTTAAAGTGCCCCAATAGTTATTACTGTTTATTGTTACTGTGTGTATTTGAAGAGATTAAGACGTCTTTTAAACTGCGGAGAGAATTGTGCAGTTTCCGACAGTAAGGAAAGGAAAAAAGGCTGAAGCCAAGACAAAGGCTTGAATGGCATCTGAACACATGAGATCTGTGATACCGGTGCAGCGGAGTGCAACTCATACTCTTCTCAAGCCAACGACCTGCAAAAGTGACTTTCCTCATTTTTTTTCCTAACGGTATGAAATCTTAACATGGAGTGTCTTTACATGACTCTTTTTTTAGGCGGTTACCTTGATGATCCAGACAGTGATGTTGTATATTACTTCTTGTTAAAAGCAGTTGATAGATTTTATACTCATTACCACAGATATCCAGGTAATGCTCCAAAATATTTGCCTTTTACCTAGTTTACCTATGTTTCATATTAGCATGTCAAAGTGCTTAGCGGTGTTTTGGCGTGAGGCAAAGTCTCATCGACTTATGGGTGTTTTTGCTAAGTGGGGGGGGGGGGGGGGGCCATACACCATGAGCCTTTTTGAGTCATCACCGACACCCCTAGCCAGCCCCCTTTGCCGTCATTTGGTTATGCCTTCGTAGGGGCCTGGTGATGGGTAAAAAAGTTTGACTCCATTTGTCAATTGGTTACATTTCTCGCTTGCGTTTTGCTTTGTTTGTTGAGTGGTTCACTGGATTGGCGGCGTCCTTTCGAGCTTCTCCATCATCCCTGCATATTGCTAGTATTTTGCAGTACTGTTTTGTGATGTTGCAGTTCTGAAAACCAATTAATGCTGCATTTAACAAAAAATAACGACTTACTAGATCATGTCATGTGAAAAAAAAAATGTACATTAACAAAATGCAAACTTCAGAATCAGTTAGTCAGTAGAATCGATTTTTAAAAAACCGTAGATCGAGATATAGGGCGCTTTCCATTCTTTCCATTCGACCAGAAGTTACAGTATAACATTTCAGTAGTTTCATGTTGCGAGTGGAACAGCATTTTCCGGTTGGCCGCTCGAAACCAATGGCATCGATGAATATTGTCCATAAATGTAAACAGCAATTGCGCCACCAATGGTTGTTCCGGAATTAAATTCCGGAACTTCGAGACCACTTTGCGAAGTATGCCCAAATTTCCGAAAATTTCCGTTCCATTCGATTCCTTTACTCGGTTGTTTTTTCGAAATTTTGGTCGAATGGAAAGGGCCCATATTGTCAGAACCTATCATTGAACCAGAGAGTTGAGTACGAGTTGGTCATGCGGTGGGAATTGTTTTGTTGGGGAAAGGGACCTGTTTTTGTAACAAAGGATATTATATTACCTTTTCTTCTGCAGGCAACTTTGACGACCAGGTTGAAGTGGATGTGGTTAAATTAAAGGTTTAGTACCCCTTCGCATCACTCGCATCTGACAATACAGACAATTAAAGAGGCAGTGTCACGCTATTTTAGTCAAACTTCAAAACACTAAAGGACGTCCTTGCCTCAATGAAAACCGAAAAATAATCCTGTAGTTTTGTGACCACTGAAGTGCACTCTAAAGCTAGTCTTTGTTATTTGCAGCCAAGGATGGAGATGGATTGAAACTTGAAAAAGCTGGCCAGTTTTTCGCAAGATTGGAGATTGTGTCTTCCGAAAGACACCAAAAATGAAATACCAATAGCAATTTGTGTCATAGATATATCTCATATCTTGTCAGTGATTTGTCAGGAATGTTGTTTGTGTGAGCTAAAGTACTGATTTAGATTTTAACCCGTTTTGACCTAAAACAGCAAATTTAGCGTGACAGTACCCCTTTAATGTCAAACTCCAGTTCTCAAGTTAAAGATAAAAAGCTGCAGTTACCCTCATCAAAAAAATGGAGCTTACCCCATACACTTACCTTCTTGTTGGAAAGTGATATAGCAAATGTTTAGACATAGGGAGTCAGGGTGGCTTAGTGGTTATCTATCGGGCCTCCCACCACTGCTAGCCGGGGTTCAATTCTGGCCCCGGCCAGCATGTGGGCTGAGTTTCAGTCGATCTCAACCTGACTCGAGGGTTTTTCTCCGGTTTTCCTCCCTCATCAAAATCGACTCACAGCTAATTAAACCAAACATGGACTGTATAGCGGCAGCCAGAGGCGCCTTTGTATGCTTTCAGCCCGATGTCGTGAGCCGCGCCCTTCGCAATTCAGTCCTCGACTGCAAGTAAGGGTGATTAGCACTAGCAATATTATATTATTATACTTGAAGGGACACTGCGTTGGATATCAACATTTGCCGTGCATCTAATAAGCCATTTCCGAGTTGCTGTTTGCCTCTGGTTCGTAACGAGTCTTGGTGCTAAACCATTCAAATGACAATGAGTTTGATTGGCATAAAAATAGACCACTCGTTTCCATTTGAATGGTTGTGCATCAGGACTTGCTTTGAAACCGGGGCAAACAGCAACTTGAAAAGGGGCTGCGTGCATTTCTGGTTATAAGTTGTCATTGATTTTGTTGTTGAAACTTACATTGGTTCCATGGAAATGTACATCTTACGGAGTCACAAAGAATTCCGGTCAATTCTGTTCGAATTCAGTTAAAGGCTGGATTTTTTTTCATGCTTGATGGCAACTTCCTTTGTTGCTCATTTAACTGTTATGATCTTTGTAACTTTCAGAGAAATTTTGTTATTTTAAAAATGATGCACGAGAATATTGAGGACATTCGTGTTGGATGTCAAAATTGGGTGTAAATCCAATTACCTGCATTGGGGTGTGCTCATTTTGCATAAGACAAACAGCAAGTCAAGCGGATTTCCAAAAGCTGAACCTGCAAATTCGTATGCAGATTTTTCCGCAGTTATTTCACCTTGTACCATACTCATTTCACGCGATACTGGTTTTTTCAGGCTTGTCTTAGCTCTCTCCTCCAAGAATGGTCTATAAACGTAAACATTAAAGAGGAATACGTGCATGAAATGTGAGTACTTTTTTGAACATCGAAATTTTGAACCTTCTTGAAGTGTTAAATTTGGCAGTTAATTTAAATTCCTTTCTTCGTTTCAGGTGTCGCTATGGTGCCAGCGAGTTGCATCCTGTTGCGTCATTCATTGGAGGTAAGTAAAAAAAAAATTGGCCAGGAGACACAGTAACTCAATGTGTCGTGAAATAGACCTTATTCACGATAGCCGCCATGTTGGATTTGCTATTATCATGCAAATTAGCCACACACTTCTGAGGGGGCAAACAACACAAGTTCGAGAGGTTATAACGAACATCTTAGCCACACAGGTGATTTGTTTCACGTTCATTGAATGTTTATCACTAAGTAGTAAAATCGAATGATTACACAAGTTACTTCGTCAAACTGTCAAAGGAAATCAAAAGATATATAATTATTATAAAAGGTACTTAATTCTAAATACTAAAATGGACTTTGAGCAATGTCATTTCAATATTTTGACGAGCCGATTTTCTGCAATTTGCCCTTTTTTGCAATGTTTGTTCCCCAGCATAACAGATGGCTAATTTGCATGACAATTTGAAAACCAACATGGCGGCTATCGTGAATAAGGCCTATTGGGTGGAATAACAAACGATCACATGGTACAAAATCCGCCAAAGGCAAGTCAAGCTTGACTTGACAATTTGAAAACCAACATGGCGGCTATCGTGAATAAGGCCTATTGGGTGGAATAACAAACGATCACATGGTACAAAATCCGCCAAAGGCAAGTCAAGCTTGACTTGCCTTTGTTGTACTGTCCCAGTGGGGGAATAATAATGAGCTTGCCCTCCAGCATGGCGGATTTTGTACCATGTGATCGTTTGTTGCAAAAGGCCTATTCAATCCTTTTGCCTCTGAAAGGGTTCCCCATTGACGAGTTGAATGTTTGGCGTAAATGTAATGTATAGAGTAAAACTTATTATATATTAAAATCTGTAAGTGGCTGTTTTAGAAGGGCAATGGTTAAAGGGATCATAGCTTTTGAGGGGACCTTGATGTTGTTCTTTTACCTCAGAGCCAGTCCCCATTGACAATTTAATTTGTCCAGCTTTAGACAGAGTAAAATCTATAATTGCCATTCTTAGGGGGATAGGATGAAGGAGGACAGTTTTGAGTCGACTTCGATGTCGTCAACTTCAAGCGAGTAATGCATTGGCTCGCTTAAATTTTCCATACAATGAGATTTAGATTCTATTAGAAATTCACTCCAGTTCGAACGAGTGGGCGAAAGAAGCAGACTGTTGCTTTCTCCCGAAGAAAGTTCGTCCGAACTGAAAACCCGTTCGCCCGATACGTAATAACAGAACAAAGAGCAAACAAAATGAGAGGACACCGCGCACCGGTGGCTCAGTTGGTTGAGCACCGGGCTGTCATGTGGGAGGTCGTGAGTTCGACTCCGGCCGGACCAACACTCAGGGTCTTAAAATAACTGAGGAGAATGTGCTGCCTTTGCAGTGACGTCAGCAAGTGGTTCGACTCTCTAGTCTTCTCGGATAAGGACGATATACCGTAGGCCCCGTCTCACAACCCCCTTTAATGTTCATAACTCTGTGGGACGTAAAAGAACTCACGCACAATTCCGCGCAAAGTGGTGTTGTGGTCTGTCCTCTATGATATATCATGGTTGCACGAGAGGGTTTCAACGAGTTACGACTCCTAAGCTCCTCATGGTTAAATAAACTATGATTATCACTAGGATAGGCGTAGTTGATTTGTGTTCCTTTCGATAAGAATTTTAAAACTCAAAACTAGAACAGCTGGGAGATGAAATCAAATCACTAAGTAGGGAAATCCAAGTCTTGGCTCCTTGGTGATTAGAAGGATCGTAAACTGTTTAATGTTAGTTCTGCAGTTATGTAGACGATAACTTACGGCGTTACCTATTCTGTACGCGTGGATTTGTTGGTTTATGGTGTAACTATTGCCAAGATTGTTGGGAAGGAGATGACTTTTCTGCTCAATAGCCCTTTTCGGCTTGTACATTTTGTTTTCCCAATACAGATCATGTGATAATACTCAGGAGGTTTGGTCTTTTGTTTTGTTCATTAAAATGAGGGCATGCAAGCATGAATATGCCTGCATGCACTCTTTTTAATGAACAACACAAAGGGCCCAGCCTCCTGAGTATTATCACATGATCTGTATTAGGAAAACAAAATGTACAAGCCGAAAAGGTCTATTAAACACATCACATTTTTAATATTTATATGAAGTCCTCTCACTGTTTACAAGATGGCCAACATCAGTAGATCTGTTGAACAAAAAACTCCTGAAGTATACCAGTTTTTGCCACACAAGGGTTCTGTTGGCTGTACTCCCAGTTAATCCTTACATTTCTCCACCAAAACACTTCGGCCTTTCTAACGTTGCGAAAGAAATGGTGATAAATTATGACCAGCGATGGTGCTTCATTTCTATAAAGACTACTTTAAGTCCTGTTTGAATAAACCTCTAATTGTTGCTAGATATTTTCCCCAGGTGCTGCAGCACAAGAGGTCATTAAGCTTGTAACGCACCAGTTTGTACCTTTCAACAACACGTATATCTACAATGGAATCACTGGGTCTTCGATGACGCTACAAGTCTAAGACTGCCATTTTTTCTTCCAAGCCTAACAACGCCGTCTCAAAGTTGGAATTGAGGACTAACAAGAAATTTAGGGTGCGTTAGATTGACCCTATTCCGGAACGGAATGCGCCATGCGTACATGGAAAAAACTCTGAATCCTGGTTGCTTCTTTTTCAGGCCTGGCAGTAAAGCGGGAAAATTGTACAGTAAAATTGTACAGTGCCCGGAACGTTGTAGTTTCACACGAGTCTTCTTTTTCTCAGTGGTAGAGCATCCGAAGCCGTAATCCGAAGGTCGCACGTTCGACTCCTACAAAGATACACTCGGATTTTTTTCCAAGGAAATGTAATTTTAAATTTCGACGACTTTCTGGAACCTCGTTCCCAGGGTGTCTCTTCTTCGCTCCAAGGGGTGGGTAGAAGAGAGACCCTGGGAACGAAGGTTGGACTGAAGGACCAACCAAGTCTCTCCCTCAAATTAGGCCATTTCCGAGTTCACGTCTGCCTCCTCTTCAAAGCGAGGCTAAGTGCGAAGTTTTTGTGATGTTAATTAGTTCTACTTTACATATGAATGGAAACTAATTTTCATAAGAAAAACTTCGCACTTAGTATCGCTTTGAAGAGGAGGAAGATATGAACTCGGAAATGGCCCATTGAAGGATTATTCTCAATTGTCACTTTCTTCCAAGTGAAGTATTAGGCTGATTTAGCAACAGAACGGGAACGTCAGTGGCGACGTCGCGCGCAGCAAAACTACCAATGAGAATTTAGAATAGAGAAGAAAAGAGTGGAGTCTATTCTATTTTGAATTCTCATTGGTGTTTTTTCTGCGCGCGCCGTCGCCACTGACGTTCCCGTTCTGTTGCTAAATCAGCATATTATCGTTCATTTTGGACCCTGAAAGCTTGATAGGGATCATGGGAAATGAACATATTTCTTTTAAAAGCCGAACCCCGATGTCTGGACTCGCAGGACTCGAACTTAGGAACGTGTTATTAATAACCCCTTCACTTAACCACTAGACTACCACATTAGCTGCGAGGATGTCATTTTTTACTGATGTCAATATTTTTTTTCTTCCAAAAGTGCCGCTGTAAACGTGTATTAACACCCGCTAAGAAGCACGCTTACACAGTGAAAAATGCCGGTTACCAAACTTCAAGAGAAAGCTAACCATTTTAAAATCAAGTGACTTAACCATTTTTCAGCAAATGATTTTATATATAGACTAATTAGTTTTGGTAAATAATTGGCACATTTTCTAGTCAGTGGATCTTAAGTGGTTAAGTGGATAAAAACAGTTCCCTCAAAGTGGGTTCTCCGGGTTCAAATCCTGTCCAGGGGCTGCTTTTGCTTTTTTCTTTTTATTTGCTACAACAAGTCCTGGGACAGAGTGATCAAAATGGAGGATAATTCTTCATTTAAGGCAAACTGACAATGAAGGATAATCCTTCATTTGAGGAATTGTCGTATTGGAAGAACAAGTCTTTTTTTCGATTGCGCATACTTCAGTCAGTGGACTGGGAAAATGTAAAATTTACCTATGTTCAAGTTTTTAGAGAGCATGGGGTACCTAGACAATGTATTTGTTGCCTTTGATCTGAAGAATCTTTGTAAATATTTGTAATACCCTTCATTAAAATTTTCTTGTAAAAAGTGTGAATAAACTTAAAAGCTGTTGTTGTTAGCTATCAAGCTGATAGACTCTCCACTTTGATAATAGGGACTTTACACCTACGACGGCGACGTCCACGAAAACGACACCTCAAAATATAACGTAGCACATTCGTAAGTCTTTCGAGTGTATTCCATGTCGTTCTTTCACTTCGTACAATGTGGACGAAGTATCCCAAAAATAAAACGGTAGGAGCGGCTTCAGAGTAAAAATAGAGAATAAAAGATTCACATTTCTAAGCTCGCGTTGTCGTCAAAACCTCAAATTTGGTGATTTCACGTCGTTGTTGTGAAGAGTACCGTAAAAATATGTGCTAATACGCGTGCCGCACGTGCAGCACGATTATTTCTCTTCTTTTAACCAATGATATTGTTGTTTTTAGTGGCGTGCTCGTGGACGAGCGCGTCGTAGATCTTACATTTGTAAAGTCCCTACTATGAACGGAACATACGCGATAGATGATTCCCGCAAATCGTGTCATTGTTGTTGTTTAATACAGATCATTTATACAAATATTCGGGGACAATTATTTGATCGGAAACAGGAAATAATTGGTTCGCGCGAAAACGTGTTGCTATGGTTACATATTAAAATTGCTCCTTTCGACGGCCTTCGTAAGTAAGCGAAGGGGTGAGAAGAATAAAACCTCTGGTTACCTTGGACTAGAATCTCACTTTCATGCAGAGGCCAGGGTCAGGATCTGACCCTCGGGCTCGGATTGGTTGATATTTTTACAAAAACGCAAATCAATATGATTGGTTCGTTTCATTGGTAATACCGTGGGGACACGTGATTGCTAAGTTGCCATTGGTCCTTTTTGTAATCAATTTGACGAGTTTGACAGCTGGCGTCTGCATGAAAGTGAGATTTAGCCGCTTTGTGGCTCTCTCGCGGCTCAAGAAAAATCTCTGGGACCTGGGTACTCGTTCGCTGCACTCACTCGTGAAATATTTTTCAACACTCGAAGAGAAATTTCGTATCTCCCCGCGGCCTTGTAATATCCTCTGTTTGTTAAGTTGCCTGATATTAAATTTGCTGACAGAGGAAGGAACTGAACTGAACTGAAGGAGTTATTCGGATCACACAAAATTCACTTCTGAGGCGGGGTTAGCAATTCTATTTCTTTACTGGTTAGCCTTTTTCTGAGGGGGGCTCAAAAATCGAATGTTAGAAGTCATGTGCACCGCACAGCAGGGTTCTAAATCATGAACTTGATGAAACAACAATCGGACTGAACAGCGTATGATTAGAACGCCAACTAGCAGGAAGCAACCCGGCAAATTGGCTTTATACAAAGTGTGATAGAATTGATTTCGGAATCACCGAAGGCAAATGTATCCAGTGGTAACGGGGATTCGAACCTGGAACAACCGAGTGGTACGCCCTAACCAGTGTTACCACTTTGAGCTCCGGTCAAACGTGAAATGTTTGGTGACCAAACACGATCAAACAAGACATCAAACACACTCCCAACAGCTGAAAAGGATTCGAGCATGTTGGATGCGCATGACTATAATCTGCATCGTAATACGCATGCGCCCGCCAAACATGTTTGGTGAAGCCGGCCAAATGAACCAAACTTCGCACGTCAAACACGAGAACAATAGCGATGCTTGATGCTGTTTGATCGGATGTTTGATGGATTTCAAACTTTACCAAACGCGATCAAACAACATCAAACAAGGTGGCCAGAGGACAAACTGTTTGGTCACCAGATATTTTTACGTTTGACCGGGCCTTTGGACACGTACGGCGCCTCTTCTTGTGTGATTTATTGTTGTAAACGTTCTAATTTATTGCATCATCAAGAGTGAATTAGATAAGAGTGTTTCTCTATCAATTTGAGGTCTTGTCCCAGCACAGTGACAAATGGACTTATTCTAGATACACTTGACGGGCGAAAATAAAGGGCCGCCACTTTAACCAATCAGGAGAAGCCGTGTCACGCGTGACTGCTTATGCCATGTTTTTTCAGGGACGTGGCAACTAATTTTCGCAGGAACGGGTATTCTAAAAATAGACTCATTTGTTACTATGCTGGGGAGCCCACCCAGGCCACAGGAACACTATTTAATTCACTCTTGGTGTCATAAGATCGCCATAGAGTTATGATTGCCATTGACACCTCTTGGAAGGAGCACATATTTAAAACTGTTGCTAGGGCAAATAGGATGTTGAGTTTCTTAAAGAGAAATTGCGTGGGTCTGGTTGACGGTGTAGCTCTCTTGCGCCTTTTTTGCTCATTAGTACTCTCCCATTTGTTTTATTTCGCGCAAGTTTGGGCCCCTCAGTCAGTTGCAAATGAGTTAAGTTAGCTATTTCCTTAGACTCCTTCAATCGCAGGCTTAAATCGTTATTCTTTTGGCATTTGCACAACGTTTTTCAAGGAGATAATATTCGCTCTTTTAAGATTATTTGTCCAAATTGTAGAAGAGTGAATGTAAGTAATGCATTTTCTTGCTACGTTCTACGTTGCCTGTTATCCAGTCACTTCTGGATATATATATGGATATATATATTTTTTTTTTGGGGGGGGGGGGGGTGTGGGGAGGAGAGAGTTTGTAATTATATATTTTTTACGTTATGGGGTTGGATAAGGTAGTTGAACCTTGTAGGGGATACTAAGTCCTTTTGTTCTAATACCTGTATATAGTGTCTATTATTAAATGTTCAATCTCGGATATTGCATTTCTAGCTGTCTGATATCTCGGTTATCAGCTCATATACCGTAATGACCTCATATTGAAACTAATTGCTTCTGTCGTTTGCTTGTGCGGATGATTTGCGCGAATATCATGTTAAGCTAAGTTTAATAGACCATATCTATATTCTCAGTATTGGACTGGAACTAGCTATTATTAAAAAGTATTTGCATTTGAAAAGATTTCCCCCCATTAGCCTACATTGCAAGCTAGTTTGTCTAGGTCCAGTCCAATACTGAGAATACGAATGTGGTCTCTTGACAGTTGTATGGTTAAGTGAAATATTTAACGAACAGCCTTAACGATAAGGTGGCGACGTACGGACATCAAGACGGTTGAAGCCAAGCGATTTTCTGCATTAAGGTCACGTCTGCGAGCCTTGATCAATCCAAGGAGGCATATTTGAACAGCTTCCAGTGCACCATCCTCGGAGACCCAGGGACAGATAGTGGGAACGAAGATAAAATCGGAGCGGGCGAGACAAAATGCGACGAGCGAAAGTACTAAGGAAAAATAAGAGCCTTTTTCCTCAGTACTTTCGCTCGTCGCGTTTTGTCTCGCCCGCTCCGATTTTGTCCTCGTCCCCACTGCCCCTGAGTCTCCGAGGATGCTAGAGCACTTCCAAAGGACTCCACGCACCAGGAGCATTGAAGTCTCACCTATGGGGAATTATACTTTTTTGGGTCTTGACTTCCGTAAGAGCCTCAGTGTCTTCTTAGCCTTGACATATTTTACTCGAAAATCCCATTCTAAGAACCATTATAAGTTATCTTTGATAAGAACACCTAATTGTTTGCAGAACGCTTACAAAGCCAATGGGAAGGAAACAGTGGGTGTCTCATAGGTTGTTTACCATTAACAAGCAGACAGGGGCACCCAACGTCAATTTTCGGAAAATATCTGTTCGGAAGACTGTTTGAGATCTAGAATTTTCGGAACATTTGTTGTAGAATTTCTTGCTTGCCTTCCTGTCCTACGATTTTCGAAGTTCTAAAAAATGGTATAATAACCCATCACCCTAAAACGGTCACCTAGAATTTTGGGGAGCCTTTTTTCTGGCTGAATTTTTTGAAAAGGTAAGTTCGGATCCCTATAATTTTCATATCACTAGACTTCCAGCTAGGAAATCCGAACAGATAACAAAAATTTAGGGGATAAAAATATGCCTACATGTACCGTTTAAATACTAAAATACGTTTAACGATGCTATGTGTAAGTAGTTTTGAACTATATCAGGGGCACCCAACGAAAATTTTCGGAGAATATCTGTTTGGAAGACGATTTGAGATCTAGAATTTTCGGAACATTTGTTGTAAAATTTCTTGCTTGCCTGCCTGTCCTAGGATTTTCGAACATCTAAAAAATGGTATCATTGCCTATTTTTAACTGATTTTTACCCTAAAAAGGTCACCTAGAATTTTCGGGAGCCTTTTCTCTGGCTGAAATTTTCGAAAAGGTAAGTTTTGATCCCTAGACTTTCAAGTTTTGATCACTAGATTTTCAGCTAGGAAATCCGAACAGATGAAAAATTTGTAGGGGATAAAGATATGCCTACATCTACCGTTTACATACTAAAATACGTTTAACAATGCTATGTTTAAGTGGTTTTGAACTTTTATCTCGTTGGGTGCCCCTGACTATATTCTCGTTGGGTGCCCCTGAAGCAGAAACCGGTTGGTACTAGGTTTGTTCAAATGGTAAGCAAAAAATTCGTTCAAGTTTACCGAGGGAGTCTGCAGGGAGTCAAAATCATGGGGGAATGCAAATGGTAAACACGTCTTCCGTTTGGAAATTTCGTTTGGGAATTTTGGACTACCTTTCAAGAAATCCCGTTTTCTCCGGAAATTTTCCGTTTGGGAAGACCAAACTAGGCTTACATTCCAACCGAAATTCCCGGACTTTTTTAAATTTGGTAAAGGGTACGAAACAACCAAAACCACGAAAAAAAGATGGTATTCCTGTGGCCTTTCAGTCCAATACAAGTAAATATGGCGGTTACAGCAACAGAATGGGAAGATTACATTTACATCTCAAATGTTGCCACGTTTCTATCAATTTAACTCTCTAAACAGCTTGCGGTGTAGGATTCCTCTAGTTTTCACGTCAGTGATGTCGAAACTGAGCCTTTTGAAATACTCGTGGGAATTTCATTCTACCGGCCTAAAGCTTATCTTCCAGTTGTAAATATAAGCTTAATCATTGTTAAGCATTCGTATGATGAAAAGCGAAATTCGTCCTACTAAAATGAGGAATAATTCGTCGTCTGACCTTCAACGAAGCAAGCTGAATCACACCACGATAACAATTCAAAGTGAAAAGGACAAAGAAGAAAATGCGGGAAGTCAAAAAGAACTCGTTGTTTTGGGAATCTCCCTGGATTCCTTGCCTCGAGCAGGCCAGTTCTCGATTTGCTGCGGTGGAGTGTTCCTGTTCTACCTTATTTATGGATACGTACAGGTAAAATAATGTAGTAGTAAATTAAACGATAATTATTGTTATGTTCGAATTGTGAATCCTCGTAAAGTGTACTTTACATCCTCTTGTTTGGAGAGTAATGTAGCTTAAGTGAAACGTGACCCTTCAAAGAACCATCAGAGAGGGGCCAGATTGAGTTGCTCTCTTCTCCATCAGATGAGTACCAGTCCATTTAATCCTCCCTCTCCCATTCTGCACCACACCACCCCCCAGAAAAAGAAAATACCCCCCCCCTCCCTAGAAGACAAATTTCATAGTGCCTACGGGGCATTCCATTTATAATCCGAACCTATAACCCCCCCCCCCCCCCCCTCCTCCCTATGGATGAGATCAATCAGAATTCGGCTAGTAGGAATCTTTTTCAAAGGCACCGGCAAAAAAGTGAAGGGGTAGTAAAGGCACCGGCGAAAAAGTGAAGGGGTAGGAGATGTTTTTTCAAAGGGTTCCGACAAAAATCCGACTAGTAGGAATATACTCATCCATACCCCGGGGACAGTTGGTAAATGGAACCTCCCCACAGATATATGATAGCCCAGGCTAACACAGGCATATTCTCTACCGTAGTTTCTCTTGGTTGAAAACGACACAGAATTAAATTGTGAGAACTATGACTGTGTTGACAGGCCTACTGAACCTTTGTTTGGACTCCCCCCCTAGGGGGGCAAGCTTTTTGTGGAGTGTTCTTGAAGCCTCTCAAAAAACTTGCAGCGTGTGTTTTGGCGGCTCTAAAAACATGAGGCATAGCCGAGTGTTTTTAAACCCAATAAAACACTGTTGCTCATTTTTTTAAACAATCATACACAAATGTTACAAAGTGGACCAAATTGCCAATTAACACTGACACATAAACGAAATTTTCTTTTCTTTGGCTCTAGGAGTGGATTTTTAGAACAGGAATGAAGTCGTTTGGATGGTTCTTGACACTTGTTCAATTTGGTTTTTACACTGTATTTGGATTAGTCGAAACTAGCCTTAAAAGCGATAAAACAAGAAAGTGAGTTGCTTTACAATATATTTTTAATATTTTTGTTGTTAACTTATAGGCATTATGAATTGCTGAGGGCACTAATAAGGCTCAAGTTTTTGTCTAAATTTGCATAGAGTCATACATATAACCCTTAGGCCTATCAGACAGTGTCAAGTCAGGGTTTTTCACTTGGTTTTTTATTGTTTTAGGAATACACAGGTATAATAATTGTAGAGATGCACAGCTTACTGTGTGAATCTGAAAACCATGAAAACTTTGATTTGATTTTGACATTTCTCAATGTGCAGCAACCAATCAGAAGCAACATGAAACCACATTTGAACTAATTATCGTTACTGGTTGCAGTCTAGTTTTCTCGCATGTGATTGGCTTTTTCATGAAACACAACAACATTCCATAAGTATTTCTAGTGTTCACAGTTTTTTAATTTTCACAGTAAATTATGAAAAGAAACAAACCTGTTTGCTGGTTGTCTGCATATATCTAGTAGAAAAATCCTTGGAAGCAAAAGCTTTAAAAGAAATTGATTCAGTTAAATACAGACCTAGGATGTGCCCCTCCATTCAATTTTGACAATTGTTGCAGCTGTAAATGGCCTCAATCCTTTTTTGCACACTAAAAATTTACAGAAGCACATGACTATTAATTTTATTGATAAATTTATCCATTCTTTTAGGGAGGCGCGGGTTCGGGACCTGGCCGGGGACATTGTGTTGTGTTCTTGGGCAAGACACTTTACTCCCTCGGTGCCTCTCTCCACCCAGGTGTATAAATGGGTACCAGCGAAATGCTGGGGGTAACCCTGCGATGGACTAGCATCCCATCCAGGGGGGAGTAGAAATACTCCTAGTTGCTTCATGCTACAGAAACTGGGGATAAGCTCTGGCCTGATGGGCCACTAGGCCTGTAAGCTGACTTTACCTTATCCATTCTTTCCTTAATGATAGAATTCCTCTGAAGACGTACTCACTTTTAGCATTCTTAACTGTGGCAACCATGGGTCTCTCCAATACATCCTTAAAATATTTAAACTATCCCACGCAGGTAAGAGACGTTTTCACTCAGTTTTTACATTTTATGGACTGAATAATAATTGTTACTTTTATAAAGCCCTTGAATAGTACTAGCTGAGTTTATTTGGACTGGACTTGTTTTGGACAGAGATGTACTGTACGTAAGGAGGAATACTTGTACCCCAGGACTCAGAATTCCCAATAGGTAATATTTACCACCTTTGGCCATTAGCCTCAGTACCTCAGGGAACACCATTCTCTAGTCTTTGCAAACAGCTAGAGCATGGGCTCTTTAAGCAGTCAAAAACTATGTCCCCTCCATTATAGACCCATTGACCCCTGGGAGTGAGACTTAACAGACTTTACTCTGTCATAATATGCCAGACGATTTTGAACTCATCAACTGGGGGCATCCAAAGGCGTTTCAGGTGTCAATGGGTTAAAACATTCCACAGAATGTTATGGATGAGGATTGTAATGCCACGCATGTGCTACTTACTCTCTCCATTTTCACTAATTATTATTACTCATGGCATCTCTCTGGCATCAATCCTCTCAACTCCGTAATAATAGTCAAATGTATGATATTCTATTTTAGTATATACTAAAACAGTGGATAGCATTGAACATGTGCGCTGATTGGCTTCTCAAACTCCAGATATCCTGTGCTATTCACCTCCAAGAAATTTGCGCAGAATTTGTGCCCGAAAATGTTGTAATCTTTGCAGGAATAAATGAGTTAAAATCGTATTTCTCCCTAATGACAATCATCTCTAGTCAGTATGAGACATACCAGCCTCATTAACCTGTGACTGTCATATCCATAGGTCATTTTTAAGTGCTGCAAGTTAATTCCAGTAATGATTGGAGGAATTATTATACAAGGTATGTTACTGTTACTTAAGCAGGCATAAGGAATTGACGCTTTACTGGTTGGCTCAGTTGGTTGAGCATTGGACTACCGTGCAGGAGGTCGTGAGCTCATCTCCGGCCAGACCAACTCTCAGTGTCTCAAAACAACTGAGGAGGAATATTATTGCTGCCTTTGCATTTACATTTGCAAATTGCAAGACTGTCAAGTCTATTTAAGCAATGGTAAAGTCTGCTACAAGCCTAGAAGGCCCATCAGGCTGGCGCTTATCTCCAGTTTCTGTTGCATGAAGCGACTAGGAGTATCTCTACTCCCCCCTGGATGGGATGCTAGTCCATCGCAGGGTTACCCCCAGCATTAGATTCACCGGTCATTTATACACCTGGGTGGAGAGAGGCACCGTGAGAGTAAAATGTCTTGCCCAAGAACACAACACAATCATTATGTCCCCAGCCAGGACACGGAAAAAAGTCCTTTACTGCTTTTATAAAATATTTCTCAAAGATTATTCAACAAATGAATGAAAATGCTGGTTTTTTAAAGTCTTGATTGAAACAGATTTTCTTGATACGCACCTCTGACAACACATAGCCAATCCAAATTTGTGTGATGTCACAGCCATGTTTCCATACTCTCATCTAAACACAGCCATTGACCAATGAGATTGCGCGCACTATCCTAATTATTTTATAAAAACCTGTAGGCCCCCTCCCACAACCCTTATTCATAAAACCCTGTGGGACGTTAAAGATCCCATGCACTGATACTACTAAAAATAATGATAATAATAACAATCACTTTATTTAAGTTACAAGGTTATTTAGCCAAGCTTGAGTGCTCTTGACTACTACCAGTAATTGGGGAGATTACAGATCAACTGAAGTTAGAACTAATCAATTCAAAATAATGCTGGTTTTTGAGGAGAGGGGAAAAAGCTCTCAGAGCAGAGTAGAGAACCACCAAACTCAACCCGCACATGGCGTCAAATCCGGGAATCAATCTGTGCCACATTGGTGGAAGGCAATAATTATTATAATTGTTGCTCTCTCCACTATGCCAGCCCTGCTCCCCAATTGGTTGAAAAGAGAATGGCATATAGTTCCCAGTGTTGTGGTCTGGTCTGATCAAAGGCCACAAGTTCATTAGCCCTTTGGCTATTACGTGCTACTGTTGTAAAATAAAGACTTCACGTCACTTCACAAATATTTCTTCTTCAATGTCTTGGCTAAATTGATAAGCAGGCAGGGATAGCCGTGATATCTACTGACATAATAATTCCAGTCCCTTTTTCTAGGAAAAATGTACAGACTAGTTGACTACTTGGCTTGTATCTGTATGAGTGTTGGTTTAATACTGTTTACACTAGCTGACAGCACAGTTCAACCAGAATTCAACCACACCGGTTAGTATTCAATACCAGTTGCATTTCACTGTGGCTTCCCTTTTCCGTGTGCATCTCATAGATCAATAGATTAGTTTATTTTTCCTTCTTGTGGTCAATAAACCTAAAACAAGGGCTGGTCAATTAGTAACATCATTTGTGCACCGGAATCTTTAGGTTACAAATTATTTTATTCAGGCAATCTATCCTTGGGATTAAGCATCTTGACAGCTAGTATTGCCACAGTGGAGGGTGTACCCATGAGTGTGTGTAAGTGGATCCAGTACTAAATTACCTAGAATTCCACTGGCACAGAATTAATGGAAACAAGTTTCTTACACATAACATCCCACCCATTGGGGGAGGCTACTATGCAATCCTTGAATGATCCTAAAATTTTGAGAACCGGTTTCTTTCTTGAAACACTATTTTGTCCCTTAAAAGTTCTGACTCTTTTTTTTAAATTTCAAATTAATAACATGTTAAGGAGGTACTTTATTGCATTCTGACATACAACATTAATTGCGAGAAAAATGTGATTATTGCAAATTATAATAATATTGTTGTGTTTGTTGTTTTTGCTTTTGTGTGTGAATAATCTTAATAAGTGTCCGTGTTTATTAGAGGAAAAAATTCAATTCACCGAGAAACTTCAAATTTAAAGAGAATGTCCTTAACGTTTTGGTCAGTAAATTAAAAGAATGTTCCAACAAGCATGATATTGTTTGTTGTGTCATTTAAGGTGTGGTTTTAATCTCTCTGGCTTTGTGTGCTGATGCAGTGATTGGAAATGTACAGGAGAAAGCTATGAAAGCTCACAAGAGTTCAAACACAGAAGTAGTGAGTACAGAAATGCAAGAGAAGTTTTGGCTGTGCACAACCCACACACACTTGGCCTTTTCCCAAGTATTTCCTCGCATTAATATGATGATATTAGACAACAAAATAGGTTCTTATTTCTTTGCAGGTGCTGTATTCATATGGTATTGGATTTTTCTATATTTTAATTGGTGATATATCTTCAGGAGAATTTTGGCCAGCCTTTAAATATTACCTCCAGGTAAGAGTTTCCCTGCTACAAGAGAAATGATATTGGTGCATCAACTGAATTAACATGTCATTGAATTAAATATGCTAAATTGTCATACAACTGCCTTGGCCGGCTGTATGCCTAACTGTTGACTGAAACATGAAGATTTGGTTTTATCAAAAGAGATGTTGGGGACCTTTAGATTCTTGTACGAGGGTGAGAACGAATATGAGATTTGACTGCCTGTTCTTAGTGAAAATACTTGGAAAATTTATAACCCAGGCAATTAATCTTACTCTTTCTTAGCAGCATAGGTTGCTCAGTTTTTCTTTTTGATTGTAACTGAGCTTTTCCCTGATCAAAAAGAAATCTGATTGGTTGACACAGTAACTTACCAGTAGTTCTGATTGGTTTCTTCAGGAACTAAGATACTCAAAATATCAATTACATTGTGTTGGTGACATGTTTTGACATGACGACACTTTTGCAAACCCTCATACTAAAATGATGACGGTATCACGTTTTTCCCGCCAAAATAATGCTGGTTTGCGTGTGCTCACTGTTGTTCTGTGAGGAAATCTCGTACTCGTAGTCATTTTCCTCCTGGAATCTAAAGCTCTCTATTGAAGGTAAATTGACCACCATAAGAAATATTCATTCTTATCTAGTCACATGTTAATTATTAACTATTATTATTAATTATTAACAATTAATAGCAATTATTTTTTATAATTATTAATTAAGGAATAATAAATTATTAGTAGTAGTAGTAGTAGTAGTAGTTAGTTACTATTATTAATTATTAACTTAATTTATTTGTCAACTCATTTCATACACCAATTTTTTGTTTATGCCTACCATCTTCTTTCAAAAAGCAAGGAAACAAAGAAAACAAGAAAGAAAACAACTTCAGAATTCAAGGAAGGGCCCTGCCAATTTTTTTTAGAGCTCTACTGACTGACCCACAGTCTGACTAAATGACTGACAAAAATAGTTTGAACATCCAGATCCCTTGCAACAGCTTGCCTTTGCAAATCTTCTGGAGTGCATTTACACCATCAAATGGGATACTTTTCAGTGTCATAATTAACAAATTTTGAGTTTTTGAAGGTGGAATGGCAAGTGGGGTTTGTAATATTAGTTATTCCCAGAACATGATTATTTTGAATTCCCATGGTGCTGAAGAATTTAAAATTCCTTTTGTTTATATTTTCTTTGACAGAACCCAGTCCAAGCCTTTGGGTTGGCCTTTATCTTCTCAATTTCGGGGTATCTAGGAATTACATTTGTTTTAACACTTGTCAGAGCATTTGGTGCACTTTTGGCTGTTACAGGTAAAGTTCTAAATCTTGACTGAATGACTGATGCCTATTTGAACGACCTTTCAAAGTGAAGGAGAATGTTGCTTTCTTTTTTGAGTGGTACCAACTTTAATTTCAAATTGATAGATATTCAAGTTTTTGTTTGAAAACTGTTGAATTTCATCCAGCAAGAATATCTCTTGAATATTGCAGTGGCGCTTTTCAAACTTGCCACCAGTAAAGTATATTGTGCAAGGCATCATGTGGCTTTCCATTTTCTGCTGCCATGGCAACGCTTTTGCTTCCGTGGCATATCCAGCCTTTGAGCAACTGCGGCATGGACTGCTCACTACTAGGGTCTTGACGTAGTGATTTCACATAGTAGAAAGAGCAACACACTTCCCCCAGC
>OX421449.1:4968017-4985517 GCA_949126865.1 Montipora capitata | reverse complement strand
TATATGTAAATGTCCTACGGTGGCCCAGAAGTGCACACCTAATATAAATCACTCAAACCGAATTCGAATCACTCACACCGAATTCAAATCACTCACACCGAATTCATAATACGCACACCGTATTCATAATCACTCACACCGTATTCACTACTACGATAACTGGCGCTACTATAAGTGACATGAAGCACTATCAAAAACCCATATTCGGAAAGAATCATCAGCAGATCGTTCTTCACGTGGGAACGAATAATCTTCGAGATCAGGAGCCAAATATGGTCAGTGAAGCAATCCTGGATCTGGCAAGGTCAGTCGAAAGCGAAACGAATACCAAGATTATATTGTCAGAACTGGACACAAGATCAGACAATGTTCCTTATGATTTGGTGAAAACTGTAAGCAAGATGCTGGAGAAATATTGCAACCAGAACAACTGGAAACTCGTGCGGCACCTGAACGTAACGAAAAATGGCCCCAAAAAGAGTGGATTTCACTTATATGCTAGTAGTAACAACCTTTCGTTCAACAGTTTCCCGAATTGCTCAAATCCTCATCACTTGATTTGATTTGCGTTGAACCAACATTTTACGTGATTTTACCTAGATGGTTTTACCAGATGGTATCCAGATCGTAGACCTCACATTTTTGGACAAGGGTCTCAAAAGCGTTGATGGTTTCAATTCCAGACCCATAGGAGGTCAATACCAGGTTCCCACTAAAACTAACTTAGCCTTCGGTGCTATCACCTTACAAGCAGCCTATTCGAGATTGGCATGTTCTCATAATTTACCGTATTTCTAAGGTAAAATGCGACCCCACTACCATTTCTGTTGCGGTCGTTTCTTTCAAGAGAGTAGCCAGGTATGCTTAGCTCTTAACTAGACACAGTCATTGACCAGAGTTTCATTTACCGCCAGAATATTGGTATCTTGGGATGCCAAATATCACCTCAATTTATCATCATGCTTAAGTAAAGTCAAGTCTCTGTTACGAGCCTAGAAAGGCCCATCAGGCCGGCGCTTATCTCCGGTGGTTTCTTAAGTAGACTGGCTATAATATTTACGGCGGTCATCTTAAAACCCCTAATGTTAGAAAAGCCAAGAGTGGGAGAATCAGAGATTTGATTTTCTTCCATTTTCCTTGACGGGATCACCGGTAACATTTCTATCAGAATAATAATAGATTGTACAGTTTCTGTAGGACCCTGGCTGGGATGAAATTGATTTAGACCGTTAGCATTTGCTGCAAGCAGAATTGTCAAATGTTTATGCAGATCGAGGAAAGGAAAGGAAAGGAAAGGAACGGAAAGGAAAGGAACTTTATTTAAGTACCAAAGTGTTCTAGCGGTGGAGCACTAATTGGGGACACTGTAAACTGAAATCAACAAATTAACGCAATTCGGTGTGAGTGATTCGAGTTCGATGTGAGTGATTTGAATTCGGTGTGAGTAACTCGAATTTGGTGTGAGTGATTTGAATTCGGTGTGAGTGATTTATACTTCTGGGCCACCGTAAGTGTCTGTATCAACCTTCTAAAGCGCATTTAAAACCGCAAAGTAAATTAAATCGACTTTACGGTTGGTGGTCCAACTCGTTTTCCCACTTCGAATTTCCACTTCAAAGTGACTCGTCGTACTACGAGTTTGAGACAAAAGGTATACAGCAAAGAAAACATCATTTTAATTGTGAAATCTACACAGCCTGTATGTATGTATCGCTCCTAGTCATGGACTCCTGCTTAAATTGTCCATATAAGTGTGTTAATCACTTCTCTCTTTCGTCTAAAGATTTTTCTGCTTGAAACTGTACAAAATGAGGGGTGGTCCACAGGAGTAGTCCATGGACCGAGTCCATGAAGGGGTCCATTGACCGGGTCGACAGGGGTGGTCCATGTTTTGTATACGTCCCTTATGAAAGGATTATTGGGCTTTTTGCGACTTTGAGTTTTCAAGATCACAGCTAATTAATATTCATGAAAACATTGGGACCAGACAAAATCCGTCGGATAATCGAGGTTTTGTCATACTCGTTCCCAGATCGACTCCTTCTCGTATCTCGTGCCCAAGCCATGTGTGCAGTTTAGGTCGTATTTGAATTCTTTTGTCTTAAGCACAGCTGACGAATACTTTGAAAATATTTGGAGAAAAGTGAAATTTCGGCCAGCTTTTTCTTCCACGTAAGTTACCAGGTATCCTTTTTTCTTTATTTTAAACTATAATTTTGCTTCAGTAATCATATTATACACCCGGTAAGTGTGTTCTTGGTTAGTGTTATCAATCCCAGTTTTGCTTGATTGGCTTTGCAGTTTTGGTGGCGTTAGTCTGTCCGTGGTTTTGGTGCTTTTTTTTTCCTTCTGAGTTTCCGCTAGTTCTTTTCTTTTTCCTTTCTTGACTCGGCACGAGGGGGGTCGGGTAGAGGTCCGGCGCTGGACTAGAAATCCCCATGCTCGCCCCCCCCCCCCCCCCGCCCCCCCCTTGCTCGGTTGAGCTCTACCCCTGAAGATTCACAGTCATTTACGAGCCTAATGGTGTCGCAGTCAGCTTTTCTTTGCCTTCGGGTTGTTTTGATTTGCTTCATTTAATTGCTTCATTTTGCATGGGATTTCTTTGGGTTTTGGAGTTGCCCTTTCCTGTTTTTCTTAAGAACGAAGGTTTCTTGTAGTGATTTGTTCTTATTTATTATTCTTATTTTTTGAGAACGAATAATTTTCATGTTCAAATATTTGCTTATCCCTCGTACTTGATTTAGTTTCTTGTACATGCACCATCTGGCTGTTTCTGAAATTAAAGTTTTTATTTTCGCACAGAGTTTGTTTTGTTTTGCTTACTCCACTGTGAAGTTGAGAGTTTGCTTTGTGAATTTCGCTTCCTCATTTTACAGACTAATTTTTGGGTATGATTTTCCCTCAACTCACCATCCACCCACACAACATTCCCCCCAAATACCAGCCTTACGAGAGATCATTATTATTTCAGTTAGTGTAGAGAAACCCCTTCTTGTAGGGGGATTCTTGCTGCAGCACCATAATCATGCCACAAAGGTTGCTAGTCTACTGCTGTTTTTGTTTTTTTACTTTAAACAATTACCAGACGGCGTCATATGTGGGTTGAGTTTGTTGGTTCTCTACTCTGCACTGAGAGGTTTTTCTCCGGGTACTCCCGTTTCCCCTTCTCCTCAAAAACCAACATTTGACTTGATTTGCATTAATTGTTAATTTCAGTTTGCAGTGTCCCCAATTAGTGCTCCAGCGCTAGAACGATTACACACTTAGCTTATAAAGTTCCTTTTCCTTTTTAGCAACTGAGTTGATACCGTTAATTGGCCACCGCAAAGATATTTGAAAGCCGACGTTTCGAGCGGTAGCCCTTCGTCAGACGCTCTTCGCTCTTACGAACGTCAGCTTGCAAAGTTTTTTGCGGTGGCAAATTAACCGAATCAACTCATTTGATAACTCATTTCTGTGTTTTACTTCCACACCGACGTAGCACCGTAGTTTCGTTAGAAAGTAAACCTCTTTATCCAGTATTAAATTGTAGTCTGACTGGATTTGCTTATCATGGCTAAGACCTATCGAACTAACAATCTATCGAAAACATTTAAACTTCCTTTATAAAACCAATTAATCATTCATGATAGGAAAACGAAAGAAATGTTTTATTAATCAATAGCTGTATGTCTGATACAAATTTTTCTTTCATTTACATAAACGTTTCTTTCGATTTTCCGTGTTAAATTGTCTTGATTACCGGGAAACACTTAAATGCTGAGTTTGTTAAGGGAGAGTTCACAAAAACTTGTTTGGGGGGGGTGGGGGAATGATGAGAAATTGGTGGGTTCCTCCAAATAATTACAGGTAAAGGACGGTGTTGAAAAATATAAACACTCACGAGGGGGGTACCTTAAATAATGAAAACATGAATTGTCATTAGCCACTGTAGAAACAATTAAACAAAATATAATATTCGAGAGTGTAAAATGGGTTTGAGAGGCCGACCTGACTCCATTGTACGTAGCCTCCCAAGCAGACACTCTTAGGGAATCGTCACGCGTTCCTCCCCCACGAGCGTCTCCTGAAACGAGCCTGAATTTACGTGGACCAATCACAACGGACTTCCAGATTCTGGAAGTGCACTTTAGACCCTGAGAAAACTGCAAGAAGACGGGCTTCGCCCGTGTGTTGGGCATTTAAAATCCCTGACTTAAATTCTTATCAAAGAGAAACTGGAGCGTTTAAATTTCATGCTTTGACTTAGATGTTTGCGGCTCTTCTTAGAATGAGTACGGTAGAATTCGTATGGTTGAAACATTTTGCTCCCGTGCGATTCAAACCTATTTGTGGCGTTCGCTTGAGATTGATATCATATTTATATTTATCTCCGCGCTATTTCAGTGGAGTCGTTTCGTTTGAATAACCCCATTTCTTGTAGTCCTTCGGTTAAGGTTTAAGGTTTACTTTATTTTTCAAATCGAAGGAACACTGAGTACGAACGATGGGTTCGCAACACAAAAACATTAAGGACGGTGCCTACTAATTCAAAGGTATTTTTGCCCCGTTTTATGATTATGCAGGAAATGTAGATCTTAACAAGTGTTTTTGAAATCCAAAAAGAAAATTGGGGGTAACCAAGCATTTTTCAAAGATAATTGATGAATAATATTTTTAACAAGCTTTAAAATACAAAGCAATACATGTACGGCGTTCTTTCTCAAATTGAAGCTTAATTATCTCTCAAAAATGCATGGTTACCCCCAATTTTCTTTTTGGATACGAAGAGTACTTACAAAGATCTACTTTCTCCGGGTAGTTTCAAACCGCTCAAAAATATCACTGTATTGGTAAGCATCACTGCTGATAGGAAAACCGAGTATCTCGAGATGCGGAGAACGTATGTGCAATAACAATAGTAGGCACCATCCTTAATTAAATCAGTTTTTAGAGACGATCATCGCCAAAAGCAGCCTGTATTCCGTTCTATTATGCACCTATAAACAATGTCTTCAGGAATTTCATATTGTAATGCAGACTACCACTTCTTCGTTTCCATAAATAGCATGTGATCGTGGTTAAACTTCTTTTCTGAGCTGCTTTTCTTGTATCTTGCTGATAAACGATTTACACTAATGTAGATTCAGAAAGAAGGCGATTATGTCTTCTGAAGCCAAAAAACAAAAATAAAACCGAAGCTGACAAACTTTATTGCCAAGGGGCATTTTCGTTTCAACGATGAATAACGGTGTCAATCATTCTTTTCATGACGTAAACGAGTGAAGTTGGCGCTGTCGTTGTCTTGCGGTGAACACCTGTCTTGCTCTGTGTAAACTTTCCTTTCGTCGCCTTGATTTCTCCATTTGCTTTCAGATCTAATATGGCGAAAGACTGGTCTCATGGATTGTTTGGTTGTTTTGACGACTGTGGCACTTGCCTAGTTACGTATTTCTGCGGGTGCTACACTGCGGGCAAGAACGCTGAAGCTGTGGGAGACAGCTGTGTATTATGCGGGCTGGCCACATTCGTACCCTTAGCGAATATTTTCTTGATGGCGCAGATCCGGTCGAAGATTCGCGAGCAGAGGGATATCACGGGTACGTTCATCAATGATATCATCGCAACTTGCTGTTGTCCCCTTTGTATGTTGGTGCAATCCGCTCAAGAAGTGGCTGAAGGAGGGCCAGGCGCCATGTCTATCGCTCGCTCATAGACAAGCGGTATCACAAGATAAAGGAACAAGTTGTGCTGTCAAGATTTTTTCCACTGTTAGTACCGTTACAGAACACTTTGAGGAAACTTAGAATTCGTAACATGTTAGTACGTTTTGCAGTTAATTCTGATTGACTTATTTTTCCTACTTTTTCAATGTTTCGCATGACTGAAGTCCTTTGAGTGAAATCAGGTAACTCTGAACTGATCTCGTATGATCCGGATAAATATGAGAACAAGTTGCATGCTTTCCTGGAGCTGCGTTTTAAGTTGGTTTCCTTTGCTACTTTTGAATACACCAGTTTATCCCTTTGATTCTTTCCGACAGTACAGCTGGTGTAAGAGTGCTTTTAAATGCATCTCCTTTTTGGCGTTTCACATTAAAGGTAGAACAACAGTTTGTTTTAACTTTATTTCTGTCCGCGATAAGCCATACGCCCTAAAACCTGAAACGTGAAAGCGAAACTCTGCCCTTTTCCGCGTTGGGCACGTGTAACCGGTAACGAAGTCGTTTGTTTGACTGCTTCGATAATTCCGTTTTTCAGTTTTGTGCCCTTTTAAAGTATCGGTGTCTTTTTCGTTTCCGGTGTCAATGATATTTGGATAAACTGACTGAAACGTAAAATTGTTGCAAATCCAAGTGATATCTATCTTTGTTAAATTGGTAATGAAGACAGACGTGGCAAAATAATTAACAACTATTCCATGAGCGCGCGTTGCATATGAGATGCTATAACCAGTCTCATATCCAACGAGCGCGAATGGAATAAATGTTTTATTAAATTCCTTTAACTCCAAAAATTTGGAAGTACAAAATACGAGCGAAAAAAGAGAGAAAATCCGAGCGAAATCGAAAAAATTTAATGAAGATCGAAAAAACTTGATGAAGATGCGATGTTGTGCAAAACCTTTTGGTCAGACAGACGTAGGCTCATCACAAGAACATTTCTTTCCTTTTCTCGTACTTCTAAACGTCGGAATTGATCCAAAGTTTCTAAAAAAAAGGTTTTTTTTTCCACTTTTGGCTTTATTCAGAGAGAAATCTCGCTTTCCGGCGAAAGAGTTTTTAGCTTAGCAATGCTTAGCGCATGCAACCATTTACCATATAAGATCAAACTAAGGTATACTGAGTGAGTGAACCAATCAGAGCACGCGAAATTCATTATCCGAGGTTGAGAATTTAATAAGTTGAGTTATTTCAGGGTAATTTGATAAAGCTAAGAACCAATTATTGTAATGCTAGTAATGAGGACGGGAAGAATCTTTTGTTGAAAAGGATATTGGTGAACTTTATACATAACTTCGGAATTGGAATAATTACCTACAGCGCAGGGACGGCGGAGGGTATTTTGTATTGGGAGGAGACTACCAAGGAAGCGCCGAAGACGCTAACTTGTAGGGGGTTCTGGGGCAATGTTCAGCCAGAAAATTTTGAAATCTTGAAGCTCGGAAATGCTACTTTCAGTATTCTCGACGTGATATCAAAAACATAAACGTTGAACAAACATAAAACGACAGATGTTTTACTTCTTATTTGTTTAATACTTGATATATATATATATATACTTCTTGAATTATTGAATAGAATAAATTTAGAGAGCGCTGAACTCTGAGAGGAGCAGTGATAATAATGATCAATGGTAGCCAAATTTCAGTTCATCGTTTTATTGCAATAGAACGATGAACTGAAATTTGGCTACCATTGATCATTTTTATTATATATATATATATATATTGAAAAATATGGTGATGCCATGCCTCGTATAATATTAAATAACTTATGAAGACTTCTTAAGGCAAATTGATTATAATGGAACGTCAAACGTTTCGCCGGTTAGGGCTTCATCAGTGACTGATAAGTTATTTTACAAGACAGAATATATAACAAGTAAAGAACAATGGTCTTTGATCAGGTTCATTAAGCCTGCTAGTGTATGGTCAGGACACGTCCAATACAACCATTCATGACGGTTTCAGTGTTTTTCTTTCTGATTTCGAGCGCTTTAATGATCTTGCGTGTCTGATGTTGTGGAATAATATATATATATATAATTAAGACATATTAATATATGTAATTAAGACAATATATATATAATTAAGACATATATCCCAGCCTTACGTATATTCCCGGCCTTAACTCTGTTTGTCTTAATTCTTAGTTTTCTTTTTTTATGTTTTTTTGGGTTTTTTGATTCTTTTTATTTTATTTATTTTAGAATTCTTATTTTTTGCTTGAAATTGGGGGGAGCCTCCCAGCCCCCCGGCTCCACCGTCCCTGCAACATCGGCCAGTATGCAACTCACACGGGCTGCCATTTTCTCTTTTCTCTTTAGGTGGCTCAAACCAGTTTCAACGTTTCCAAGTAACGCTCTTATTGGAAGGATCGGCACTACAACGCTGTATTATGTATTAGCAATATTAAGGTACCATAAGAAACACCAATTATTGCTGAACAAGATGCATTCTCGTCACCAGAGCCTCGGATCGCGGATCGACCCAAGGCTCTGGGAAACTAAATATTTTAAGCAAGAGCCGATACAACGTAGATTTGATTTTAGTGGTGTACTGTAGATGGCATAGACTAACCAACTACAAATTCTTCTCTACTGGCGAAACGCGCTCCATTAATTTCCACATAACTTGCGAAACTAAAATCCTTATCTACATGATTCAATGCAACAGATGCCATCTACAGTACATAGGAGAAACTAAACGACGTTCAAAAGACCGTTTTAATGAACACCGCCGCACTTTAGATAACGCTAACACCAAATCCAAACCTACTACAGTCGCAGAACATTTCCTCTCCTCTCCCCACAACATCTCCAAGGACATGCAATTAATTCCTATCGAAAAAATATTTTCTTACAGAGACTCGATCCGTAAGGCCAGGGAAGCTTTTTTAATTTTAAAAGGCAGGACAATTGATCCCAACGGTCTTAATATCCGCGAAGAAACGTATTAGATTTCAGTTTATTATTTTAAGTGATTTCCGTTATTTTTCCGTGATTCTTAGTATTTGAATTCAAAATCTTTGTAACTGCCATGTTTTATCACATTTTTTCCAGTATTACGTCAACATCCATTTACTATATATATATGTACATAGAAGCAATTCAATGTAAACTCTCATTCTACCTGAAGAAGGCTGGTTTGGCCAGCCGAAATATAGTACACCACTAAAATCAAATCTACGTTGTATCGTTGTAAAGTCAAGTCTCTGTTACGAGCCTAGAAAGGCCCATCATGCCGTCGCTTATCTCCGGTGGTTTCTTAAGTAGACTGGCTATAATATTTACGGCGGTCATCTTAAAACCCCTAATGTTAGAAAAGCCAAGAGTGGGAGAATCAGAGATTTGATTTTCTTCCATTTTCCTTGCCGGGATCACCGGTAACATTTCTATCAGAATAATAATAGATTGTACAGTTTCTGTAGGACCCTGGCTGGGATGAAATTGATTTAGACCGTTAGCATTTGCTGCAAGCAGAATTGTCAAATGTTTATGCAGATCGAGGAAAGGAAAGGAAAGGAACTTTATTTAAGTACCAAAGTGTTCTAGCGGTGGAGCACTAATTGGGGACACTGTAAACTGAAATCAACAAATTAACGCAATTCGGTGTGAGTGATTCGAGTTCGATGTGAGTGATTTGAATTCGGTGTGAGTAACTCGAATTTGGTGTGAGTGATTTGAATTCGGTGTGAGCGATTTATACTTCTGGGCCACCGTAAGTGTCTGTATCAACCTTCTAAACCGCATTTAAAACCGCAAAGTAAATTAAATCGACCGTTACGGTCGGTGGTCCAACTCGTTTTCCCACTTCGAATTTCCACTTCAAACTGACTCATTCATGAAAAAATTGGGACCAGAGAAAATCCGTCGGATAATCGAGGTTTTGTCATACTCGTTCCCAGATCGACTCCTTCTCGTATCTCGTGCCCAAGCCATGTGTGCAGTTTAGGTCGTATTTGAATTCTTTTTTCTTAAGCACAGCTGACGATTACTTTGAAAATATTTGGAGAAAAGTGAAATTTCGGCCAGCTTTTTCTTCCATGTAAGTTACCAGGTATCCTTTTTTCTTTATTTGAAACTATAATTTTGCTTCAGTAATCATATTATACACCCGGTAAGTGTGTTCTTGGTTAGTTATCAATCCCAGTTTTGCTTGACTGGCTTTGCAGTTTTGGTGGTGTTAATCTGTCCATGGTTTTGGTGCTTTTTTTTTTCCTTCTGAGATTCCGCTAGTTCTTTTCTTTTTCCTTTCTTGACTCGGCACGAGGGGGGTCGGGTAGAGGTCCGGCGCTGGACTAGAAATCCACTTGTTCGCGCCCCCCCCCCCCCCCCCCCCTTGCTCGGTTGAGCCCTACCCCTGAAGATTCACAGCCATTTACGAGCCTAATGGTGTCGCAGTCAGCTTTTCTTTGCCTTCGGGTTGTTTTGATTTGCTTCATTTAATTGCTTCATTTTGCATGGGATTTCTTTGGGTTTTGGAGTTGCCCTTTCCTGTTTTTCTTAAGAACGAAGGTTTCTTGTAGTGATTTTTTCTTATTTATTATTCTTATTTTTTGAGAACGAATAATTTTCATGTTCAAATAAATTATTTGCTTATCCCTCGTACTTGATTTAGTTTCTTGTACATGCACCATCTGGCTGTTTCTGAAATTAAAGCTTTTATTTTCGCACAGAGTTTGTTTTGTTTTGCTTACTCCACTGTGAAGTTGAGAGTTTGCTTTGTGAATTTCGCTTCCTCATTTTACAGACTAATTTTTGGGTATGAGTTTCCCTCAACTCACCATCCACCCACACAACATTCCTCCCAATTACCCGCCTTACGAGAGATCATTAGGGAGTTTAAGAAACCACGACGGCTACGGCGACGAAAACGTCACTTCAAAATATAAGTTTGAGCTATTCTAAGTACTTCATGATTATTCCATTTTGTTTATATTATTCAATATGAGCGAAGTGTCCTATAACTGGGTTGGTACGGACGGATTTGAAGTAAAGAGTGAGACTGAAAGATTCACCGTCGTTTGTCCACGTTGTTGTCAAAACCTTAAATTTGGTCATTTCACGTAGTAGTTTGGACGAGTACGGGAGAGAAATGTTCAAAAATGCGTGACGCACGTGCAGCACGATCATTTTGGTTCTTTTAACCAATAATATTACTGCTTTTTTGGCGTTGTCGTTGCCGTAGCCGTCGTCGTTTCTTAAACTCCCTATTATTATTTCAGTTAGTGTAGAGAAACCCCTTCTTGTAGGGGAATTCTTGCTGCAGCACCATAATCATGCCACAAAGGTTGCTAGTCTCCTGCTGTTTTTGTGATTCATGATAGGAAAACGAAAGAAATGTTTTATTAATAAATATCTGTATGTCTGATACAAATTTTTCTTTCATTTACATAAACATTTCTTTCGATTTTCCGTGTTAAATTTTCTTGATTACCTGGAAACACTTAAATGCTGAGTTTGTTAAGGGAGCGTTGACAAAAACTTGTTTGTGGGGGGGACTGATGAGAAATTGGTGGGTCCCCCAAAAGAATAGAGGTAAAGGACGGTGTTGAAAAATATAAACACTCACGAGGGGGGTACCTTAAATAATGAAAACATGAATTGTCATTAGCCACTGTAGAAACAATTAAACAAAATATAATATTCGAGAGTGTAAAATGGGTTTGAGAGGCCGACCTGACTCCATTGTACGTAGCCTCCCAAGCAGACACTCTTAGGGAATCGTCACGCGTTCCTCCCCCACGAGCGTCTCCTGAAACGAGCCTGAATTTACGTGGACCAATCACAACGGACTTCCAGATTCTGGAAGTGCACTTTAGACCCTGAGAAAACTGCAAGAAGACGGGCTTCGAGTGTTGGGCATTTAAAATCGCTGACTTAAATTCTTATCAAAGAGAAACTGGAGCGTATAAATTTCATGTTTTGGCTTAGATGTTTACGGCTCTTCTTAGAATGAGTACGGTAGAATTCGTATGGTTGAAACATTTTGCTCCTGTGCGATTCAATCCTATTTGTGGCGTTCGCTTGAGATTGATATCATATTTATATTTATTTCCGCGCTATTTCAGTGGAGTCGTTTCGTTTGAATAACCCCATTTCTTGTAGTCCTTCGGTTGAACTGATTTAAGGTTTACTTTATTTTTCAAATCGAAGGAACACTGAGTACGAACGATGGGTTCGCAACACAAAAACATTAAGGGCGGTGCCTACTAATTCAAAGGTATTTTTGCCCCGTTTTATGATTATGCAGGAAATGTAGATCTTAACAAGTGTTTTTGAAATCCAAAAAGAAAATTGGGGGTAACCAAGCATTTTTCAAAGATAATTGATGAATAATATTTTTAACAAGCTTAAAATACAAAGCAATACATGTACGGCGTTCTTTCTCAAATTGAAGCTTAATTATCTCTCAAAAATGCATGGTTACCCCCAATTTTCTTTTTGGATACGAAGAGTACTTACAAAGATCTACTTTCTCCGGGTAGTTTCAAACCGCTCAAAAATATCACTGTATTGGTAAGCATCACTGCTGATAGGAAAACCGAGTATCTCGAGATGCGGAGAACGTATGTGCAATAACAATAGTAGGCACCATCCTTAAATCAGTTTTTAGAGACGATCATCGCCAAAAGCAGCCTGTATTCCGTTCTATTATGCACCTATAAACAATGTCTTCAGGAATTTCATATTGTAATGCAGACTACCACTTCTTCGTTTCCATAAATAGCATGTGATCGTGGTTAAACTTCTTTTCTGAGCTGCTTTTCTTGTATCTTGCTGATAAACGATTTACACTAATGTAGATTCAGAAAGAAGGCGATTATGTCTTCTGAAGCCAAAAAACAAAAATAAAACCGAAGCTGACAAACTTTATTGCCAAGGGGCATTTTCGTTTCAACGATGAATAACGGTGTCAATCATTCTTTTCATGACGTAAACGAGTGAAGTTGGCGCTGTCGTTGTCTTGCGGTGAACACCTGTCTTGCTCTGTGTAAACTTTCCTTTCGTCGCCTTGATTTCTCCATTTGCTTTCAGATCTAATATGGCGAAAGACTGGTCTCATGGATTGTTTGGTTGTTTTGACGACTGTGGCACTTGCCTAGTTACGTATTTCTGCGGGTGCTACACTGCGGGCAAGAACGCTGAAGCTGTGGGAGACAGCTGTGTATTATGCGGGCTGGCCACATTCGTACCCTTAGCGAATATTTTCTTGATGGCGCAGATCCGGTCGAAGATTCGCGAGCAGAGGGATATCCCGGGTACGTTCATCAATGATATCATCGCAACTTGCTGTTGTCCCCTTTGTATGTTGGTGCAATCCGCTCAAGAAGTGGCTGAAGGAGGGCCAGGCGCCATGTCTATCGCTCGCTCATAGACAAGCGGTATCACAAGATAAAGGAACAAGTTGTGCTGTCAAGATTTTTTCCACTGTTAGTACCGTTACAGAACACTTTGAGGAAACTTAGAATTCGTAACATGTTAGTACGTTTTGCAGTTAATTCTGATTGACTTATTTTTCCTACTTTTTCAATGTTTCGCATGACTGAAGTCTTTTGAGTGAAATCAGGTAACTCTGAACTGATCTCGTATGATCCGGATAAATATGAGAACAAGTTGCATGCTTTCCTGGAGCTGCGTTTTAAGTTGGTTTCCTTTGCTACTTTTGAATACACCAGTTTATCCCTTTGATTCTTTCCGACAGTACAGCTGGTGTAAGAGTGCTTTTAAATGCATCTCCTTTTTGGCGTTTCACATTAAAGGTAGAACAACAGTTTGTTTTAACTTTATTTCTGTCCGCGATAAGCCGTACGCCCTAAAACCTGAAACGTGAAAGCGAAACTCTGCCCTTTTCCGCGTTGGGCACGTGTAACCGGTAACGAAGTCGTTTGTTTGACTGCTTCGATAATTCCGTTTTTCAGTTTTGTGCCCTTTTAAAGTATCGGTGTCTTTTTCGTTTCCGGTGTCAATGATATTTGGATAAACTGACTGAAACGTAAAATTGTTGCAAATCCAAGTGATATCTATCTTTGTTAAATTGGTAATGAAGACAGACGTGGCAAAATAATTAACAACTATTCCATGAGCGCGCGTTGCATATGAGATGCTATAACCAGTCTCATATCCAACGAGCGCGAATGGAATAAATGTTTTATTAAATTCCTTAAACTCCAAAAATTTGGAAGTACAAAATACGAGCGAAAAAAGAGAGAAAATCCGAGCGAAATCGAAAAAATTTAATGAAGATCGAAACAACTTGATGAAGATGCGATGTTGTGCAAAACCTTTTGGTCAGACAGACGTAGGCTCATCACAAGAACATTTCTTTCCTTTTCTCGTACTTCTAAACGTCGGAATTGATCCAAAGTTTCTAAAAAAAAGGTTTTTTTTTCCACTTTTGGCTTTATTCAGAGAGAAATCTCGCTTTCCGGCGAAAGAGTTTCTAGCTTAGCAATGCTTAGCGCATGCAACCATTTACCATATAAGATCAAACTAAGGTATACTGAGTGAGTGAACCAATCAGAGCACGCGAAATTCATTATCCGAGGTTGAGAATTTAATAAGTTGAGTTATTTCGGGGTAATTTGATAAAGCTAAGAACCAATTATTGTAATGGTACTAATGAGGAAGGGAAGAATCTTTTGTTGAAAAGGATATTGGTGAACTTTATACATAACTTCGGAATTGGAATAATTATCCACAGCGCAGGGCCGAGACGGCGGAGCGTACTTTGTATTGGTGGGAGGCTATCAAGCAAGCGCCTAAGACGCTAACTTGTAGGGGGTTCTGGGGCAATGTTCGGCCAGAAAATTTTGAAATCTTGAAGCTCGGAAATGCTACTTTCAGCATTCTCAACGAGATATCAAAAACATAAACGTTGAACAAACATAAAATGACAGATGTTTTACTTCTTATTTGTTTAATACTTGATATATATATATAATTAAGACATATATCCCAGCCTTACGTATATTCCCGGCCTTAACTCTGTTTGTGTTAATGCTTAGTGCTCTTTTTTTATGCTTTTTGGGTTTTATTATTATTATTTTATTTATTTTAAAATTCTTATTTTTTGCTTGAAATTGGGGGGAGCCTCCCAGCGCCCCCCCCCCCCCCCCTTCCCGGCTCCACCGTCCCTGCAACATCGGCCAGTATGCAACTCACACGGGCTGCCATTTTCTCTGTTCTCTTTAGGTGGCTCAAACCAGTTTCAACGTTTCCAAGTAACGCTCTTATTGGAAGGATCGGCACTACAACGCTGTATTATGTATTAGCAATATTAAGGTACCATAAGAAATACCAATTATTGCTGAACAAGATGCATTCTCGTCGCCAGAGCCTCGGATCGTGGATCGATCCGAGGCTCTGGGAAACTCTATGTCGGAGAACATGCGCCGTAGGGTTCTTATAGCCAAAAATTGGCTAACTGAACCTTACGGCGCGTGCTCACTCCTCGTGCGAACATGAATGCACCAATTAGAGACGCTTTTGATTGTTCTTCACGAAAACCAATGAGAAGATACTTTGTTTCAGGGTTTCCCAGAGCTCTTCTCTCCCTCAGTCAAGAGAAGAGCTCTGGGGTCGAGATTGAACAAGATGCAGTCATCATTATTGTGGCGTAATATGTCACTGTGGCAATGGTCAAGCCCTGCAAAAACAAACACCCTTTATTTTGTCATTAGTTGCTCACATCTCAGAAACGAACTCGGTGACCCCATTTTTTTAATTTTTGAAAGGCAATCAGAAGGGAAAGATGAAACGTCCTGAAAAATTAAAAAAAATTCTATACAGCGGATTTAGAGCCACCTTAATTCTGTAATTTTTTTAAGGTGGCTCTGATTCTGAAGTACAGAAGTAATTTTTTAAAACTTACAGATTCTGGAAATGCACTTTAGACCCTGAGAAAACTGCAAGAAGACGGGCTTCGAGTGTTGGGCATTTAAAATCGCTGACTTAAATTCTTATCAAAGCGAAACTGGAGCGTATAAATTTCATGTTTTGGCTTAGATGTTTGCGGCTCTTCTTAGAATGAGTACGGTAGAATTCGTATGGTTGAAACATTTTGCTCCCGTGCGATTCAAACCTATTTGTGGCGTTCGCTTGAGATTAATATCATATTTCCATTTATTTCCGCGCTATTTCAGTGGAGTCGTTTCTTTTGAATATCCCCATTTCTTGTAGTCCTTCGGTTGAACTGAGTTAAGGTTTGCTTTATTTTTCAAATCGAAGAAACACTGAGTACGAACGATCGGTTCGCAACAGAAAAACATCAACGATCATCGCCAAAAGCAGCCTGAAAATTTCAAGCTTAAACGTAAAGGATTTCTTTCAAGCTATCTATTCGCTACTGTCCTAGTTGCGTTCATTGCACTTGAAGGTAATGGTTCTCGTGCAGTTCAAATCAACTACACAGTTCAAATACACTCGCACTGCTTTAATATTTGTATTCGTATTTATATATTTTCCACGGCGTTTTCAATTTTACTAGTATATGAAACGACACCATACCCTTGCTAAGTACTCACATTTTGACTCGCGAGAGTGCAAATGCATACCCCACCGACTGAAACAAAATTAATGTTTCTGAGGAATATTTTGGAAAGGCTTCGGGTGCTTACCATTTAGCCAAATAATCCGGATGGAATGATCGTTGCATAAAGATAAGCGATTTTCCGAATTTAATGACCAACCGGATGAAAATGGCGCTTACCACTTACTACCCGACATTCCATTCCGCATACTGATTTACCCGATCTTGTGAGAAAGGGCCTGGAAACGGAACGATTCTCGCAAATGGTAAGGGTATTTCCCGAATTCCATTCCGAACGGAAAAAGAGGACTACCTCTGGAAGTTTTCCACAATTTCCGAAAGCATTTTCCGGAAAATTGCCTTTCCATTTGACCTCAAACCGAAATTTGTGGATTTTTTGGCTAAATGGTAAGCACCCTTCGTCTCTTTCATGATTCATCCAAAGGAGAAGTTGTCGCATTGACGCTCCCAGGGAAGCAATGTACAAAGCGCTGATTGGTCCCTATGTAACCCGCACGTATTTTCCAGATGACAGTTACTTAAAGTGCCTATGACGTAAAAAATAATTTATGCCTATTTGAAAGAGTTTTCAAAATAATGAATAATGGCCTTTACAGTTTTGAAGTATCTTTTTTCGTTTCCGAGATATTTGAGTTTTTGTGTTATGCAAATTGCAAATTGATGACGCCATCAGTGGTTCCGCGTTTAAACTTCTTTTCCGAGCTGCTTTTCTTGTATCTTGCTGATAAACGATTTACAACGCTAATGTCGATTCCGAAAGAAGGTGATTATGTCTTCTGAAGCCAAAAACAAAAAAACAAAAAAACAAAAACCGAAGCTGACAAACTTTATTGCCAAGGGGCATTTTCGTTTCAACGATGAATAACGGAATGCTAATTATCCCCCTGAACCGCGACTCAGTTCACTTGTTTCTGCACAATTCGAAACTAGCCCATTGCCTTATACTTTTCTTGTAATATATCTTGAAATCTCCGTTCTATTACGCACCTATAAACAATGTCTGCAGCAATTTCATATCCTTGGGCTAAACAAGTTGTCGAGAATTTTTATATTGTATTGCAGACTACCACTTCTTGGTTTCCATAAATAGCATGTGATTGCGTTTAAACTTCTTTTCCGAGCTGCTTTTCTTGTATCTTGCTGATAAACGATTTACAACGCTAATGTAGATTCTGAAAGAAGGCGATTATGTCTTCTGAAGCCAAAAAACAAAAAAAACCGAAGCTGACAAACTTTATTGCCAAGG
>OX421449.1:4960517-4965517 GCA_949126865.1 Montipora capitata | reverse complement strand
GGACGAAGTATCCAGTTTAGTACGTCCTAGACGAATTATTCGACTCTAGTATAGAAACGGCTATTATGCAAATAAACTTTGTTCCCGTAGTTTGTCAACCGCAATTTTTTTAATTCCCCTGGGTCTCCTGACACGACTGCTTTCTCTAAAGCCTAGTTTTCATAAGTCGGGAAAATCCCAGACAGTCAGAGATTTCGAAGTTTCCCGACCTCCCAGATTTTGCCGACATATCGGAAGATCGACAGACGCTTGTCCCAGATTCTCCCAATGGTGACTTTGGCGGGAAATGGAACGTGCGCCAAAAATTTAGAGAATTGGTAACCATCGCCGAAGTCCCTGAAGTTTTCATATGTCGGAAATGATCGCCGACGATAGCAAAAATCTGGGACACGTCGGGAAAAAAAAACGCTTTCTATCTTCCCGATTCGTCCCCGACCATCCCAGATTATCGAGGTTTTCATTAGTCGGCAACGTCTGGGACGGTCGGGAAACTGAGAAATCCCCGATCGTCTGGGATTTTCCCGACATATGAAAACCAGGCTTAAGATGCTAATAATTAAATTCCACTGGCTTCAGTAAATCCAGCCACAAAATATTCGTATCACAATGTCCCGGCCGGACATTTAAAGCGGCAATTACGCGAGGATACCACAAACATCCTTCAACAACACAACGAGTTTAATGACAATGTAGTGAATCTTTGACATTATGACAACCAGCGATGTCGACCTTTCATCTGTATTACTACCTTTGACAAGCCGTAAAAACCTAAGAAATATGACAAACATTAGCTAGCGAATCGGAACTGGAAAGGGAGACTATCCAGCAACTCACCATATGATGAAAGACGGCATAAGCAAACACAATTCACAACTAAGCGTTCTTTCACGAGCGTTTTCTCCACGTGCGATTGAGAAGAGCAAAACTACTGAAGTATTATGGTCTACATGTACGTCATTTCCATGGAAAAAACCGGAACCGCGGAACGGACTTAACATTAACGATTTGTTGAGGAATAGCCTCAACATCCCGGGGGGTAGGGCTGAGCAAACCCGACAACTAAGAAATTTAAACTTAGCCTAAGTGTTCAGCGTTCAGGCATGTCAATTTCACAGCGTTCACATCTTCCCTCTGTTAATCATGTTGCTTCTTCGAGAAGGCACAACTTTGTCACAGGCCGAACAAGTCTCGAGTTCTTCGTCTTCACTTCTGCTGTACGCACACACAGGTCTTCACCCGGAAACACCCTTGTCACACGGCCTAACAACCAGCGGGACCTCGGCACGGTGTTGTCCACGACAAGAACCAGGTCATTCACTGCTAAGTTCCGTTTGCTCAGTAGCCACTTGTGGCGCTGCTGCAATGTTGGAACATATTCTCGAATCCATCGAGACCAGAAGCAATCAGCAATGAATTGGGCGTGTCTCCATTGTTTGCGCGAGTACAGATCTTCTTTAGCGAAGACTCCGGGAGGCACGAAGAGGTTTCGGCGTTGTAGAAGAAGATGGTTTGGGGTGAGCGGCTCTAAATCATTGGGATCGTCACTGGAAGGACAAATAGGACGACTGTTCAAGATTGATGTAACTTCTGCAAACACTGTACGCAGCGTCTCCAAGCCAACTAGCGCACCCTGACTACCGAGAACAGCCCTCATAGCTTTCCTGACACTTCTAATGAGCCTTTCCCAAACTCCTGACATATGGCTTGCAGCAGGAGGTTGAAAACGCCACTTTGGCAGCGGGCAACTGTACCATTCTACTTCACGAGAATGTAACTCACTCTTAATGCGTTCTTCGTTCAAATCCTGAACCGACAGGCGAAGTTCCTTCTCGGCACCGGTAAAATTTGTGCCATTGTCCGACCATATCTCCTTTGGGCAACCACGAACTGAGATGAATCGAACCAAGGCTTGGATGAACGTGTCTGTTTCCAGCGAACTGACATCTTCAATGTGTACTGCTCGGCTGTTGAAGCATACGAATATGCAGCCATACACTTTGACTGTACTGCGGCTTCGTTTAACGTAAAACGGTCCGAAAAAATCCAGACCCGTGTACGTGAACGGAGGCTGGTAGGGTATTAGCCTTTCTTTGGGAAGATCAGCCATAACCTGTTGGAGAGGAGGCGCGTTACGTTTGCGGCAGCTCAAACAACTACTTAGGATCTGACACACGAGAACTCTTCCCTTTAAGATCCAGAAGCGCTGACGGATTACGGATAGCACATGTTCATGACCTGCATGGCCCAGGACACGATGGTAGTAGCGAACTATTAACGCGGAAACGTGATGGGACCTTGGAAGGATCATTGGGTGTGCGGCCTCAAAGGCAATTGGGGCCCGGTGAATTCTACCGCCAACACGTATCACATCATCAATTAAGATAGGACTGAGATTGGCTAACTTGCTGTGACGTTTCACTTGCCTGCCTTCCTTTAAACACAAGCACTCCTCGAGGAAATGCTGGCGCTGAACTAACCGCACGATTTCTCGACCTGCTTGCTGCAATTCCTCCAACTTGAGTGTACTTGACGTGAGATACTGACGAGTTTCCTTTCGAACTCTCTTCACAAAACGTAAGACCCAAGACATAACTCTCAGTAGGCGGGACCACGAAGAATAGCGTTGCAGCGAGAGGTCAAACTGTGGTGCATATGAGGTAAGCATGACAGTCGATGACTTCCGTACTTCCACATCGTCATCTTGGAGATCCTCTACTGGTACATTGGGCCATGTATGCTCAGGTTCCCAAAGGAACTTTGGACCCAACCACCAGCGACATCCAGCGTGAAAATACTGAGCACTAACACCTCGCGACCCATCATCAGCGGGGTTTATGACACCGGGAATATGGTGCCACTGTCCTGGGGAACTTGTTTCATGAATTTCGGCAACACGGTTAGCGACGAAGGTTTGAAAACGCCTTGTCACGTTTTTGATGTACTGCAAAGATGTCATTGAGTCGGACCAAAAGAAGGTTTGACCTACTGGTAGATCAAGTTCCCTTAATATTATCTTGCTCTGACGAGCTGCTAATACTGCGGCTTGAAGTTCAAGGCGAGGGATAGTCCACTCCCTAATTGGCGCATTGCGAGTCTTTCCCATAACAAAGGAACAATGAATCACTCCTTTCTCATCGGCGAAACGCAAATATGAAACTGCTGCGTAACCGCGTCTGGACGCGTCTGCGAAGTTGTGAAGCTGAACAGTTGATGAGTTGCGAAGTGACTGAACCTTGTAACACCTTGGGATGCCAATGGTGATGACACGTGGTAGCTCCTCTAGCCAACGTTGCCATTGTGAGAGGTACGGTTCCGGAATTTGTCGATCCCAAGGGAGTTTATCTCTCCAGAGTTCCTGCAGCAGAATCTTAGCGGAGAACACAAAAGGCGAAAGGAATCCTAGCGGATCAAACAGCGAACTAACTATGGAGAGCACCCCTCGCTTAGTAGGCGGTTTTCCTGATTGTGAAGCTTTAAACTTGAAGGTGTCAGACTGCGCATCCCAGTACACACCCAATGCTCGCTCTAATGGTAACTGATCTAGATCCAAGTCTAGCAATGGATTTGCTCTCAACTCTGGTGAGATAGATTGCAATACTTCTCGGCTATTGCTCGCAAACTTCGTGAGACGGAAGCCTCCTTCCTTCAGCAACTTGGTTAGGTCCGATGTCAGATGAACAGCCTGTTCTGTACTTGGAACAGACTTTAACACATCATCAACATAGAAGTTTCTACGAACTGTTCTGATGACTTCAGGCGAGTATTTTCTTTCGTTGTCTTGTGCTGTCATACTTAAAGCTTTGTTGGCGCAACAGGGCGAGGACTTTGCGCCAAAGATGTGGACCAGCATCTTATAGTCTTCTGGTGTGTCATCAATACTACCAGGCCACCACAAGAATCTCAGCGCATCAGTGTCACTTGGCGTCACATTGGTCTGGTAGAACATGCCCTCGATGTCTGCGGAAAAGGCGACTTCTTCTTCACGGAAACGAATTAAGACACCAGTGAGGTCATTGGTAAGACAAGGTCCTTGCAAAAGCTGTTCATTTAAAGATGTGCCATTGAATCTTGCGGCCGCATCAAACACTACCCTCACTTTACCTGGCTTGTTGGGATTTGTTACCGGATGATGGGGAATGTACCAAGTGATGTTACTGACTGCGGCAACTTCCTGTTTGCTCAGCTTTCTAGCATACCCCTTATCCACACAGTCTTGAATCACATCTCTGTACTTAACTTCCAGCTCTGGATCACGACGGAAGCGCCTTTTCAGGTACTGTAATCTTGCTTCAGCTAGAGGTCTGTTGTAAGGCAGTACAGGATTGTCATCCCTCCACAGAAGGCCCATCTGGTAATGGCCATCCAGCAGGCTAATTGAGTTGTCAATAAGTTTTAGGGCTCTTCGATCTTCTACCGATAATGGTTTGGTTTCAGACCTCGCAGTGCCATAGGATTCAATCTTCCAGAATTCCTCGAGCTGGTCGTTCAGGGAAACATCTTCACTACTGATGAGGTTAACCTGTCCCTGGCTGTGGGACTGTAGATTTGAGAAGCCACCGAGTATGCTCCAACCAAGACAAGACTTGATGGCAAGCGGTTCATTTCGGTTTCCCTTTCTTACATCAAGAGGTACGAAGGCTTCTTGAATGTTAGTACCTAGTAGGATGGAAATCTTCCTCCTTTCCACCTCTGGGAAACGCACTTCCCGTAAATGTGGCCATTGCTCTAAAGATTTTGACAACCTTGTATGTTTCAGGGGAATAGTAAGATCCTTTACAGCCCATGCAGGGTTGACAGCAATCACATGGTCGTTCTGGCTATCCAATGATGCAATTTTGAAGTTAACCTTCATACCCCTTTCTTCAACATCAGCACTGTTCACTGTCGTGAGAGAAAGCTTACTTAGTGTTCCTTCAATATTTAGCAACTTCACAAGAGAAGGGTCAACCATGGTTATGTCAGACCCTGAGTCAATTAGACCATACGTTGTGATTTGACGG
>OX421449.1:4953017-4955517 GCA_949126865.1 Montipora capitata | reverse complement strand
ATGCTTCTGAACCTGTTAATAATAGTGATCTTGTTACTAAAAAATACCATGATGATAATCTTGGTTCAATAAATGGTAATTTAAATCAATTCCAAAAAAACCAGATAAAATTACACTTAATCAAAACATGGATGCTAATAACTTCAACATACAAAATGTTAAATCTCCTGTTAATAGCCATGATGTAATATCATTATCATTTTTAAGCAATGAATTAAGTAATTATGCTCATAAAACAGGAACTGATTTTGCAGGTGATATTGATATGCAAAATAACAGTATTTATGGAATCCAAAACGTTGATAATAATAATTCCGCTGTAAATAAAAAATACGTTGCCAATAAAATTAGTAAAATTAAACAAAATAGCATTGATTTAACACCATATCTTAAAAAAGATGGAAGCATTTTAATGACAAATGATTTTAATCTTAACAATAATAAAATTAAAAAATTTAAAAAAGGAACTGGAAATAAAGATGCAGTTAATTTAGAACAACTTAACGAAGCTAATTCTGTAATTGAAAGCAATATAACAAAAGCATATTTAAAAAAAGATGGATCCAATTTAGATTCAAATTTATTTATTTATTGCAGCACCTACTAATAAAAATGATTGTACAAACAAATTATAAGTCGATCAACAAATAGCTAAAAGTCTCATATCGTCTCATAAAAACAGAAAAAATATATTCGAATATATTATGAAAACACCAACCGAATTGACTACTAGTTTCGGCATTGATATTGGTGCAAGCCCGCTTATTTATAATTTTAGTCCCCATCTAATAAATAAAGCAACATACAAAATAACAATTTCAAGAAAAAACGACGAATCTATTTATAAAGGAAGATGGGATTTTAATTTATTCAAACTAATTCAAGACAATTTATAGTAAACACTATACTGCATGTATTGAAATTTATATTCAAAACAAATATGACAATGAATTTAATAGTTCTAAATTAACATTTCAAACAACCCAATATAAATATAGATCACCAAGCTTAAAAAAAAAATAAATGATCAGTATCAATATATCAGATGTATTTTGAATTTATCACCTGATGGATCTAGTAATAATATCCAAAGACGTTTATATGTTACCTTTCAAGCTTCTTACGATAATAAGTCACCAACTAGATTAACGATTTACGTACTTATTTATGGTATCAAAGATTCATCAAAAAATGATATTCCGATGGATGTATATGATTATGAAAAAGCATATGAAATCCTACATGAAAAATTTACAATACATATGCCTATAAATGTGAATGGGTTTGACATTTTAAAAACATCAAATTATTTACATGGTTTTTAAACACAAATGCACAAGACAAAAATTTTTTTATAAATAGAAGTAAAAAAGTTTTACTTCCTAGCGGTTCAGAAATCAAACAAATTCAAATTATGTGTAATTCTTTTAAATTCAATTATAAACAACTAAACATTCAAATTTATCATGGGTTTCGTTTGTCATTAAATGATTTTTTCGTATCAAATCAGAATATACAAAAGCAAACATTTAATATTGATACAACATTACAAAATTTTAGAGTCGAACTATTAAATAAAGATGTACCAAACGAAGAGCTAAATATTTTGATAAAATACATCGGCTGAAAAATTTATCTATCTAAATAATATATAATATGAGTGAAAAAATATTTAATTTCAATCATATAAGCAAAGATCTATCAGATGAAAAAATTAAAGAAATAAAAGATTTGTATAAATATTATCACAAAAAATATTGGTGTTATAAAAAATCATTTAAACATTACCAAAAAATGCACCTATCTACAAATCTGGTAGGAAGCAGCGGGTTGTTATAAATGGTTGTCATTCTTCGTGGGCTGAAGTAAAGTCTGGGGTCCCACAGGGTTCCATATTGGGACCCATACTTTTTCTCATTTACGTCAACCACTTGCCAGATGTAATACAGAACTCAAACTTAGCAATGTTTGCTGACGATTCCAAGTGTTTCAAAAGTGTTAACTCCGCAGAAGACTCGACTGACATTCAAATAGACTTGGACAATCTGTGTGACTGGGCTACTCTAAACGAATTAGATTTTCAGCCGAAGAAATGTGTGAATCTTCGAATCTCACGAAAACTCTGTAGCTTTGACCGTGTCTACATCATCAACAGAATGGACCATCTCAAGTGCGTGTCATCCCAAAGAGATCTTGGAGTGGCAGTTACAAAAAACTTATCGTGGAATGACCATATTGAACACGTATCAGCAAAGGCTAACAAAATGCTTGGCTTCATAAAGAGAAACTGTTCCAGAGACTTACCTAGTAGCGCCCTTAAGGCTCTTTATTTAGCTCTAGTCAGATCCCACTTGGGGTATTGTTGTCAATTGTGGGCCCCTCAGTCTGTTATTAGAAATATATTACTTATTGAATCCATTCAACGTAGGGCCACTAAATTTCTATGCAAATACTCAAACGCTAGCTATAAGGAAAGACTTGCGCTTTTGAATCTCTTACC
>OX421449.1:4908017-4948017 GCA_949126865.1 Montipora capitata | reverse complement strand
GATGCCCCGTGTTATTTGAATGCAGGTCACTTCACACAAGAATATTAACTCAACGTTGAAACTGCATAAGCAGACAACCTTCTATATCACGAACTCCTGTTTAACCCTGACAGATATTTAAGACCAAAACAAATGGAAAGTAACAGCGATCTGCAGAATTCCCGTCATAACTTCCCATTTAATCCTCCTTTTCGTTAAATTATTGTTTCAATGTATTTGATGTTTATATTTACCTCGGAGAATACCCTGTATTCCAAAGAATTGAACAAAAAGTGACCCGTTCTCAAAATCAGACAACCGCCCAATTGATCTGCCTTATTCGGCGGTGATTCTTGAAACATCAAATCGTCAGCAATATCGATTCGTTATGTTAATTCAATCGGCTTTATAGTTGAAGTTATGATCTCTTGTCAGTCAATATTTTACTGAAAGACCTCATTACGTTCCCCTGAAAACAGCACAGGCAATGCGTATGCGGAACCGCAACACGTGTCGCTCAAGGTCTTGTGTGATTACGTCATCCGGGAGGCTGAAAATTCGCACTGTTGCGATCTGACTTACAATTGCTAGAGCCGCAGAGTAATTTCACAGTTTGGCTACAGTTACTTTGACTTAACGAGATAATACAAATATTTTTAGCACTCAAGAGCTCTATTTTCTAACTCTTCAACAGAACGACCGCTCCCTCTCTCCCCAGATATCCTTTTTACCGCATCTGTTTTTCACTGCAGGTAAAAGGGAACCCTTGTTGTGTATGTCAGGTAGTAATGGTTCTACTGATTTAGCAAAGTGACAACAAACCCTGTGCATAAAAACGTAATCTTTCCAAGAAACCTGAACTGACGACCACTGATTTCGCTATTTAAAGAGCATGGAGTATCAACTTCTTTACGGTGTAATATTTTGATCAAATTTTCGGTGGAATTTTTCAGTTGTGGCTCAGAAAGAATACTTTTATGCAGTAGCCTCGAGCCTCTTTTCTATTAACAGCCGAGTTAATTTCTCGCCCTTGTATTAGATCATATTTAAATGAATTTTTGCGTTGTATAAATAATAAAGTTATTACGTTATTATTATTATAATTAGATGTTTCGACGGAAGGAATGAAAAAGTAAAAGAAGATCAGTTTTGCAATGTTTAAAGTGAACTAAAGAAACCAAGAGATCAGAGAATTCTTATCGCGAAGTAAACACCAAAAAAACAGCCACAATAACGCGTGACGCAACGACTAACTCGTAACACTGAAAACAAGACAAGTCATTGCCTACAACTTTAAGTGCTTTTATCAAAGTACCTAGAATCTCACGCAATTTTTTGCCTTATATTGCATCTTCACACTTGAGTGGATAAGAATCAACCACGGTTGATTCTGTAGAATCCTGTGGAATTTTTCCGGCTTACTGCTGTGGAAAAGTTTGGAAAAAACAAATGACGAAAAAGACCGGAATGGTGACGTTCGCCTTAAGATATCTTTCAAGAAATGCAATATCTATGAAAGCACTGGAATGAATGATTTCAAGCAGTGGTTGAGAGCAATTTGGCGGTCCGCCAATTTCGCGAACACCTGCGAGATGTAGAAAAAAACGACAGATGCGTCAAAACCAGTTGCGTGCCATTTTAATCTTCCTTATCACTCCCACCACAACATGACAATTTGCGGCCTATCCTTACACCACGGAAACACAGAAAGCCGCAAAAAGCTCAACAAAAATTCATCTTCCAACTAAGGAGGAACACTCTATCCTCACGCAATCAATGAACGCCTCTCATTCCCTTAATTTATGCACAAATTAATGTTACCATGGTTCAGAGCTGGGGTTTTTTTGAGTTTTAATAATTACCTTATTTGGATGTAACGTAGCCCGCGCATTTTCCCACTTGTGCAGCTTGGATATTATTTTTGTCCATATTTGGGCATTAAATTGGTGATCTAAAATCCCCAGCTTAGATCCAAGGAAAAGAGTTGCAAAGTACACGCTTCAAGGTCGTGTGCTTGTGGCTGTACCTTATGTACAATTTTTCATACCTTATGTTGTAATTTACGTACAAATATTACTGACCTAACTGGAAATCAGTCGTACTTGTGCCAAATTAAATACACCTAAACCTACAAAACCTATTTGAATTGTCAAATTTTACTGACGATGCTCAAATGCACCTAAATGTAATGCGAAAGGAAAGTACTCGAGCAGCTTTCGCTTAGTAACAATTAACTTATTGTATTTATTTTCTCTATTTACAGAAGCTTCTAAAGCAGCAAGACCATAACCTTATGAGAAAGTTTGTCAAGTTGCGAAGTGTCTTGAATTCTGTCAAGACCCGTGCAACATTTGACCGCAAGATAAGCCTTCCCGACACCTCTCCGGGTTCACCCCTCAGTCCGCTGTATTCAATTACGGAAGAATCTCCGACTACTTTGTTCCGATACGAGGGGTCTCCGGGGCAAAGACGAAGAGCGGAGACGGAACCTGCGTCACCAGTGTGTTTCGACAGTGACAGTGATTTTGACGCGGAAAAATACGAGCACTTTGCGATATAATACGATAAATAAGTAGATATAAACAAATTTTTATTATAATGATTTAAGCTTTACTAGAGCAAAGTACCAGGCGTCACATTTTAACTTTTGATGGAATCCTCCTAAAGCGCAACGAAAGAAGATATTGCAGACTTTAGTGCAGAGAAACAAGGCTGGCAAACATCTTGCTGATTTGCAACCATGACGAAATGTTTAGAGCTGGCCTGTTTTTTTCATGTTTCGACTCGTTTCGATTCCTGACCAGAAGCAACTTCAAACCGAACTTAGTGTGGAATATTTATTTTAGGTTTTCGTGGGAGTCTCTTTGACTGAAGACTTTTCAAAGTGCAATACTTTCATGGATGTTCTTTTAACACTCGTACTTTCCATTGAAATATGAGTTTTGCAAAGTTGCGTGCCTTGTACGAAAGAATTTTTTTTGTGATATAGAAAACGTTCGGGAGCCCGAAATATTTCCGAAAGTTTTCGGGGCTCTGCACGAATGAACGCCCGGGATGTAATTATAATCCTTCCAAAAGAAACCCACCACCAAGTGGATTTCAAAAGAGTAACGGACTCCTGGAGCCGGCCAGTACCTTAGGGAGTCAAGTTATAAAAAATTACTGTAAAGATTTTATTATTTTGTCATCTTTTAATGAAAACGAGTTCTCCTTCACTATCCTGTCTAGTAAATGTCTCCGCGAGGTTTCGAGCAAAAAAAGAACGAAGAACAAGATTTTCAATGTTCTAGCCGAGTGAAATTTAGGGCGAGGAGGAGAAATATGCCCCATCTTTCACCGGCGAGACCAAAGCATGGAAACTTTCGCATGGATCGGAAACGCTTGCTAGGCATTCGTTTTCCAAACATCGTTTAGATAGATATAGATAGATAGATATGTTTAATTTCAACTCTTGCAGTTAGTGTACTGGATTACAGTTGAAGGTCAATGTACGACAATCAGCTAGCTATATAACATTGTTGCAAATTTGGAAAAACGATTAGTTCTAACTTGCGGTTTCAGTGTCTTTGTAATCCCTGACCTAATATTGTAACCGTGGCGCACGACCTCTGCTCTGTTACTGATTATAGTATTCAAAGGGATCTTATTCTTAGCCTGATCAACAAATTTTATGCAGGCCTGCTGCCTTCGGGCAGACCAAACACTGAAGACCAGTCACATTCATGGCCTCAGCGTAGTCATACGTAGGCAGAATAATCTTCAAGGCCTTTTTTTGAATTGATTCTACTACGGACTCAGGCAAGATAATCTGGAAGGTCCGACCAAACTGGTGCGGCATACCGCTCTAACACGCTCGCTCCTTAGCGTCCCTTGTTCGGTGCAAACAATTCCTCGTTGTTTGGCTGTCTCGATGATGGGCACACAGTATGATACTCGAGTTGTTACAGTCAAGAGTAGAAGAGCTTAGAGAACAAGCTGTCGTGAACGCCTTGAAGGAAATCTGCCACAGGGGCAGTCGTTGTCGCCTCCTCCACTGTGCAATTTTCAAACCTAGAAACAATAATTTTTGAGATCTTTGGTATCTAAGTTGACTTGAGCAATTAAAGTGGCTCACGTTTTTCACAGCCGTATTACGACTTCTCCATCCAGCGGACACGATCAACCTCGTTCCCAGGGTCTCTCTTCTCTGCCTCCATTGTGGGCAGAGAAGAGAGACCCTGGGAACGACGTTGTGGACACGATGTATCAGGCACGTCGTGTTACCAATAGACCCTTTGCATAAATGGCGCCCAAATTTGAATAACAATACTTGGTACTTCCTTAGCCTCGTGTTTATGTTTGAAGACAAAGGATTTTTCTCATGAATGTGAGGCTAATGATGTTTCAAGTATTGTTATTCAAATTTGGGCGCCATTTATGCAAAGGGTGTATGGACAAGGGTTTTGGATAACTGCAGACTTCCTTACGCATGCTGTGTACATCTTCGCATGCATCACCTAATGTTTGATCAACTAAGTGTTTCTTTTACAGGAGGAGGGGTAGGTGGGGACGTGTGAAAAAAAAAAAAAGAAGAGAGGAGAGCGGTTTACGAGAGCTGCTAAGTTACTGCTTTGTTTTCGGCTTGGGTATCTAGCCAATCACATTATACGTTACGAGAGCTGCTACACTACTGAACTCAATGTTGTACCTAATTCAAACCTCCCGGGGTTAAGGGGGTAGTTTCTAAAGAAACTGTGGTGCTGCGTCGGTGGGGAAGTAGTATACAAAAAGTTGGTTTTATCAACGGAGTTGATAATGTAAATTGGCCACCGTACAGAAATTCTAAAAGCTGACGTTTCGAGCATTAGCCCTTCGTCAGAGCGAATCGAGGAATTGTGGTTACGTTTAGTTTTTATAGTAGAGTAGAGTAGCTACGCTATTGGTGGTAGCATGGCAACGTGAAAAAAGGAATAAATTAGTTAAATGAAAAGCGTTCGTTAAAGGGGCTAGGTCACGCAATTTTAGGCAATTTCAGCATTGATCAAATGGTCATAGAATTAACTGAAATAACAAAATAACGGCTCAAAACTACAGAAGAACTCAAACAAAACACAGGAAAGCTAAGAAGGGACAAGGATGGACAAAACTGGGGAGGATTGAAATGGATTGCATTTGGGTAAATTTGAAAAACGTAGGCCCACCTTTTTTCAGATTTATATCAGTTGATATCAAAATGTCATTTAAATAGCTGGAAAATCATTCTCAGTTGTTATGTGGCCGTGATTTTGCAAATGAAAGACTCTTGCTCTACCAATTTGAAGTTTAGAGCTCATAAGTAACAAAATTAAACAAAATTACCTAAAACAGCGTGACCTAGCCCCTTTAACGTCGTGAGGATTAAGGGTGCCGATCTGGAAGATGAATTTTTGTTTCAGATTCTTACGGTTAAGATTCTTTGTGTATTGTATTTGCATTAACATTCACAGTTAAATGATATGGAAATACCTGGAACAAAACGTTTTATTCCCAAAGGGTTTGAACTGGGTACAATATTGAGTTAGACGATTTGGTCTAGAGGATTATTTAGCGCAATGTTGTACACTGTGGTGATTACTTGCCTTTTTCGTATCTCTTCAGCTTTTTTCTGCATTCTAAACTGTATGGACTGTGCCTAACAAAATGAATCACACCTCGAGATTAAAGGGGCCAGTTGCCAGTTCACGCGAGTTTTGTGAATAAAACACTTCATTTTTGTTATCAATAGCAATGGTTTTAACCGTAACAAAAGAAGACATTTTACAGAATACAGTTCTGAGTTCAGTTCCCGGAAAAATAGGGATGTTAAGCAGGAAGAAGGATGACTTTGCGTCGTTGCAATCGTTTCGTGATTATTCCAAGTCGTTCGGCAAGGAAATTGTGCACCAAACATTCCAAGATGTTGGAAATAACATGAGAGGGATAGTTGTGACGAGGTTGATTTCAGTATTTCTCCCTTGCGATGTACTAGGGAGTTGAATTGCGCGTTGTAAGAGGGTCTCAGCTGTGCTAATCCCATGGCGTTTGTCATGGTGAAAAGAAAATACAAACAGATCCATGGTTGCGCGATGGGTAGCCCTGCCTGCCAAGTGCATGGAAGCAATCGAAGAATTAGCTATCAACACATGTGAAGTACAACCTAAAGTATGGAAACGCTATGTGGATGTCAACTCCTTTCATGCTACACTTAATTCCATCGATCCACACATTTCATTCAGTGACCAACAGATCGCTTTCCTAGATACTTTGGTTTTCACGCAAGGATAACACGATCACTATTGGTGTATATCGCAAAGCAACCCACACGGACATATATTTAGACTTTTCTTCTCACCATGACAAACGCCACTAGATTAGCATAGCTGAGACACTCTTACACCGCGCAATTAATCTCCTTAGTACATCGCAAGGGAGAAATACTGAAATCAACCACGTCACTGATGGTTTACGAGCCAACAACTACCCACACACGCCATCCCCACGCCTGAGGAAATGGTTTGCGCCTCAAGAGAATCCTATCAGTTTTGCTGTCCTTCCATTCATCAATGATGTCACGCAACCACTAACAAGAATTCTTCGAACGCGCGACATTCAAGTTGTAAATAAGCCCTCCAAGACTTGCAACAAGAATTTCCTTCTCCCAAATTCAGACCATCTACTGAACATCAACCGAATGTGATTTATAAAATTCCCTGTGCCGATTGCGATTGGTGTTATGTAGGTGAAACCGGCCGTTGTTTTGAAACTTGTAAGAAAGAACACATCAGGAATGTCAAAACATGTGCCAATGGATCAAACATTGCGAAACATGCCTGGTCATTCGACCATAGCATAGATTTTGATAATTCTAGTGTTATCGGCAAGGGCTGTTTGCACAATAGAAAAACTTTGGAGGCTTGGCACACCTCTGCTACCAAGAATGCTGACAATGATTCTAATCCGATTCCAAACCAGTATAGAATTCTTTTTAAACAATAGTCACCTAATTTACACATCTTTACTTCTTTTGTTCCTTTATTATTTTTATCGCGCCTTTTTTGCATATATTTTATTATCCTGCATTCCACTTTTATCCGTCGAAGGCCGTAGATCGACAGCCGAAAGCTCATGTTCTTTTTTGAATTTTCAGCCATTGAACGTTTTTATTGTATTTTTATTAAAACTGTATTGTATAGGGATGATATCTGTTTGCAAACACTGCTTTTGTTATTCAAATGTGCCAACCACAGGAACAAAAGATCCTTTGTTTCGATAGCCAATGAGGCTCTGGTTGGCATATAAATGACAATAGGTGACGTCAACGATATCTTCGCTATTGCCATCCAACATGGCTGCAGTGTCACGTGGGTGCCACACCAAGAATACATTGGGTGGATACCTGATGAACTTTAGTAAGTGTACGGAAGTAAGAAAAGCTAATTAGAAAGTAGAACAATTGCTTTGGACAAACTAGCCCATAAAGATGTAGTTTGGACTGATCATTGAATGATTTTACTGCTATTGTCACTATCACACGCTATTTAACAAATTGACGCCAGTTTTTATGTTTCTGTCCTCTTATTGATGATAAAATTACGTTATAACATTATCGAAGTTGTCGTGGATCCACGAGCCGCCGTAGGCGAGTGGATCATGACAACTTCGACAATGCTATGAAGTAAATATGGTGGCTCGTGGATCCACAACAATTTCGATAATGTTATAACGTAATTTTGTCATCAATAAGAGGCCAGATACATAAAAACTGGCGTCTATCTGTTTTTACAACCACGAATTTAAAAGAGTCTATTTCCCGGGTTAAATGAATAGAAATGATGTGCAGATACTAAAATGTATGGCGCAATTTCTCGTCACTCATTTTTCTCGCACGCTTATTGGCTACTTGTGACAAATGATAAAATTTCTTTGGCTGAAAAATTCACAATCACGCCACCATCTTGCACAAATTAAAGATTCAGTTGGAGAATCGAAATGCGATCAAAAAACGTTCATGGCTTAGTGAAATGGAGCCATTTTGAGGTAGGAAGATTCTTCAGTCTCAACTTCTTTATGTATTTTTTTAATGTATTTTATTTCTCCCCTTCAGATAAATAATTCATAAATGACAAAAAAAAAAAAAAAAAAAAAAAAACATATATATATATATATATATATATTATATATACGAAGAGGAGTGGGGTACATATAGGTTAACTAAAATTGTGCCTCAACTTCTTCGCCTGAGGTTAAGTCCGCAAAACTAAAATTCTCCGTATTAATACATTCAACTTCGCATAAATTACAATTTTGTGTCTGTACTTTTAGTGATGATAAGAGTTAGCCAATAAGCGCGCGAGAAATTGCTAAGGTTGGCTGGATGCCTCTAGAGTATTTTTATAAGTCCCGCATCTTAACTATTACATATAATGCTTATTATAATTTAGGGTTACGGGAAATTAATTCTTTGGTAACCAAAAACTCTAACAGGTATAACTTAAGGAAATCCTTGAATGTTGTACTCAATAGGCCCAAAACTGAATTGGGTCGTAGGTCGTTTGTTCATAGATCTGCTAAAGCATGGAATGCACTACCAGATAATCTTAAAGATTCTCCAAATTCATCTATCTTTAAACATAACTTAAAACAATCCAAGCAAACTATCATGAATATTAATTTCGGGAAGGGAGGTAACGTTATACATAACATGAAACCAGATTTTCACTATTACTAAAAACTTTTATTGGTTTACTTAATTTATTTAGCTTATAAATTGTATCATATTTGTATTTTATATAATTTTAGATTTAATTAGTTTAGGCAAGTCCACATCAGCTGTAAAGTTGCGAAAATTTTTAACCTGCGTTATCAAATAAAGTTATGTATGTATGTATGTATGTATGTATGTATGTATGTATGTATGCTCAGTTATTGTAAATAGGACTCTCGCACGAGCCAGTCACGCTGTCTTTCGATAATCAGTTACATTTTTAAAAACTGTTAGAAACGACAATTGCTTAATAAAATACGATAAAAAGGGAATTCGTGTCGGAGCAGACCCAAGATTTTTCCTACTTAAAGACTGTGCTTCACTGTGATTTCGGGTGTGTTGGCAGCTATGCGCTACCCGCATGTATTCGCATATAATTATGTTTCAAGAGGTCATGTGAAGAATTGTGACAAATGCTGTCTGGCACAAAACACGGAAACGACGAAGCGAACCCACAATCCAGCAGAAGTGACTTTGAAATTTTCAAAAATCTAGTCCAGTTACTTTATAAAAAGAATCTCTCGTCATTCGCTTTGGCAAGTTTTACTCAAGTCTTGTGGATATCACTAAACTTGCTCTTGTTCTGGGTATTCAGGTAGTGGTGTCAGTTTTCAATTCCTCGAAAGTGGGCACTGTTTATTCTATAATTTCATAGAATCAATCCGATTGCTGAAAGTTGTTGCTTTCATTTAGTATCCCGAGAAGAGAAAAAGCTGAGCCGTAAAGAGTTCAGTTGTGACGATGGCAAAAGCCAAGTCCGAAGATGGCACATTTGAAATTGAATATCCTCAGGGAGTCCCTTACAGCGCTTGGAATTTCAACATCTGCACAATGTTAACCACGATAAAGAAAACCTGCTTTGGGCAAGTCAAATCTAGCTTGTCCAATTTGATACAACAACTTCTTCCGGGTACAACGAAAAATCTTTTAGAACACAGTACTTGTCTTGAACTTGACAACTGTTTCTTCGCGAATCAGAGATTTGACGCGGAGCGAGTGGGAAGCATGCCAGAAGATGTTCCTATTATTCAACCGATAATGCAACCTATAGACGCCAAAGGAGAGGATATCATGCGGGATGTTGCTTTATCTTTTGAATGTGACTACAATCTTTGTTTAAAGGGCATCTCAGCAAGCGAAAAAATACCACAAACACCTGAATTAGAGTTTTCGCTAACAACACTGCAACTGCAAGTCGTACCTTCGATGTTCCCTGGTCATGTTGAGTTGGAAGTTCGCGAGAACGTTGATTTGACCTCGGATCTGCAGAACGTATGTGTTGCAAATCGAGGGCGAAGGCTTTTTTCATCTGAGCTACTTATTGAGCAGATGTTTAGTGTTCTGACAATCGTAACTTCTATTTTAAATGTTCACAGGATTCTTCATCATCACAAAACCAATAATAGGTTTAGAGAGGAAGACAAAATGTCGCTCTCCAACTATCTCCAGTATGTAGGACAAGCGGGCCCTGCAGTCCACGTGGTTACGTGCATTAGTGATTTGAGCGATAATTGCAGGCATTTGTTTCTAACGGAAGACGTCAGCTTGTCAGTGCCTTGCAGGGAATGGCCCAGCTGTGCTAAGGACTGGATCAATAGAGAAAGGCCCTCTGGGTGGCCGACACAACAGCTCATTGACAAGGTGATACAAGATCGATGCCATGTTGTGCCCAAGTTTGAGACATTAGAGGAAACCGCAGAGCCACCTAACAACAAGGACGTGGCAAACGATGCTGATGACAAGTTGCATCACGATGGATGCCACCTGGAGTCATCAACAAATAGTGAGATCGCAAGTGTTGCCAGTAAACCAGATGAATTACATGTTTTCCCCAAGTTTGAGAAGACAGAGAAAAGCCAAGAAGCCTACAATAATCATAAGACGTCAGATGTTGAGGAGAATATGATTAAAAACAGATCCAAACTTGTGCCCAAGTTTGTGACATCACAGGAAAGCTCAATAAGGGAAGTTTCAAGTAACAGTGCAACTGGGATGTCAAGCGATACCCAAAGCCATGGCGTGCTCCCAAAGACCCTTTGGAGGTACTCCTTTTCAGTTGCAGAAAAGACTCTGATGACCTCAATTACGGAAGAGCAGAAACTATGCTATCTTATTTTCAAGTACCTGTTCTCGAAATACATTAAGCTTGATTCCGTGATCACTACCTACACAGCAAAAACGATTTTTCTCTGGAAACTTGAAACTGTTTCAGCAGATGAATGGAGCCTACAACTGATTGGGGATCGTGTGAAAGATCTGGTAGAAGACTTGAGAACCTGTGTGAAGAAGAAGTACTGCCAACATTATTTCATCCGCGAGTCCAACACACTTCAACAAATGGATAACAAAAGCAGAGACATTACACTGGAAAATGGATTTTCTTTGTTGGACGAGCACATGTCTGATGCGCCAATTTTGGGCTCAGAAACCTTTAAGGCACCCTCCGACTTTCCAGTAGACTTTATGTTTACATATAAGAGTTTTTACGTAATCAATGCATGGTTGGAGTCACTCAATGCCCAAATGCTGGCAAAACTTGATGCCCCAAGCAAACTTCCATCTGAGCAAAACGTGGCAGCTTTGTTGGACCGTTCAAAAACGCACCCCATCTTGATGTCAGAAATTTTAAAATATCTTGTGCTCTCGGAAGAGATTTATGGACAGTCTTTGCCGATTCCACATTCCCTTCTGCAGCACGAAAAGGTCAAACAACTTATTACATTCTTGGAAAAATCTATTGCAACCCCCCAGAAGTATGAAGAGTGCATAAGAGAGCTTGATGTTGAACTGAAATTTCTTCACTTGCAGTTCAAAATAATTGATGAACTTGAACAGTTTTTCAAAGAGAATCCAAATTTTGCATACCAGTTTGAAAGCAGCTCTGATGAGAGTGGTGCTGAAGACAACGAGTTAAGTGAGTCATAAGAATGGAGATGAAAGCTTTTGCCAGTGAAAGTAAAAGGGAATCTTTGCTGATGCCACTGTTTACATTTCATTTCATAAACATACATACATACTTTATTGAACCTCCCCAAAGGGGCTTTTCAGGAACAATAAAACACACAGGCTTCCTCGCAGAAAGCATCATGTTATTCACAAATTGACTTTAAAAGGTAAAAGAACTTAGTAAACTAAGTTAAATCTCCATTTGTAAGCCTTTTAGCTTTAATAAGGACCAGTTATTACATGTAGCAATCAAAAACTGATAAATTCTTGGGTGGCAAAAGCGCTATTGATCCGATACATTCTTCGTAAAATTACGAATTTTCAAAGCATCATTGCTCAGAGATTATCAAATTTTCAGAGAGAGCAAATGAGACAATGCACTTTCAACAGTTAGTATGTTATTCTTGGCTGACTGATTAGAAAGTAATAGAAAAAAATGTAAACAAACATTCCCTATAAATTGTAATATTAAATGTCAATCCTTTGTCCTTATTATCATTGCTACAATGCGACTAAGCAATTTATCATTGCTTCAAACCAAATCATTTGGCTTATCATTGACCTGTAACCAGGTGATCTGGTGACGTAATTCCGAGGACTGGGGAGAAAAATTTTAACGCCGTATCCCACAACCGCTCGTGGCCTTGAATGTTATTTCCGAATTCAACATGGCAGAGGCAAGGTTATTTCTCGGCAGTTTCCACTTGAATGTTCACTCAGTAACAGGAAATGTGGGAGACACCGAATGATCTGTTGAGTTTTGGGAATGGAAATACTGCAGGAAATTTGGAAACAAAACCTAAGGACGTGCGCGGTTGTGGGATACAGCGTTAAAATTTTTCATCCCAGTCATCCAAATTATGTCACCAGATCACCTGTAAGCTTGGTTGCAAAAATATGGGTGAGATCATGCTTGGTTTTTGCTCAGCATGTGTTTCAGCTCAAGAGAAATGAATCATTAGAATGTGACAATTCCATTTGCCTTAGAGTAGTACTAATAGAACGAAAGTTCCAGCTTAAAGTAGCAGATTCTCATATGGGGTTGGCTGATAGAAAAGACTCCCCTCTTGAAAGAGAGAGTGTAGAGTGAGCAACCTGGAAATTCGAATCACAATCAAGCTTTACTATACAGTCTTTAAAGCAGATTATACACCAAAAACAATTCTTTAAAACTAAACAAATTAATTTGATTTCTTGGTTTAAACCAGAGTACAGTAATTTAAAAACTCAATCAACATGCCCCTGGACATCTTCTACCTAACCTTTTCCAACCCAATTCCACAGGATTTTAAATCAACAAGGGATGTAACATTCGTCAATGATTATAGGTTCTAACCTGCAAGGGACCTATATTGCCAAGCCTTACTGCGCTGGCAATCACTGTACGCAGTGTGGAAAACAGGAAAAGCTGTTGAGTCTTAATCAGCGGTAACTTAAGCAGTCCACACACACACCCAAACACAACAGCAAAATGTCCACTTAAGTTTTTCCTCTCAACATTGTCCTGGGAAAAAAAAGTAAACACCTTAAAAAACACTATCAGTTTTTTGTTTGTCTGAACTCAAGGCCAGACAATCTTAGAATTCTTGACCAAGACCAAAAGAGTGCAATAGAGATTCTGATCATTGTTTGTGTAATATAACATTTGAATGCAGCCAAGCATACATAACATTCACAAGTACACAGAGGTTTTAGAACATGCCTGTAAACTTTGCATTTTTTCCATTTCAAATGTCTTGCAAGCTGTAACAAGTAGAGAGTTCCCCTGTAAAAGAAGAGATGGCTTAAATTGAGTTTTTTTTTAATTCAAAAGGCACATTCAATAACAAGTGTAGTATTTTGGGGCTCAAAGCTTTGACATGATGTAAAATGTGATTGTAAAACGTCAAAAGGCTTTGAAATGTACATCATAAATTTAGTATGTAAATTTACTCTGTAATGATTCAACATGAAGCATTTCTGAAATTTATTATTTGTTTACATTTTTCATTTGAGGGCCACATGTTAGAAAACTGTTAAAGGTTAACATGTCACCCTCATTAAATAAAGACTATTGTATTGTACTGTACACCCGTCACTTTGCAGATGACTCACATAATGCCTTACGTTCTCCTCAAGAAAAAATTGTGAGTGACCAACAATATTGTTATGTATTGCTTAGAAGAAAGGAAAAAAACTGGCCTGCCTGAAGCTCGCCTTGTTTGCCACATGATTACTGAGGTAAGCTTGCATGACACCATCCAATTCTACAATCTTCTCAATGTTTTGGCACTCCTTATGACATTCACTCACAAATGGAAGACTGAACGATGCTGCAAAAGATCATTGCATACATCGCACTTCAGAAACACTTCAGGAGCAGAATGACTTTAAAACTATCTAAACAGGTAAACACTGGTCAGCATTGATGACTTTCTCTTTAGATGTATTTCCATAACTACTATTTCATTAACTTGTTGGGTCACGTGTCCAGCTTTGTCAAGTCTTTGACTAAAGACTTAATCTCTTACCCAGGACGAGGCATTTGGCATTAATTTCAGAAACTGCAGATACCTTATCTCTATCAGTAACCCTTCTCCAAAACTGGAAAATTATTTTAGGGCAGGGCTTGAAATTGTCACCAATACAGTCGCATTTGCGACTGAATTTTTTCCCTTTGCGACTAAAATATCTGGAGAAGTCGCAAATTTGCGACTTTCTTTCATTTTCGCTTTTTCGAAACAAAAGGGTTAGCAGTTGCCACTTTGCTATTCTTTTTACTAAAATAAATGAAGAAATGACAAAATTATTTTGTTTCTCGCCTTGACTTTTCTGTCAATCTGAAGATAGCGTAATTGTAGTGTAATTTCGCTGCGATGTTACGTGCACAACTCCATTCCTTCGATATCATTCGCCATTTTCAGCGGTTTCTTTCAACACAAGTATTGTGGGCTCATATTTTGTTTTGTCACAAAATTAAATTTATCTTGTCGCAAAATTGCGACTGGAGTTTTTCGCTAATTTCAAGCCCTGTAGTGAAATTTCAACAAAGTGTTTTTTCACTTGTTGAAGATAAATTTAAAACTAGCTGCAGAAACTGTGTCATTCATGCTGCCTTTATATTTTACAGCTGACATTATTAGGACTTTCTGGTGATAACACACAATTTGTGCAAAGTTTTAAGACATATTACCTGCATTTTGCAAACATGACATCACAAACACTGCGAATGTATCTAAAAAATAATAAAGATCATGCGGCAAGTTAATAGGAAGACTACCATCCTTTCATGTTGCCAATGTGTTCTGGGGTGAATGTCTCAGTAAATGGTGACTTCTGGGGATAAGACTTAGCAGATTTTACTCTGTCTAATGCCAAACAATTTTACTCATCAACTGGAGGTGTCCTAGCAATAAGGGCGCCTGAGAGTCAATGGGTTAAGCAGTCAAAACTTCGACTTTTGTAGGATATGAAGAATTCTGCAGATCTCGGAGGGTGTTATCCACTGAGGCCGAAGGTCATATCCTACGAATGCCTCATTCAATAATTGCTTCATTATTTATTCAAAATATTCCAAATATTTTCTTCGCTCAAACTTGTAAACCTATTCGCAGCCATTTCGCTCTTTGTTTTTCTGCTCACCAAAAGTAACACAACCTTGTCCCCAGGTTTTCTCGGTCAACGGTTCAATAATCTGCAGCGGGCTGCACTTTTGATGTCATCGGTTCAATACGACAAAATTCCAGAGAAAAACCTCTTGAAGCAGAGTAGAGAACCAACAAACTCAACCCACACATGACGCGAAGTCTGGGAATCGAACCCCGGCAACATTGGTGGGAGACGAGTGTATACCTGCCAATTCTCATGCATTATGTGTGAGTCTCTCACGACTGCAGACCAAAGACGTTGATCTCACGCATTGAGGGCAATTTCTCACACCTGATTTGGAAAACCAGATAACCAATGTTCTTTAGCACACTAACAACAAAAATCCAATCCAATATTCCCTGTAAATGTTCCAACAAACTGTGCTTAATGTCGAGTTTGAGTCCTAACTGTATCAGAACGTGCTAAAATGTCATGTTTCAATTTGCATTTGAGGGACTGGAAATAAAGTCGAGTCGTCGAGAAGTCAAAGTCAACGGTAAATCGTTGGAAGTTGCCGGAACATTCTCGGAAAAAAGAAAAGAAACCAAAAACCAAAAAGAAGTGAACTCTCTTCCAGGCCAAGTTTAAAAAAAAGACTTAATCCATTGACTTCTAGGAGTGAGACTTGATAGACTTACTCTGTCTAATGCCAGACAATTTTACTTGTCAATGGGGGCAATTCAGGAGTGACTTGGTAAATAAGAAAAGACATCAGGTGACCTAATGCAGGAGTTTGGCTGACATCACTTCTGGCCAGATGACTTTCAGACAAGATGACCAGCATTTTTATTAATGGGGGTAGTTGACTTTGCTACTTCTGGTCCAAGAGGATTTCTTCCAGTTTCTTCCTCTAGTTAAGAAATACCCTGTGAGCAGAGGCCCTGTGATTTTCCCAGATAAGCAGGGAAGAGTTATCTAGGAAGATTGACGGGCCTGAGATGCTCGCGGGGTAGTTAAGAAACCAACCCATTATGTGATTTGTGGTATGACACTTCCCTCTACGTTGTCAACCCAAAAAATTTTATCTTTGAAATACTACCCAAAAATGGAGGCCAGTCAAGATTGTCACAAACTACAAACCATTAGAAGTAATGTTCAAGAAGCGGACTTAGAATTAGATAGATGCCTTGCGAAAATCTAGGTTCTATAACTTTTATATATACATTTTTATTATTACTGGGAATAGTTTTTTTAGATTTAGGATTGTTTTATATACTTTTAAAAATAAAGTTATTCATATTAATACTAATAATAATAATAATAACATGTGCATATATATTTTTGTTTTTTTTTTTGTTTTTGTTTTTGTTTGCTTGTGTAAATGAACAATGAACTTGAACTGTTTTTTTTTTTTTATAATTGGAACAGAATATTTTTTTTATAATTTCTGTATTAACTGACTGATTTTCAATAAAGGTTTTTCTATAGAATAATTCATTCCTTTCTTTGTCTAAAATGCATTTTTCCAAAAAAGGGAACAATATTGAAAAGTCACTGCTAACCCTAACCCTAACATTGGTTTGCTAAGAGGGTGAGATTCCCTTTAAAAAGTAACCAAACGACCAATATTATACGTAATTTTTTCTCTGTTTCCAAATAATTATAAACGTGATAACGCGCGCAGAGGCACTAACAACAATTTGAATTACTTACCAAAATCGGTCACAAAGCCATGTTTTGTTGCCGATTCAAAACCAATACTGTGGGAAAATCCGCCAGTGGGAAAAGCTGAGGAAGGACAAATCATTCATACGCAAATGCTCATCCATCTACAAGACAAGGGCAAACAAACTATAGTTAAGAAACCACTCAAAGCGTGTTCGCTGCACCTGAATCAGCGATCTGCAGTAAGATCCATGTGCTCTCTGTGCCAGACTCCTCGTCATTCAAACCACCTATAACTGACATTTGTGTAGCGAGCTGATGGATGAAATCAACGCAAATAAAATGATATGATATTATTGAAATCATTAACTGACGGCCGCCATATTTGATTAAACTAGTCCCAGTCTTTTGGGGGGCAACCCGTAAATCCGGAATCCGGAATCCGGAATCCGGAATCCGGAAAAAGATAACCTTAGGACTAATTAGGCCTAAAAACGTTTGTTTAGGCCTAATTAGGCCTAAGGTTAGCTTTTATGAATGTTTAGGATAGTGTTTACTCTCTGTATTGTACTGTGATTCCGGATTCCGGGTTTTAGGGTTGCCCTTTAGGGGGGGCTTTGGGGGAGCGTTCGATCAACCCATCCTCTACCTCTGAAATGACTATTATCGACAATTCCCTAAGTTTCACTAACTACTTAGCGCTTAATAAGGATTATGGGAAATGAATACCTATTTTTAAAATCCGAACCCCAGAGCTTAAACTCGCTGGACTCGAACCTGGGAATGTTTGATTAACAACCCTTTCACTTAACCACTAGACTACCGCACCGCTAGCAGACAGGGCACTTTTTTTCTTCCGAATGCCGCTGTAAACATGTATGATCACCGGCTAAGAAACAAGTTTAAAAAGGAGAAAATGTCGTTTACCAAACCTTAAGAGAAAGCTAAAATCTACTAGACTTAACCACTATTCAACAATTATTTTATATATACTAATTATATTTGATAAATGATCGGTGCAATTGTCAACCAGTTGATCTTTAATTGCTAAGTGGATAAAAACAGTTCCTTCACATTGGGAGCTCCGGGTTCAAATCCCGTCCAGAGATGCAACTTTTCCTTTTTTCTTTCATCTGCTACCACAAGTCCTGGGACAGAGTAATCCTAAAATGACGATAACAGTCAATTCAGAGAAAATTACGAATTGTCGATAATAGTCATTGCAGACGTAGAGGATATGTTGGTTCGATTGACCCGATTCTGGAATAAGAATACGTGGAGTGATGATTTAAAACGGTTTGTCTGGTGTTTTGAGGCAACAAGGATAATAAATATATGTTTAAAATACCATTTTAGCAGGTGTTTGACAATTTTAATGTGAATCTCCGTAAAAGCGAAGGATTTCTAACTTCTATTCCAAGTATTCCTATTCCGGAATACGGTCAATCAAACACACTCTTAATCTGCTGGGGAACACTTTCGACTGAGACTGGTATTTACTATCAGAATTTTGTAGAAGCGAATTGCTTCAATATTAAATGTTTTTTGTGGATGTTGTACTTAATCCCATCGTGTCGACAGTCTGTGAGATTGCAAAAGTGAGTGATTACACGAATGAGTGGAAGAGTTAGATGAATCGGTCAGTGTAATATGCAGACTGCAGAAGGGGTGACCCGAAAACACTGACCCCCGGTCCATGGACCCCCAACGGACCGGGTCCATAGACTGCCTTACGGACCGGTCCACGGACTATCTCTACGGACCCCCTCTACGGACCCCCTCTACGGACCACCCCAAAAAACACAGAATTAAAAATAAATAACAACTGAAAATTTGTTTATACGTGTTGTCTGTATAGACCACTTTTGCCGGTGAAATCTCAGCCGTTACGCTCCTCAAATCAAACTAAGGCTCAGGTGTTGCCTTACTTCGCTGTTGACCGGAGTGCTTCGAAACTAAGTTCTTCCGCCATTTTGTTCAGGACAGAGAGATCGTGAAGCCTGGGGCGAGTTCACAAACCCGCGGGAGAATGATCCGAACAAAATGGCGGAGGGAAAGAAAGAAAATACAAATATAACTTACTTATTATCAACCTTTTTCGAAGGATTCCGGTCCACAGCGAGGGAAGGGGCAATATGTGATTAATAGACTTTGTACCCGAGCCTGAGCTGAGTGGTCTATCCAGACAACTGGTAAGTCAAATCTTTAGTTTTTATTTATTTTCATTTCTATGTTGTTTTAGGGTGGTCCGTATAGGGGGTCCGTAAGGGTAGTCCATGGACCGGTCCGTGAGGCAGTCCGTGGACCCAGTCCGTAGAGGGGTCCATGGACCGGGGGTCAGTGTTTTCGGGTCACCCCTGCAGAAGGGGTAAAATGCAGACTAACCTGGTTATAATGAAACTGTTGAAAATGCCCAAGCCCTTTAGAAGTGCGAAGCGTAGTAGCCTCATGGTTAGTGCGCTCGACTCTGGATCAAGTTGTCCGGGTTCGGGCCTTGGCCGGGGACATTGTGTTGTGTTATTGGGCAAGACACTTTACTCGCACGGTGTATTTATGCCTCCACCCAGGTGCATAAATGGGTAACGGCGAAAATGCCGGGGGTACCCCTGCGATGGACTGACATCCCATCCAGGGGGGAGTAGATATACTCCTAGTTGCTTCATGCTAAAGAAACCGGGATAAGCTCCGGCCTAATGGGCCACTTGGCTCGTACGCAGACTTTACCTTACCTTACTTTCAGAAGTGCTAACCTTGGGCCTAATTAGGCATAAAACAATATTTAGGCTTAACTGTTTGCGCTTCTAAAGGGTTTGGGCTTTTTCAACAGTTACATTATCATGAACCATACTCTGCGTTTTACCCCTGGTCTGCAGTCTGGGTTAGGGTTAATTTATGTCTTTAAAGCCCGCAGGAGTGTGCATTATTCAATCTTGATCTTCAAATCGTTTATAAATCAATCATATGTGTTCGGCGAGAATTGCAACAGAAATGTCCTAAAACGGGCCTTAAAATTGACGCAGCGAGGTTTCTCCTCTCAGAAGAGAGAAAATTATGTAGCATGAATTCTCTATCGGATATGAACAAGGTGTATGACAAATGTAGACTGCAGACCGCAGACTGCAGCCGAGACTGCCAACAAATGGCGCTGATAAACAGTATTTAAGTCTAAGCACCCATTTTAAAACGGTTAGCTTTCAATAACTTTGATTTAGGATTAGTCTGTAGTCAGGCTGTGGTCTGCAGTCTGCAAGTGTCAGACCCCGATATGACCATAATAATTTCAAAACAGAAGGAATTTTTACCAACTGAAAACGTGAAACAGCTCCCTGGCTAATGCGATTAATTTTTTCAAGTGCGTCCCTTTGCATTGAACTCTCGCATTTCTTGTTCCAGGTTTATCTTGCGCGGCCCCTTTCTTATCTCTTTATCCGCTGTTCCCCAGAACAACTGTAGCTTCAGAAACAGAGAAACTTGCTCACGAGCCGATGCACAGTTTCAAGTTTCTTTGTTCTCATGTTTTTGGTCGCTGTTTCGGTCCTGACCCTGCACAAACCACACCCTTTTTCTATAAGAAAGCCAATCAAAACCTTCGAGTCATTTACTCAAAACTCAGTTGTGAACTAAGGACAAAGGACTCTTGTACGTGGTCACGTTCAAGTTAAGACGAAGCGCGATGTTCTTGCTTTTGTAGTTTCCAGTGTTTCGTAACAAGTCCATATGAACTGACAGTACGAGGGAAAAGCCGTTTTCACACAATTGTATTCACCTATAAAGGCTGGTTTTCACTAGCGACGGAGTTGGAGTCGTTATCACAAGCACAGAGTGATACGATCTAGTGAAAATCAAACTGTCGAAGTCGGAAGTAGAACACCGATTCCGCTTATGACTCCGTCGCCTACGATCCAGTGAAAACTGCATTGTAGGAGGCGGAAGCATAAGCGGAAGAATAGACCAATCACAATGCTCCATTGCAAGAATTGTGATTGGTTGGTTCTTCCGCTTCTGCTTCCGACTCCGACAATAGAGTTTTCACTGGATCATAAGCGACGGAGTCATAAGCGGAGTCGGAAGAAAATGAGAACGTTCTGATTCTTCCGACCCCGATTCCGTCGAGCTTATGACTCCGCTTACGACTCCGATCTTTGATTTTCACAAGGTCATAAGCGTTCTTACGACTCCGACTTCGACTCCGTCGCTAGTGAAAACCAACCTTAAGGTCGTGCTGGACCCGTAAAAAAACTAATTGCCTGAATAAGCTCCAGTTGAGATGGATCTAATGTATTTTCAGATAGTCACCCGTCTAGATATCAAATCCCCTCAGCAGGTCCTAACTTCGGTGAACGTATGGGAACCGGCTTTTTATTCTCTTTGGTCATATCGTACTTAATCATAAGCGGTCACTTAGTAATTTGATAACTACAAAATAAATGGATATATTTTCCTTTTTTTTTTCGTCCAGGGCCAGGATGAGTTCAAAAGGGAAGTAAAGATTGCGTAAAATCTCCTAAAATTTTGTCAAGTACTTGTGAAGAATTTAAATTTCGTGGCTGGTATGACGCGGCGTTTCGTCTGGGCCAAGAGACTCATCAGATACGTTTCGAATTCCAGCAAACTGGTTGAGCATCGCGCTCAAAGTCCCGTTCCCGTTCGTTTCACATACCAGCCACGAAATTTAAATTCTTCACAAGTACTTGACAATTTTTTATTGCATATAACTCGTGAACTTTGCGGTTGGGAATCCTTCTGCGATAGAAGGCCAGACTGCTAACATCTTGACTTACGTTCTAATTCGCTTCGCACAAACGAACGTAAAATATTTTACCCTTAAATTCCCGTAATACAAACAAATACCACGAGAAATATGGTAGGATGCGCAAGCGTATCCAAAACAGTTTATTATAAGATAGAAATTGCAAAAAGAAATTGTTATTGCTCTTTTTTTTTTTTTTTTACAACTCTTTAGATACTACTGTATGCAGAAACTAATCTACGCTCGATAATACGTTACAAACCTAAATACTTAGTTACATGCAACCTGTTTTCAAGGCTTTCTTCAACATACATATCGTTGGCAGAATCAGATTTCCACCTACGATGAATTTTAAGAAGTCTTTCTGGAATCGAATTCCTACTATGGCGTACGGCAGCTGTAATGCCACCGGATCTTAAACTATGAAGACCATAATCATTAGGGTTGTAGCCCAGCTGACTTAAGGTATCCCTTAAGATATCTCTACAAGTAGTATAAGAAATCTTTCCGCTCCTCAGGGTATAGCTAGAAGTACTACGGTGAAAAACAAGTGGTCTAAATAAAGGGAGAGGACTATTTAAGTCAATACCAGATAAATCTAAATAACGTTGTAAAACACCAACAGGACAGTACTTAGATCCAGATGCACTAATATAGACGAAATTCCCTTCCCTATAAACATCTGTCTTACTACGAGGCACAAAAAGTCTTATATAATCGCTGTGAAATTCGATATGCTCTGGAACGATATTGCATAATTCGTCATAACGAAAAAACCCTGCGAAGGCTAAAGAGCACAACGCGGCAATACGGAGATTCTTTAAATTAGCATCTTTCTTGTTATGAATATCTAAAATACGCCTTATAATTTCTGTGGAAATAGGCTTCTTTTTCATAACTGGCTGTGCGGACTTCTGGCGTTTTGCTGATTCGATGACATTTCTGCAAAATTCACTATCTAAAGGATTACGATCCAACTAGGGACAAAAGAATGTAACCATTTAAGGGCCGCATGGGCTAAAATTACTGAGGAACTAAAAGCGGTAGACTGCTGAACTTCAAACAAATATAGAGAAACAACACTAAGAGGAAAAGGTAACTGCATGTTGAACTGTCTACTTTTAGACCAGTCCAAGAACTTTCTGATAACACGAACGTAAGCTTTAGTGGTCGAATCCGCCCTGGACTTCAACATAACATTTAGCACTTCATAAACGTTGATTGAAGAAAACTGTTGAAAGCCTTTCCAAGAATTACTTGATAGCATAATCTGTAAAGACAAGAACAAAACATACATACTAGAAGAACAAAAGAAAGACCGAACATCCTTTAATAACCGGTACAAAAATCCGTCATTGATGAGGCCAGTGCCACGTAAGACGTTAAATGATCGTATGGGCCAGTGCCGCGTAGATCAACAACCATTGATTAGGCCAGTGCCACATAAATCAACTATACTCCTATTAGGACAGCACCATATGAAATGACAGACCAAAAATTAGGCCAGTGCCTTACAAATAAACAGCATACTGCCTTGGCCAGCGCCAACAACTGAAAAAACATAGGCTAGTAGACACACCGTCCAATAAGTTAATCAGTAAATTTTAGTCTAAAGGCAATAATATTTCCTGTGAAAAGATCAGACCCCAAGAGCGAATTAAAATTTCTTCCGTGGGTAAGAACCTCATTCCCGATATGAATATTGTGAGCCACAAGATAACGACTATACTTGTGTGCAATTAAAGGCCAGAAATGAGACGAAGGCCAAAGAGGTACAACGAGCGTACCAACGGCCTGCTGAAATTTAAGATAATGTAATACGCGTGGGATGATACCAACTGGATGGACTACTAGCAATTTTCCCCTTGAAGAGACTGAAAGAAAAAATCAACACCCGAGGAAATGGGATTCCAAAACCTCGAGAAATACCTGGGGATCTTGTGGTTATAATAATTTGCAAAGCAATCCACACTATGCCTACCCCACAAGTCATCAAGAAAAAGAAAAAATTCTTCAGTAATTTGCCAATCATCAGTATCAATTAAACGACTTATATAAACAGCTTGTTGATTCGAAGTGCGAGGGATCCACTGTACATCTAAATGAATTCCCGATCGGATACAAATATCAAAAATCCTTCTGGCCATTTTGTGCAAACCTAATTTCATGCTGCCCACTTCAACAATCTTAGCAGCTACTTGGCTATCCGTAAACCACTTAACATGAGATCCTTCCAACACTGAGGCAAATGATTGCAAAGAAAACTCAATAACAGACAGTTCTCTCCACGTTGAACTTTGACCTCTCTCGTTCTCCGACCACGTTTTGTGGCACACAAAATCATTGTTAAAATCAATAATTGCTCCACCTCCGGTGGCACTGGCGTCAGAATACACAAAATAACTTGGTACCTTACTTACCAAGCAATACCTAGTGTTGATATTAACCATATTTTCCTTCCAAAAATACAGTTCTTCCTTGCAGTAATCGTCAAGAAGGGATATAGAATCCCAATTATCCCTGCACGAGGTGGACAAGACACAATGTCTGGTCATTATCCTGCCAATGTTACCAACTACAGGTCCGGTAGAGATAACTTGACCTGTGAAGGAAGCTGACAACTCTCTCGCGGAAACTTTGAAATCGGCTTCAATAATATGATCAATTGAGTTAATGATCTTAACAATTCTAGTACCTAATGCAGCATTCCAGGTAATACCCAGCCAGTCCAATACTTGGGTGGGTTCCCATACCGATTTATCTTCATTGACAACAAAACCTGCGTTGCACAAATCCGCCCTTACAGCCCGGGCCTTAATGGGACAAATTTCTCTATCCTGAACAATCGTCCAACCATCATCCAAGAAGATGGCTATACAAAGACCCTGTACTCTCTAATACCTTTCTAAAGGCTTCAAAACCTTAGTGAAAACCCAAGGGGCAGAGGACGGACCGAACGGGAGCACAGTAAAAACATAAAATATTTCCTTAATGGAATCGGGCACACGCCATGAAAACCCCAGAAACGTTTCGTGCTCTTGTGCAATGTCTACATGATGGTAACCACTTTTTAAATCGAAGGAAAACATGAACCCATCTTTCACAAAATAAGACATAGCAATTTTCAAGTCCTCATACTTAACACTTTGCTTAATTAATGACTTATTGACATGGCGCAAATCGAGAATAACCTCTTCTTACCGCATGGTAGTACAGAAACTGACAAAGGATTTACAACAAAAGGCTGCTCATTAACCATACGCACCCGGTCTGAATTAAGAAGCTCAAGAACAGCTTGATCCACAAAATCAGCATAAATTAGAGCCGACTTATTATTTTTCAGTTTTACGGCCAACGGAAAACTAATGAATGGCAGTCTGTAGCCATTTTCAATAATAGGCAAAATGAAATCCGGAGCACCTATAGATCTCCAGAAAACTAAATTATTCTTCAGATTACCCTTAACACGTAATGAATGTCCGCTTTCAAGTTCGTAATCCTCTGTAAACTGATGTACCTGCGCCAAGGCATCATCATTGCTTTGGTTGAGCTGATTGGCCTGAGGTTGGCTTGTTGTAGGAGATTCCAGGGAAGAATTGTAGCTAAGGGGCTGGTAACTTCCCAGCCAGGACAAGGATCGGCAGTCCTTAGCCCAGTATCCAAATTTGCCGCATTTGAAACCGCGGAAGAAGTCGCCAAAAGCGTCTCTACGGCCTGAAAGATAAAGGCAATGACGAAACCTGTAGTAAACGGGAGGTGGGGGGGGGGGGAGGGGGGGCTTAAAGCAGAAAGATGAATAAACTGTATGGAACCGCAAGCGTGAATGGTACTCAAGAGACAGCGGAGGGTATAAATACTAATAACTGGCCAATCCTGACATACATGAAAAACAGAATGCACAATAGTGGGTGCGGCAGGTGTGAAATGAAAACACCGCAACTAATTACTTGGAATACCAGCGAAAAATACATTTCGCGAACGGGACTTTGAGCGCGATGCTCAACGAGTTTGCTGGAATTCGAAAAGTATCTGATGAGTCTCTTGGCCGAGACGAAACGCCGCGTCATACCAGCCACGAAATTTAAAATTTTGTCCCCGGAGATAACGTTTTGGTAACATGTTCCGTGAAGGAGACGAATTTCATTAAAAGGAATAAACTGGGATACAAGAAAAGCTGTGTAAGACTGACACACTCTTGAAGACAAAAAGACGATCTACGTTGCTTTTTCTTATAAAAAATAGGTTGAGGTCACACTTGATGGGGTTAAGCTATAGTAATAACCGTTTTTTGCCCCACGTAAACAGACATGGTAACTGACGCAATAAGCAAAAAGAGCGCAAATAGCCAATCGATTAATTAAAAAAGGCGAGAGAAATGTACGACATGCGCAATGGTAAGTCGCCATAAGAAAGATTTAGCATGGATCACGTTTATTTGATATTCTACTTCATTTCTTTCTTAGTTTCTAGATATGATCTTCATACAATAGGCAAGAGATAAACCAGAATTAAACAGCTTTTACCAGTTTCAGCACTTGGACTCCTTCAATTTGATTACTGTCTGTTTTGCTGTTACGTGGTCTCATTGATCAGTAGTCCATTCAGAAGGTTACGCCAAGCCGACCACATTCCTGAAGGAAAGGACAGACCACAATTAACGCCGGGAACTACATGCCCTACTCTTTTCGACGAGTGTATGGGATCTTTAACGTCCCACAGGTTTTTTTTATGAACATTGAAGGTTTGTGAGACGGGGCCTACGGTTTATAGCCCTTATCCGAGAAGATTTGAAAGTCTAACCATTTTGCGGATAGAATTACAAAGGCAGCACTTTCTCCTCAGTTATTTTATGACCCTGAATGTTGGCCCGGCCGGAGTCGAACTCACGACCTCCTGCAAGGCAGCGCGGTGCTCAACCACCGGTGCTACTTTTGGCGACTGTGCAAATTTCGGCCTGTGGTTCGCCGTTAAAACGATGTCAGATCTCTCTATTGACTTAGGGTCACTTAGCTTTTGCTTCCAGAAGGTTGAACTTGAGAGGTGTGATGTTTTAACGCCGTCACATCCAATGACATCGAGGCTTAACTGACAGTCGACCAATAACATCACGACTTCTTTTTCCAGTCACATCCACGACCACGAGTATTTACACCATCTACTGATATTACGCAAATCACTAGACTCTGAAGATGACTTCTGCTCAGGTTGTAGAAATGTCACTCAATGTCATCCTTAACAGTCCTTCTTTGGACTATGCACACCCGGACGATTGATCGTACTTCACTTAAGTAACACTTTGACGTCCAAACCGGCCGAAACCGGCCAGACTTAGTATTTTACTCTGTCTAACGCCAGACGATTTTACTCGTCAATGGGGAACCCCTGGGAGTCAATGGGTTAATTAAGATCCTGGGTTCGAATCATTTACGATTGCAACTAAAGGTGTTGACAATGATTAAACATGTTAGCAGTTCCAGGACACCCTTTTTAAGCATCAGTGAAGTTTTAAGAAGATTTTAACTCGAGCAGAGTGTGTAGTTTTTAAATTGTGTCTGAAATGTATTTTTTCTGAATAGTTTATAGTTGTTATTATGACTCATGGTTTTCATCCGTTTTCAGTTCGTTTTTGTAATTGTAATTAGAGTTTTTTAGTTTTTCTATATTTGAATTTTCTCTTATAATCTTTGAAATGGGTAATTTTAATCTCTTTTTTTTTGCTCATTAACTTTATGGAGATTTTTGACTTTGAAAAGCCAGTTGTAACAGACCGGCAGTTGATGGGACCGTCTTGCAAATCCATTTTCACAATGTTCAGCTCTTATGAAAAGGAAATGAAAGCATGGTTGGCGATTACAAGGACTTTAAGCCCGGATACAGTAATACAGTGACAGCTTACTGCTTTGATTGTACATTTTTCTTTGGTTATTAACATAAGGAAAATGCTACAGCTGCCACACTGGCAATACCGATTAAGGTCAGAAAGCTGATCGGATGTATGATTAGAAGACTTTTGAACTTATTCCATAAAATTCAATTCATTATTTTTGTTAGCCCATAAGCTTATAAATCCCGAGATTTAGAGCTGTTATCTACAGACTACTAATTTTCAAAGTATCATGAAAATTGTCTTATTGTTCTTCATTGATCGTCTGTAAGCTATTTCTCGATGGTCAACCACGGCAAGAAATGATCTATTAAGAGTCCAATTAATTTTACTGTTTTCCCCCGCAAATTCAGCCTTACTCTTCCTGTTTACCATAAACTGAACTGGAAAAATCTAAATGTTCTTTAGCCGTTCAAAGCTAAGAATTTCATCTGTATTGTAGTTTTCTTTGAAAGCGTTGATCGGGGACATTGCACTCGAATTTTGGAAACTTCCATTGAATTTTTACTTATCGTCTATGAAAAAAAATTCAAGTATCATTTGTCATTCTAAACGGCGTCGCAAGCATATTACAGCAAAGTAAAAAGTATTGAAAACATCATGAATAAATTATACTAATAAGAAAACACCATGAATAATTCTCCTTTTCGTATCTTGATGCTTTTTTTTCTCAAAGAAAACCTTTTAATGAGGGTTCACCCATGTAAAACCCTCGCCTTTATTACGGCTACAGTATTTATAACATCATTGTTTTGTCTCATGTTTTCATAACCGAAAGTCAGAATGAAGGTGAATTTTGACTTAAGTAAGAATTTTCTCGTCACCTGTCCGTTCATTCCATATGCGTTTCTGGGCAACTAAATTGGTATATCAAACACGAGGCGGTACACGAACAGACAAGTTTCTTAAATAGTTCATAGCAATCCCAGATCTCGTAGATTATGAACTAAGAGGAAGTCATCGACCTGTTTGGAATTGTTTCTGCACAGCGCCGACCGCCTCCGTTGCTCTCTTGCAGACGTGTAGGGAATTTCCATGGAAGCCTTCGGTAATTCCTCTTTCGCGCTGTCGATAGAATCGATTAAAATTTGAATTTGGGGCGTTCCATTTGAGCCCATAATTTCTTTATCATTAGCAGCTACATCTCTGGGTTCGTTTGAATTTCCGCCACCATGTTTTGAAGGAAGTTCGACGATGTGTTTTTCTAGTGGTGTTTGTTCTCCTTCATTGACATCGACGCTTATTTCACATCGGCTGACGGGTCTCACGCCAGGGTGAAAGTCAAAAGCTAATAAATTCGTTCTCTGTGGGTTTGGACTTAAAGTTGCCTCTCTGTATCGGTTTTGATTTGGTTTGTTATTCCTACTCAGCTCATAAACGACTTTGTTGCTAAGTACATTGTCCGAGTTGGCTCCCCTCAAAACAGACCTTGAAAACTTTTCTCCTTTACTACAGACATGCCTAGTAGCACTGTCACTTTGCCTATCGACTAGTTTCCCCATCAACTTTGCACCTTCAGTTTTCGAATGTTCTCTCATTAAAATCATCTGACATCCTTGGCAGTTTGAGTCGTAGCCTTCGGAAGAAGTCGGACTACTGAACGATCTTTGCGCCTTTTGTCTCCTCGCGTTACACTTCCCTTGACCCGGAATCTGTCGCGTTTCACGTTTATCACTAACGCATTGTTTCCCGACTACTTGGAGATCTTTTACGAGTTTGTCATCTGCACGAGAACCCCTGTGCAGGCGCTTAAAGACTTCACTTGAATATTCTGCACTTTTCTGCGACCTATAGTCGCCCATCTGTTGTTTTGCCAATCCGTTCTTCGATTCCGGACCAGGACCATTCTCAGAGCCAAACAAAGTGGGTGAAAATCTCAGTGCACGGCTAAGCCTTCTTGTTCCTCGAACGCCGTCCTTGATAGGTGGCAATACGGAAAAACGAGTGAAATTTCCTAAGGAATAGTCATTATTTAGAAGAGGTACTTTCTCCAAGTTTTCAAAATCTTCGCTGCTCTTTTCGTTTTCAGGCGAAACTCGTTCAATGTTTTTGCTGTCAAACTCTCTGGCATCAGTTAGCTTTGCATATTCAATTTTCGGGAGGAAGAGTTTGTTTCCCTTTGGGATCGGTGGTCGCGTAAAATTCATGGTGTTACTCGCTGTAGATCCTTCCCAAAATTTGACCATTTAATTCCTTGTGAAGTTTGATCGAAAACTTCCCAGGGCTTTGTCTACTTTAGCCTTAGTAGCTTCATTTTCCATGTTGATAATTTTCTCTCGAAAACCATCTGCTTTGCGACGTTGTGTTATGTTGATCAACTTTAATCACGTGATACGTAATAATCGGTTCTCGACTGATATACCCTGCCGACGTTAAGAAAACAAATATCAACCCTCAAATTGTAGCTGATTTATTTCACTTTTCCTTGAGACTAGTGGGGAAATCTACACTCGACTTTCCTCCCCAAACGTCATCCAGTTATAGAATAATAACGACAGCTATTTCAAAGCCGTTTTTCATTAGAGAAAATAAAAAATGCAAATGAAAATTACACACTTTCGAGTATTCTGTCCTTTGTATTTGAACACGGTCGAGATAACGAGAACTTACGATTAATTAATCCATGTGGTATCGTAATGCTAAAGGAGCGGAAAAGGACGTCCAATATATTGAAAAATCAGACCTTTTTAAAACAAATTCCTGCTTTATTAAATAAGAATAGGTAATATGATTTGCATGAAGAAATAATTAGCAGTTTTTAAGTAACATATTAGTAGGGTGTTAATTTAAGCGCTGAGCATTAATTTGCGTCTGATAACGAGCATAAGCTTGGTATTAATTTTGACAGAAAGAGTAATTTCTTATTTACCCAAACTCCTGTCTGGACAAATAATTTAGCTATTTGTACTTGCATGTCGTATCGGTGTATTATGTAAATCTATTTGGAAGATATAGTAAAACTGCAAAATATTTAGTGTATTACCGTCATGTCTCTAAACTCGGTGCTGTTGTCCTCGAGTCGAGTTAGAAACGTTCACTGTCAACTCAAAGAAGCCAGCTCGGTTTTGGCTTGCCTATATATAGTAGTCTCGACTATGATATGGAACATCAACTGTACGTCTCCAAGAATCTCTAAAGCAGTGTGCGTATCGGGTTTGGCAAAAAGGCAGGGGCGTAGCCTGAGATTTGAAGGTGTACGCACACGAAGAATGTTTCGAGCGCCAAAGGTGCTCACTACACTAGGTCAGGCTCCCCCTGAAAAGTTTGAAATTTAGGGTCTCGGAAATGCCACTTCCGACTATTTTCAAAGGACATTTCAATAAATAAATGTGGAGGAAAATGCAGTAGTTAGTTGTTTATTTATCCGTCGGCTTCCATTGATACCAGCCTCGTAGCTGAAGGAACTACCGACGTTAAATAAAGTTACTTTACCTTTATTTGTCGAGTTTTCTCTGCAGCGACCTACAACACAAACAGAGGGTTTACAACACATGCAGAGGGCAAGAATCCAGGGCCGCATTTTGTACAGCGGCTTTTCTTTTTAATGAATATATCTTTAAATATTATGTATTTAGTAGGTATCTGTATATGCTATGTATTTTAGCTGTAAATGTAATGTCTCGAAGATATTAGCTCCTGTAGTTATTCGGAAATTCGAAATGAAATAGAGCTTATGCCTGTATGTATGTTACCTTTAGCAGGGCGCGTGCGCACACTTTGTAATCTGCGACTCCAGTGCACACCCTCGTACCCAGGGTCTTTGTTCCCTTCGACCAGGGTATATAAGGGTATACATGGGTATATAGTGGTATATAAGGGTATATAGGGGTATACATGGGTATATATGGGTATAGAAGGGTATACGTGGTTATATAGGGATACAAGGGTACACGTGAGTATACAGGGGTATATAAGGATCTACATCTAAGACCACGCCGCTTACCAAGAACTGTATCATGTATTTTGATCGGAGTTGTTTACCATCCGCCTGACGATACCACTAGCAACAATGATATATTATACAATCACATCCAGCAGACTGCTGATGAATATTCCTTGAAACATCCCGACTGTCTAATATGGATTTCTGGTGATTTCGCAAGAAAAGATGTGATGTGGAAGGCTGTAACAAATACCACCACCCGCTAATCCACGGCGCCGCACCGGTTTTCGTCGTTCCGCCACCTTTGAACAGCACGTCACCCGCCTCGACTTTGAATGCCGTAGCACCCGTCTTCGTCGGAGCTTCGTCTGTGAACTGCTCCCCCTCTGCTGTTGTGCTGCAAATCGTACCCACAGCAGTTGCGACCGCCAGCGGGGTCAAAGAAAGTAAATTTGCCCTGCTGGCACTATTAACTCGTCTGGTGAACCAATAGGTTCGAGAAAAGTGTCATTTCACGTTGGTGCCGTCGAAGGACCAGAAACAGGTGTCCAGATAACCGTAGAAGAAGCCTGGACAATACCACAGTTGAACTTGCCCTCGCAACGGTTACGCGTACAATGATGCAGGATTTCCCTCACCTACCTGATCTTGACATCCCCGAAGTCGATTCCGAAGACGTGACAATTTTGCTGGGAGCAAACGTATTGGAGGCAATATTGCAGCATGATGTACGAAGAGGTCGTCCACGGCAGCCCGTTGCAATTTTCACAGCCTTTGATTGGACCCTTGCTGGCTCAGTTAAATCAATCGTGAGACCCGAACGTCTACATGTTATGCATGTCCACCGAGTCCTGAATGTTGAGGAGTCGTTGAGCAAACAAGTAGAAGACTGGTGGCGATCAGAATCCTTTGGTACAAAGTATGAAGACGTGACACCCCGTTCCCGTGAAGACAAAACGTCTCTAGAGACTTTAGAGAGAACTGTGAAGCATGTGTGCGACAGATATGAAGTCGGGATTTTATGGAGAGAAGGGGAAGTAAAGTTTCCTGATAACCGCCTCCTTTCTGAAAAACGACTGGAGTCTACCGAAAGGAAACTGAAGCGTGACGAGGAGCTGGCGAAAAAATACTGTGCCATTATTGAAGACTATGTTAACAAGGGTTATGCGCGAAAGCTTACCCCTGAAGAGGCATCTGTCCCAACCCCGAAACAATGGTTTCTGCCGCACCATCCTGTCCGTAATCCCAACAAGCCGGACAAAGTCCGAATCATCATGGATGCAGCTGCCAAATATGACGGAGTATCCCTGAATGACAAACTTCACATTGGGCCCGATCTCCTGAATAGCCTAGTGGATGTGTTGTTGCGATTTACAGAACAGCGTGTTGGCTTTGCCGCTGACATCGAAGCCATGTTCCATTAGGTTTAAATCACAGAGGAAGATCAGCCCGCCCTGAGATTCTTGTGGCGGAACCTGGAACTGGAACGCCCGCCTGATGTGCATCAGATGCTCGTCATGATTTTCGGAGCTGTGCCTTCTCCGTGTATGACGAACTATGTATTGAGAAAGGCAGCACTTGACAACCGCCAGGACGTTGCGTTTTCTGCTGACACGATCAAGTCAGTTGAGAAGAATTTCTACATGGATGACTTTCTGAAATTCGCATGTGACGAAACCACCGCAGTGCGGATGTTCCGTGAAATGACCTCTCTCTTGGCGCGTAGAGGTTTCAGGTTGACAAAGTGGATCAGTTCCTCGCGTGAAGTCCTGTCGCAGATTCATCCTCAAGAGAAAGCTAGCCCGTCAGTCGATTTAAACTTCGATGAGCTACCAATTGAACGCACATTGGGTCTGAAATGGAACACTGAAACAGACTCTTTTCGTTTCTCCGAATACTCACATCAGACACCTGAGTAAACCAAGTGCGGAGTCTTAAGTCGCCTGTCAACGGTGTTCCACCCACTGGGAGTGCTAGCTCCGTACATGCTGCCTGCGAAATGTCTAGTCCAATCGTTATGGCTTAAGAACAAAGACTGGGACGAGCCCTTAGATGAGGGGACCAGAGTATCTGGAAGGATAGGCTCGAAGACCTGATGGGACTGAGTGAATTGGAACTGCCTCGTTGTTTCTGCGTTAACACGTGTTCTGAAGCGTCGATACAGCTTCATGTATTCGCCGACGCGTCTGAAATGGGCTTTGGTGTTGTGTGTTACGCTAGATACTCACTTCCTGATGGCGAGGTTAAGGTTTCGTTTGTTATGGCGAGGAATCGTGTGGCACCCCTAAAGCAGTTACGCATACCTCGTTTAGAGCTTCAAGCAGCTGTCTTAGCCGTAAGGTTGTACTGCGTGGTCAAGCAAGTGTTGACTGTTAACATCAAAGATGCCATCTTTTGGAGTGACTCGAAAACTGTGTTGCAGTACATAGCTAACGAAAGCCGACGTTTTCACACATTCGTGGCCAACCGGGTCTCGGAGATTCACGACACAACCGACCCGACACAGTGGAGGCACGTTCCCGGTCACTGTAATCCTGCCGACGATTGCACCCGAGGCCTTCGAGCAGCAAATTTGGATCACCATTGCCGATGGCTCAATGGCCCTGCCTTCCTGTCCAAATCAGAAGAGCGCTGGCCTCAAGATACGTTTATTGGACCCCTCTGTGAAAATGATGATGAAGTAAAAAACACAAAGTGGTCAGGGCATACATCCGTTAGCGAGATAAGAGCTTACTTTCCATACCCAGAGAAATTTCCTCCTGGACAAGATTCTGTCGTGTCCTGAGGTGGATTTGTCGTTTCATCGAAAAATGCAAAAGATAGGCAGAGAATCGCGTTCTGTCGTCTCTTAACACCACAGAAATTCACAAGGCAGAGATGATCGCCGTGCGAAAAAGTCGTTTCATCTTGACATTGTCATATTGACATTGAAGCCTTAAGAGCAAACAAGCGACTACCAGTTAGAAGCAGACTCAGTGCCCTTAACCCCTACGTCGATGAAGCAGAATGCTTGAGGGTAGGCGGTCGCCTACGCAAAGCCCCCGTTCCTGAAGAGACTCGACACCCTTTGATACTGGATCGGAAGCACGTAATAACGCGTCTAACGCGTGGGAATTCGCTCAGCTGTCAACATTGGTAAAAATGAGAACCTTAAATTGGCTATCAGTTAACCCTCGTGGGAATACCGGATCTCACAGGGGATCTAAAAATAACTTAAGAGGGATTACGATATGAATAGGGCCAATATGAGGGATTACCTCTCTTACCTTCATACCCTCATGAGGAGAGTCAAGAGAGTCTTGTAGGAGAGTAAGATTACAATACAAAAAGAGCAAAAAACTTAAAACAATTTAAAATGAACAGAAGCGTTTAACTAGAGAGATGTTTAACGATAATTTGTTTTTCACATTGAATATGATTCCAATGCCATATTGATGTGCTTCAAAACAAATAAATTTAATAGTCCTACGGATAATTCTAAATATTGGCCACAAAATATGATTCAGAGGCAAATCGGTTTTTTTCTTTTCAACCAGTTTAGTTCAAGATTGTAGCGCTACAGTTGTTTTGTCAAACCGTTTTCATCCCCGTCACGCTTTCCAACGCTTGTTCTTAAAAAGGGAACCTCCACTCCGACTAATGATTAATTTCAAACCGAGAAAATAATGTTTGCAATCAAATTTGTTCGACCGTGTGCTTCAAGAAAGTGTTTCTGATCGAAAAAAAAAAGAATTTTAGAATCACTTATTTTCACTTTCAAATTTCCCGGGCGCCCTTATTGTTTTCACACAAAGAGCTTTTGTTAGCTGCTTTTGTTTTGGAACAGTGAGGCAACCATGACACGTCACAAGCAGACCATTTTACAGTTGTTTTCTCAGTGACCTAGCCTATGAATGGCTGCGAGGCTGCCGGTGACCTTGCATTGATACAGACCTAGTTGCTTTCATCATGTAAATCGTTCTTGTTGTAATTACTGGGTTGCCATAGGTAATCCAGTTAGAAAATGCATTTGTTTGTTAGTTTTCTTTTCCTTTCTTTTTTCCGTGTCATGAAAAGTCTTGCCTGTCACTCCCTTGCTAAGTGGTGTCTTTGTGCATAGAGTCTTCTGTGCGTATTTGTTAGGTTTGAGGGGGCTGGGGTAATGCGTAGATTTCTCTGGTGCACACAGGAGAACATCTAATTATTAACCTGCGATGGCGCCGAAAGTCATTGTAACGCGAATAGCGTTTTAGTGCATCTTTAAACAAAATATACCCTTATGGAGCTCAAGAATGGAACGTTAATTGGATAAACAAGACAGGCGGTGAAAATTTAATATCTGGAAGCGACGAGTAATGGACTTCGACAACAATCTATCGTCCGTCGAACCGAAATCAAAGTGAACTGTATTTCTAATCTTTTACCAAGTGTGCTGTTATGTAGAACACTGAAACCAAATGGAAAATTTTCTGGTAACTTGTGGGTTCAACAAAGACAGAGAAGGAATCGAACACCTTAAGTGGATCTGTGATCTCTGTTGTCTGGCTTTTGTATAATTTTATTTGTACTCAACAATGCACAGTATTCAGGTAAAAAAATAATTGGAAATGTGACAGCCAAGAATTATTTAAAAGAAAGCTTGTCGTCTATTTTGTGCTTCATTATTCAAGGAAAAGGTTCTTCATGGAAACGGTTTGAGCCTGAAATTTATTTTGTTGATATTTTGTTACAATTTGACACGATTGAGTTTCCTCTCTTCGCGCACGTAATGAAATAGGAAGGAGTTTTTGCCTCTAATAGCAAATATGTTGTTTTTTTCAAAAACGTTTTCTCTGGAAAAGGTGGCCTTTATGAATTCATCATGTTTTATAACATGCGAGCTTAACTGGATAGTTTTTATGGCGATAGTAAAGCATTTTCGTGTCAAAATGAGGTTAGGGTCTTTCTTTGTATTTGCCGTCTGCCGTAACCTTGATTTCCACTCTCAAAATTACCTCCAGAACCTACTTTTTGCGTAGAATAAGCCTTTCGTTGTTAGAGGGAAAATGACAACTGTCGACATCGCAAAAATTCGTAGGCTACAAACCCGTCTAAAACGGACACAGTTTGCCCTCCGATTGCACAGAAAAGACGAGGACAACTGTACGTAGAGGTAAGTGAAGTTTATTTCTACATTTACAGCTTACTTTAGCATTTATAAGCTTAAGTATATTTTCCCATACAAAGTCTATAAATCGTACACCGAGCTTGCGCTGCCTGTGTTTCCCTTAGTTTATTCAGTTGACAGAAGGTGATCACGTGCACCTTTATGGTTGCCTAGCACATGATCAATTTCTTCCTTTTGACAGAACATCATGACCTTTCCGTTTATTCATAAAAGTCAGAGAGTGCAGAAATTATATTTTTGTGTTTTTAAGATCGATTGTCATCATCTTTCGATGAGAATTCGATTCAGAGTTATGTATAAAAATGTTTTTTTTTTCTTCATCCGTCTTTTGGCTTGGCTTTTTCTGATGGCATCAGATTTGACTAACAAGAAGAGGAATTATGAAGCGGAAACAACACCTTCAGTCCTTTCTTAGTGTTTGCAATATACGTTTGCTTAGTGCAACTGCAAGACATGCTTGAAAACGTCCGTTAGAGCAATTTGCAGTTAGTTTTTTGCAGACTATCTAAACTGAATTTATTACCAAAGCTTAAAAAACTAAAAGACCTCAAAATGGGACAGGACATTACAAAATAATTAAACGTGTGAAGTGTGAGCTAAAGGGCCTCTGCTGGCACGACCTGTGGGTGACCCCTCAAATGGTCTTAATGACCCCCCACTTAAAAAAAAAATTAACCTGAACGCTGCAGTTCAATACCACCCAATTCAGTGCCTTCCTTTTTTGTGTAACACGAACCACATGCAACCTAGTGTACGCTTTATGGAGCGTCTAGTTCTAATTAGTCTACATTAACATTAGAAAAGCACGAAGGTTTGCATCAAAGCAGGGTCACCGGCAGCCTCGCTTCCATTCTTAGGCCAGGTAGCCTAGCTACAACTGTAAAATGGTCTATTCATTTGTACAAACAATTTCATTGGAAAAAGTTCGAACATAAATTATTTTGATTGTAAACATTACGTTCTGTGGTATAAAGTTATTTCCTTGTTTTAGTGGAGGTTCCTTTTACTTGTCCGCTGAACTTGCAAGATACACTTTTCGGGACATACTGTAAGTTAGCTACTGAGCTCTCCTTATTATTAGGGAATTTAAGCAAAGACGACGGCTACGGCAATGAAAACGTCACTCCAAAATATAACTTAGCGCTAGACTCGATTCTGCTAAGATTACAACTCCAATAGGCTTAAAGTTCCCGAAGATTACATCAGATTCCATAGATTCACACTCCACACAAAACATCAAGATGGCTGCAAGCACATGTAAAACCACAGGTAACCCAGGCTCACTGTGTGTAGGTAAATATAGAGAACATATGGGGCGAAGTTTAGGTCTAAATTTGCTAGAAAATGGAAATAAAAATCGATAAAACTTACCATGTGGTGAGCTGTTGTTGTCTTTAATACGTACACGAAGTTTCGGGAAAAATGGTCCCCGTTCACCTTCCTTCATAGTATAGTGACAAGGTGGGAGACGGAAGCCAGCTTATGGACTCCGATCGACCCAAAACAAGCACGATTTGTTTCGCGAAAATCGAATCCAGTCGCTAAATAAACACGCCAGGCTCGTGGAACATGAATTTCTCTAAACCATGAATCCACTGAAGCATCTCCAGGTAGCAACGTGAAGCCACCAGACTCCGTAAAACTTGTAAGTTAACCTGCTAAAATGGCGGCCAGAAAGCGTTGTACTCGCGAAGTGTCCAATTCAAAACTATAATAAGTCCCCCTGGAGGGAGGGGAGTCCCAGATTGCTCAGTGAGTTTTGTTTTTAGCAATGTGGGACTCCCCTCCCTCCAGAACTTATTAAACTCGTCACCAGGCGTCTAGAGTTCAGTGCCATTTTGAATTGGACACTTCGCGAGTACGACGCTTTCTGGCCGCCATTTTAGCAGGTTAACTTACAAGTTTTACGGAGTCTGGTGGCTTCGCGTTGCTACCTGGAGATGCTTCAGTGGATTCATGGTTTAGAAAAATTCATGTTCCACGAGCCTGGCGTGTTTATTTAGCGACTGGATTCGATTTTCGCGAAAAAAATCGTGCTTGTTTTGGGTCGATCGGAGTCCCTAAGCCTGGCTTCCGTCTCCTACCTTGTCACTATATTATGAAGGAAGGTGAACGGGGACCATTTTTCCCGAAACTTCGTGTACGTATTAAAGACAACAATAGCTCACCACATGGTAAGTTTTATCGATTTTTATTTCCATTTTCTAGCAAATTTTCAAACCTAAAACTTCGCCTCATATGTTCTCTATATTTACCTACACACAGTGAGCCTAGGTTACCTGTGGTAAAACCACGATTCTCCCGAGCATACTTGCGAACCTAACAGTTACGTCATCACAAAACGGCTCTCAGATGTAACTCGATTTGATTTGATTTGTCAATTTCAATTTACAGTGTCCCTAATCAGTGCTCCAGCGCTAGAAGCTCAGACACTTAAATAAAGTTCCTTCCTTTCCTTTCCTTTCCTTTCTGGCCGTATACCATATCCTCCATTTCAGGGTACATTTCATTTGCCGTATTTGACGTTGTGATAAATTTCATTTGTAACCACGCTTGTAGCCACGTCAAGTGCTCTTTCCTCCTTAAAACCTGTAGTTCTTGTATCTAGGAAGAAGATGCCTTTTACGACTCTCGAAACGACGAACTTTCCACTTTATGCCGTAAATGCTTTGGACCGGGAGCATTTCTTGATCGCTGGCGGTGGTGGAGCGGCTAAGACCGGCGTTCCAAATGCATTGGTTTGTGTTACATTTTTTGTTAGCAGTCCCCAAGAATATTACATGTATATTTCTAGTAATTTTCGTGTGCTGCGAACCATTCTCCTAGGTTCTCCGTAATGAGGTGAATCAGAAGAAGTAGGTGGCGCCATCGTTTAAAATTGCTGGTTTATAATGTCCATTTTATAAACACTTTGATGTGTCGAAAATCAGCTGATGTTAGAGCGAGTTTCAATCGAGTGTCGTAAAACCAAACCAAAGTTATTACTTTGGCCAATCAAAAAGAACGGAGACAATCCAGTAAACCAACCAAAACTCGAAGTAATTACACGTAGCCGACACAAAGCGTGGGAAAATGTGCACGCACGAGACACAGTTGGTTTTGGTTTCACTTCTGATTGGTTGAAAAAGTGGCGTAAGAACTTTGAACCAATCACTGAGTGAAGTAATGAAAAACCAAAGCAATTCGCTAATTACTTTTGACACCCAATTGAAAAGCGCTCTGTGCGAACGTTGGTAGTGATCTTTGCACTTAACTGAACAATTTAAGGGTGGTGCCTACTAATTCAAAGGCATTTTTGCCTCGGTTTATGATTATGCAGGAAATGTAGATTGTGACAATTGTCATTGAAATCCAAAAAGAAAATTGGGGGTAACCACGCATTTTTCCAAGATAATTCATGAATAATATTTGTAAAAAGC
>OX421449.1:4880517-4898017 GCA_949126865.1 Montipora capitata | reverse complement strand
CTTCAGGCTGGGTTTTTTCCCTTTGTACCAGGATACTGAAAAAAAGTTTTCTGCTGGCAAAAATCACCACCTACTTCTCTACTGCACTGCTGTTCAGCAGATTAATTAAGAAAAAGTTTTTTTCCTTGTTTTTCACTTCCTACTTTTCAAGCACAGTTATCTACTGCAGAGTCTTTTGACAACATTGTGCCTGTAAGTAAAATAACACAAATTGAAATAAATTAAATAATAATAATAATAATAATAATAATAATATGTGTAGAAAATATGCACCTACATTTAATGAGATGCATGCTGAATTTTGACATCCAACACAAAGTGTCCCAGTCTAACCCTTTTCTACAAAAAGGTAAGGGTAAAGGTTAGCATTATTTGTAGCTTTGGGTATGTGCAGCTGTCTATCCTTACTTGAGGAACAGCATTTGAGGGTCACTTTGTGACATTAATTGCCTTTATTCCGAGACACAAGTGGTGTTGAAGTTGGGGTGACTGAGAGCAAGGGGAGATTTTCATGACGCTTATTAAAATCTGCGTGCATCTAATTAGGTGTATGTCTGGACATATATATCTGCAAATTCTCCATTTCAACTTAAACGGGCTGTTTTTGAGCGGATCTAGATGTTGTCAATCCCACGTTTGTTCTAGGTTTGCTTCCCAGACTCTTTGTCATTTATTGGTTAGAGGTTTTTCTCCGAGTACTCTGGTTTCTCTGTCTCATGAAAAAACCAACATTTGATCGTATTTGATTTTGTATGCTTTGCTGCAACTTGATTGCAGTCTCCCCAATAAGTTGAGCACAGGCTTCGTGCTACTCCATGAAGTCCTTGAAAAGCCGTGCAATTTAATTTTGGACTTCAAGGGCGCTTGAAAAGCCCTTGAGAAAAAGGATTTGTGGAAAAATCCTGGAAAAATCCTACTGCTCATCTTTGTGGGCAGGTGTGACCAAGAAAAATATTGAGAGGTTGCAAAAGGTACAGAATTTTGCTGTGCGGATCGTACCTGGTGCATGTAAATTCAAACATATCATGCATGCCCTATTTGAAAGATCTACATTGGCTTCTGGTTGCTATGCAGCTGGAGGTCAGAGACATTATTATGACTTATGAAAGGCTCAACAGTCTCACTCTACGAAACGTTTTCACAACAAGATCGGAGATCTATGAAGGAAATAGTAGAAATAAGGACAAACTGCTTGTACCTCACAACAACAGCACAACGATCATTTAAATACAAGGGTACTTCTTTATGGAATAGCCTGCCTAAGAACATTTGGGATATCAGCTCTTTAAATTCTTTTAAAAAACAAATTATGAATCATGCTTTTTATGAATTTTTAGAAAATAAGTGAAGTTATGCGAATCTGATGAATTGTATTTTTTATTTAGATTGTATTCCTTATTTTGTAATTGGTTTCTGAAAAACTATTAGTGGATTGAACCAATAAAGTTGTATTGTATTGTTACAGTATTGAAAACTGCTTGAAAACTCCTTGATTTTTGCTTGGGAGAAAATTGTTGAGATTGCATCATGCAAAGTTAAAGAGACATGTCAAAAATGTAGTCCAAATTTGACCATTGGGGCAATATTAAAACCAAAATTAAAATGCCCGTGCATGCACTTGTGAGGAATATCAAGTTGATTGTAGTCCCCCCAATAAGTAGTAAACTTTTTCAGCAAAGAAAACACAGAAACATGATGTATGGCATAAAAATCTTCTTACAGAGTCTCCTTGAAAACTCAATTTCTGGCTCTTGGAAACTTCTTGAATACTCCTGAAATTTTATAGATGCAATCCAGCACAAATCCTGAGACCATTTTTCTCTCAGTTGCATAACATAAAGACTTACCGGTAAATGAAGTGGCTGTTATTGACTCAGAGATTTTAATTTAAATAAATTTTCTTTGTTTTTATTGCGCATGAACTGCGTAACACACTTCAAGCTTTAAATGCCACTTGGTATTTACTATACTTTGCCTACTTTAAACTTTGCTGACTTGACAAGTTTGTAAAAGCTATGATGTGGCATCACGCATGAGAATGGATATATCATGACTACCTCACCGCTTTCTTTTTAGGTCTTTTTAGCTTAGGATCAATAAATTAACATTTTGAAATTAATATTAATTTGATTACTATACTCGTACAGGTTTGGTGTTAATGAGAAACAAGATGTGTTTCTTTACACGATCAACGTACCAGCTAAGTTCAATAGGAAGTCGCCAACACCATCGTATTTGGTCAAATGGGATTGTACAAAATGGCTGCCACAAATGAGCCAGGCTGCTGGCTTGGAGCCTCTGACACAAATGGCTGTCAGGTATGTGGATGGATTCCTTAAATAACAGTTGTTCATTTAACAATATAAAGTGATCGAAGTGTGAGCCATGTTAGAGGAAGTGCCATCAGCCACTGATAATAACATTGTTGGACTTGCACCAATCACTCAGATTTAGTATTTGAACATGTAAGCACCAGTGAGCTCAAAGGAACTGTAGGGGCAAGGGTAGAGCTGTCATTATTATCACTCTCATCATCATTGTGATCATCATCATCATCATTGTTAGCCGTATAATAATATACATGAAAAAATTACTCGATTCTGATTGGCTGAGAGCAGTGCAGTTCAAGTGTAACACTGTGCAAAAAGTGTAATACCGCTGAAAATTACACATCAAATTTCTGGATTATGATTGGCTCATACACAATAGGGTTTGGTCAGAACCAATCGAATCATTTGTTTTCAAATCAAGCATGTGCCCTGAATGGGACAATTTATGGCACAATTTTTCCCTGATTGCATGATATGCATGTCTTTCTTAGAAACCAACTTGAATTTTTTTCATGTATATTATTAATAAGTAATCACATGATTTTTCTCGAGCAATTTGGAATAAATTAGCACTTTTAAATTTTTGCAAAGACTACAAATTGCAATTTTGGTCGTCTTTGGAAAAATTTACTCATGCTTATTTATTCCAAATTGCACTCGAAATCATGTGATTACCTATACGCATTAACTTTTCTCTGAGGTTTATAAGTTGTAAGAAAACCATTTTGAACCTCTTTTAATGTGATTTGATGGGCTTAGAGTTCTCTTCATACATGAGCAACACGAAACTTGTAAGAAAAATAGTTCATTTATTGTGTTACACATTGTTCTATCAAGTGAAATGTGTAAAAGGAATGATGACAGTGGTATTTTTCTTTCAATTAACTTTTTTTACAGTGGTAATGGTACTTTTCTTGGCGTGGGTACTGCAGAAGGTGACATTTCAGTGTTTATTGCTTGGAATCTTGTGGTAAGTAATTGTCAGGATTTTTACACTGCAGTGTCTAACAATAAATTTAATTGTAGTGACAACCACCATCTTTATTTGTACTCAAAACAAGCTAAAACACTTTAAAAAGGACGAAAAGATGAAGTTGATTAAATTTAAATAATATTAAGTTCTGGACAGCCCAGAATAAGTAAGCATAACTGACAAGAACCGACAGATATAAAGGAGGTTAACAAAATGATCAGACGGCGTTCTTGTTAGAAGAAATGGCACTACAACGCTGCTTAAATCTGTGACACAGCGCAAAGTTTCTTCAGAAACTTAAACCCCTTCATTTGTTCTCTAGTTTGCTTAAGGTGGCTCTGAATCCGCTGCACAAAATTTTTAAAACTTTGCAGAAAGTTTAAACCATGCCTTCCATGGGCCCCGCTGCATGGGCCCCGTTTTTCGAAAACCGATTAACTTAATGCAGGATTACCGAAAAGTTTTAATTCATTTTTTCAATTTTTGGGTGAAAGTTTCTTTTGCTTATTTTTGTTTTTCTTCCTCTAATGTAAAATCTTGCCGAATATTGGCGTTGAACAACATTTTGGGAGTAGAGAAATAAACTCCTACGTTAAACGTTAATCGACTTTCGAACAACCGCGCCCTGATCACTTTCCAGCAATAAAAAATGGGGTTCACCGAGTTCGTTTTTGAGATATGAGCAACTAAATACAAAATAAAGGATGTTTTTAACAGGACTTTCCCGTTGCCACGGCGACTTATTACGTACCAATAATAAACGTATCTTGTTCAGCAATAACTGGTGTTTCATATGCTACCATAACATTGCCAACACGTACATGTAGTAGAGCTTTGTAGTGTCAATCCGTCTGATAAGAACGTTGCTTGAAAGCGTTGAAACTGGTTTGAGCCACAGTAAAGATGGCTTTGTGAAATAAACTACATGTTTCAAAAATTACAGTAGGGCAACAGATGGCGAAAAATATGTCAAAAATACGAATATGAATGAAATAAAACACAACTACATCACTATCCGGGAGGCGCGGTGGCCTAACGGTTAGCGTGCTGAACTCTTGATCGAGCGGTCCGTGTTCGATCCCTGGCTGGGTCATTTTGTTGTGTTCTTGGGCAAGACACTTTACTCTCACGGTGCCTCTCTTCACCCAGGTGTATAAATGGGTACCAGCAAATTTAATGCTGGGGGTAACCCTGCGATGGACTAGCATCCCATCCAGGGGGGAGTAGAAATACTCCTAGTCGCTTCATGCTACAGTAACCTGAAATAAGCGCCGGCCTGATGGGCCACTAGGCTCATAGCAGACTTTACCTTTTTACATCACTATCCATTGATGAAATTAGTCACAAACCAATAATATAACATCAAAATGACTTGTTTCCTTTATCTCTGCAGCCCCTGACAACTCTAAAGGGTGTCCATAACATCTTTGTTACTGGCTTGGAATTTGTTCCTGATTCTCCTCTGGTGAATGACCAACTTCATTTCGAGTTTGCATTGCTCAGCATATCGGCTGATAATGCTTGCAAAGTAACTACACTGAAAAGAAGAAGTATGTATTGTATGTATTTGTTGTACAGATTTGCAAGCAGTCAATTTTTGAATCAAAGAAACTTCTTAAAACATGGAGATTTTGACTTTGTAGTCGAAGGGATCCTTACAAAAACGTGAACTTTCTTACTGTTTTTAGGCATACAAATTTCAAGTGCAGTAGATTTGACAGAAAGAGGTCGCGATTTTGATATGACACAAATTTACAGGGGAACTGAAGGCAAAAAAATTAGCATTTTTTTATTTACACCTTATACCATGCACAATAATGTTTTCAGCTTTTTTTCTGGCATGTCAGTCGTTTTTCCATGTAAAAAAAATGTTTTTATTGCGATTTTGCGCCATCGGCATTGCCGCTCAGAATGGAGGAGTCAGCGGTCATTTTTGCAGCTTATGACGTATGATATGGGGAAGACATGCGAGAACGCCCCATATAGAAGCAGTGTTTAGACTGATGTTTGTCGTGAATATTGAGTCCGCGAAGAAACAGCAAAGCAACGATGAAAATATCCACAGCAGCACTTGCTTTTACCTTGTTTCTCTTGATTACGAAATCTCTGTTCCCCATATCATACGTCACAGCGGGCTGCTGATTTAGTTTTTCAGCCCGCACCGAAAAGGCTGATTAATGTCCACCCCAGGTTAAGAGTTGCCTTATCAATATGCGAGTGCAGAGTTTCAAAAAAACGTGCACGCGTCGGGATAAAAGCAAGCATATATATATCTGACTGGATTTACCAAAAAATACCTTCTTATGCTGGGACAACTTAGCACTTTGGACTGTAGAATCCATATTCCTGCTTTTCATAGCTATGATTCCAGCAAGGAACAAACTTCAACCTCCCCCAGCCTTAACAATGCCACTTTCAGATTTCAATCGTGTCTAACGGCAAACTACGTTTTACTTGTCCATGCATGGGGGATCCCTTGGGACCTTTAGGGTCAAACTGAGATCTTTTTCTTGCACTTAACATCTACATAAAAGATGGGTTCTGGGTCATTTCATAGTTGCAGGCATTCGATTTCTGCAAATCCCTGTCATACAAATACTGACTTATATGATTGACAAAGTTAACTGACATCTCATTGAAATCTAACTTAGGCACGCCCACTCCCCCAAAGTAACTTTGCTTTGGTCTTATAAGTGCTAGCTAACAAATAGAGTATAGCTCAGAGCCTCGGCAAGAATTGATACAGGTATCTCTTGACACAGGCTCCCCTTGGCTTATACTACCTTACCTTAACTTATGATTTTTGTGAATTGTCTTCAAGGTGAATACAGCTTGTGGTGGATTCCTGTGGGATTTTTGGTTCTACTGTATCTTACTGTTTTGGCCCTGGCATATGCAGGCTTTGATTTATAACTAAAATTTCCTCGCAATTAAAAAAAGTTTGTCTTTGTAACGTTATACAGTGAAGAGATAATAATTTAGTTTCTTTCAGGACAGCGAAGTACACTGTTTTTAAAATACTTCTAGTCTTCGATCTCGACAAGTTTTCTCTTAACACATTTTCATCAGCATTCTGAACGTTGTAAATAAAGAGAAATAAATTATGCTCTATGTATGATCCTTCAACAGTTAAAATTATTCCAAAAAAGGAACATGTTTAAGGTATTTTATAATTTTTCCCTCAAATTAATGAAAGAGGTGGAAATAAAATTATTTATTTGGACGTCTTGGAGAACTTCGACATTTTTTGACCGTATATCTGTTTTAAAGTGGTACTATGATCAAATTTTTACCCTGATTTTTTGAGTGTATCACATAGAATTCCATAAAAGAACAAAAACGCCATTTACCGTTTGCAAATATCTGCATTGGTTCCGGAGATATTTAACTTTGAAAAATGGGTAAAATATGCAAAGGAGATGACTGATGATGTCATACACTCAACCCAATAATTATATTGAGTATATAAATAGAGCTAACTTGGCCAATCTGCAGCGCAGACCATTGAAACTTGGTAGTCTAATAGTTCTACGGGAAATACACCTATAGCTATAAAAAATTCTGTTCCCATGGCAACTCACTCTTTTCCAGTCCCCACCCACTTGATTTCAATATGTTTGTGATTTTCAGCTTGAAAAATGTTAAACAAGGCCACAAACTCGAGCTAACATATTTATATGCTTGCTGGATCATGCATATGAAGTGCTGTTAGCAAATATCAAAATGGAATGCCAAAGGTGGCCAGGAAAGCTTTTAATATGGGGGAGGTCTGGAACCCAGTATGATGCCATGGTAACAGAACTGTTATGCTCATATTGTGGAGAACATTTAGTAGAATCTTACCGCAAATCAAAAATTTCTGATACAAATTGGCTGAGATATCTCTTTTCATCATATTTGAACAAAATTTGGTTGAGTGTATGACGTCATCACTTGACTAATTTGCATAGTTTAAAAACTCTAAATCTCTGGAACGAAAAGAGATATTTGAAAAAAGTGAACAGCATTTTTCTTGTCACGCAGACTACTTGTTCATGTTCAAATTGGCTTAGATAGGAAAGATGCGATTTTTGTCAGAGTACCCCTTTAAGGAATGCTGGGTATTGACTTTCACTCACGTGAATATGTGGCCATGTTTTTAGGGAACTTAAGGACGACGACAGCGGTTTCGAAATAGAATGTTCCGTTGTTGCAATAATTTCGCGATTACTCCAAATCTTTCGGCATAGAGAGTGTGTATCAACATTCCGGGAATAAAATTGGCATGAAAGGTGTTGATGTTTAGATAGAGAATGAAAAAATTATCGTCAGGTGCTCGCGTCCTCTGGCAGGAAACCTCAAATAGGTGGTTTTCACGTTACGTCATCGCCGCCATGTTGGTGGACGAAAACAAAAGATGTCTCATTAGCTTCTTTTGTTCGTCCACCAGAAGTCGTACATTTCACTATTGTTATTGGTGTCTCTAGAGGTTGGTTGAAAACCACCTATTTAGTCATTTCACGTGGTTGCCAGGACAACAACGGAAAAGAAATGTACCAAAATGTGAAACGCACCTGTGGGGCGGGCAGAGAAGCAAGTACGACGACGACGGCTTCGAGAACATATAAAAATATCATTTCCCGTTTTTGTAATAATTTTGCGATTACTCCAAGTCGCCCGGTAAGGAAAGTGTGTATTAACACTCCAGGAGTAAAATTGTTGAGTACGGTGTGGAAATTTGGAGAGAAAATTGAGAATTTATCGTATGTGCTCGCTTTCTCCACATAACTTCAAATTTGGTCAATTCACATTAAGCACGTGCGTTTTTAGAACACGCGAACGGCAACCGGAAGAGAACATTTCGCGTGCCAGGACAGTGGTGTCTCCCACATTTTTATACTAATCATATCTAATGGAGAAAGGATACTTGGCAATGTAAATGTGGTTGTGTGAAGACAAGTTAAAAGGGAAAACAGTTCACTTCCGGGTGCCGTCCGCGTCTCAAAAACGCACGTGCTTAAGCTCCCTAATTATTGTTGCATGTGCAGGGCGTACAGAGCTTTTGTTTTTGCTCATTTAGACCTATTATGTCGTGGCGTTTTCCCAGCCGTCCTATTCGTCCTTGTTTAAGATCCCTATTTTCATAGACATAGAAGAAAACGTTTGAATAAGAAGACATCTTCATTTTCCAGACAATTTGTGTGAGGCATAGTCATACGGCCTCTGTGACGTGGTGGCGAAAATAGACGTAAGAGCAACTTGAAAGAGCATCTTACTTATCAACATCTAGGGTGACATTTTTCGGGTTTTCAATATAGTCTCGACTATTTCTGGATGTTGGGTAGTATAAACAGGTGATTAAAGCATACTGATGAGACCTTTAGGGGATTAAAGAGCTGCCGTTTCAAACGCTAGCCCATCGCTCTGAAGAAGGACGAAAAATCAAAACATCAACTTTTATTTTCTCTATCGTGGTCGAGTTACGCAGTTGATACTGTCAAATTCTCGTGCTTCAAACAGCGTCCGACGAAGCACAACAGTTTCTTTGGATTTCCGGATGTCATCGAGAAAGAAAAAAATGTACCCTGCCATCATTTATAATTTCCACTTTGAAACGTGAGGTTTCCTGCTGCGTAATTTCGATAAAATCAGTTTACAAAAAACCCTCAGACTCCGCGGTAAATCTTTATAAATAAATTTGTGTACGTTAGCAGACGTAAAAGATCCTATTGGTTTTCCAGATAACAAAACCACCATTTCTATGTTTAGCATATGTGAGAACCACGTGGGAAAAACTGCAATTCTTTGTAAAAGCCTGCGTAACTCGGTTCTTTGTTACATGTCCCAGATGTACCGAAACCACAAGAGGGAAACTGTGTGCGATATCACGAAATTTTGAGTTTTGCGTCGCAATTGCGCAATAAATCAAATTTGGCGTTTCTCCGCAAAATAAACAAGATAAAGTAAACCGTGAAGATGATAGAGCGTTACGCATGCGCAGTAGCGATCAGGATCGTGAAAAATCGTATTTGCATATGAATGTAATTAAGGCCCGTTTTAAACGTCGCATATCTAAGACAAATGAGAAAGATCTATTGTTTTCGCTCATTTGCATTAGATATGCGACGTTTACAACGGGCCTCATGACAGACTGTTACTGCTGAACAAGGTTGTACTTGTATGTCCGCCTTTTCTGTTTCAGCGTTTGTGAAATGTAATGATTTCCAATTTTTATACAGATGCAAAGAGCGTTGCTTGTTCGGAGAGTTTGTGGCTAACTTTCTACAATTTACCACTGTACTTAGTATTTCGTCGAATTAACAGACAGGTAAAAAAGAAAGTGAGAGAATAACAATACTAAATTAATGAATAACATTACGAAAGTAATAAATATTAAAAACAGTTCTCAAAACGGCAAAAAAGAAATAAAATTTGTGACTTCGATGAATCATCGACAAAGACTTGGTTGTCAGAGGGAGATATTGACTACATGAAAGTTTCTTAAAACCGCTACAAATACAAACTAAACCACTGTCTATTAGAATGTCCACATGTTGTCCCAGTAGACAAGACAAGCAACGAAGCCTTAAATTTCTTCAATTAACTGTTTGAATGTGAAAAAAAATTTTGAAACAAAAAAAAATTGTTGCTCGGGTCAAGAACTTCCGGGTTGAGATTGAGGAGATTTTCAAAATCCTGCGTTCATTTCATAGATTAATTAACCCTCTCTCTCTCTCTCCTGAAACTGACACTTTAAGATTTTATTCAAGTCCATTGTATTTTTCATATCAAATGGGAGCTGTTCCAGGGGCAAAAATATTAATATCTATGTCCGATAAAAAACAATGTTCTGTTTAACTATTGCTAGGTTTTACTTTGTCCAACATCAGACGATTTTTCTCGTAAAAGGGACTCAACTGAGTTCTTCAAGAGTAAAACTGAAAAAGTTAATTAATGGATTTTTTGGAGTTACTCGTTTCAGTATCACTAGTTTGACCTTCGGTAGTAAAGCTATCTCTAACAGTTTCGCCGAATACATTTCATCGGAAAGTATAACCGACTTATTTTCACTTTAAATTAAGAGATGAGTCATTCATTTGTTCGATTTCTCTACGGGCATAGCGATTGCCAAGCGATTTTTAAATTATTCTAAACTAATCACTTAACTTGACAATGGGTTTCTTATTCTGGAAAGCCTAGTTAGTAAATATAAAACAGTGTTATATTGATCAGTGTCTGCGTGGTGTTTGAGATAAATCAGAAGTTACTTTGATGGTTTCCACGCGGAATAGAACAATTCTGAACAGAACGGATAAAAATCGCAAATGTTTTTCTTATCATTTACGAAAGCCTTTTTCAGTCGCGATACCAATATACAGCTGTCCTATACACACGGAAACCTTACTTCTCAGTGCAAATTTCCGTCCCGCTGTAGGATTTTGCGGCACAGACTCTTATACCGCCCTTTTGTTGCCAATAAAAGGACTTACAATGGTTTTATTTATGCTAAAATCGAAGAGGAAGGTTTCGTCAGTGTTGACGATGTTGCCTTATCGCACAATGGCGAAGTCTGTGGTTGAATAAAGCGCGTAAGACTTCATCTTGTACGCACATGTCACATTGCGTGAAATGAAATTCCTCGCAGCTATCATCAATAATTTAAGAAAGGAAAAGCTAGATATAAGCAAGGGAATAATTTTCTTTGTGTAAACAATCTTAGCACTTCTTCTCTTAGAAATAAGCATTTTTTAATCAAGAGTTTCTGAGAGTTGTCATCAAGCTTCTTGAAGTTAAGACAAATAGGAGAGCAAAGGTTCTCTCAATATCATCTAGAATGGGTCCCTCTGGTTTGAAGCTTGTTTTGTGCCTTTTAATTCTCACCGTATGGGAGTCAAAGAAGCGAAGTGTTTTAGCAGACGAACAAAGCAAAAAGACTGTCGCAAAAAGAGATGAAGTTTATTACAACAATGTAGGATCGGTGAAAAATTCCTACAGCGTTGCAGAAGAGGAGAAAAGCGCAAGATCTACCGAAAACCAAGAGAATCAAGGAGAGCAGGGAGAAAATACCGACCAAAGATTGATGTACTATGGTCCATTTTACCCCAGGTATATCGACACGGAGGGATACGAACTGTACTATCCGGAAAATCCTCCCTATGGAGAATGGCATGGTCCAATCGAGCCCCCCGAGGAAAACTATGAAACTCCAGATGGGTGGTATTTCAAACGTTCACTGGATTTCCTGGGTCCTCGTGGTGGTAGAAGTTTGTACTATGGTTCTAGAGGAGGAAGATCTTTGGAGAATGAAGCTGGGCCACGTGGCGGACGATCTCTCAACGATGTGGTTATGGGGCCCAGAGGAGGAAGGTCCGTGGAGAATACAGAAGGACCTCGTGGAGGGAGATCTGTTGAGCATTTGACTGTGGACATCGATGGACCACGTGGTGGCAGAAGTGTGAAAGAAACAGGACCGAGAGGCGGACGAACTGTACAAGAATCCAGGGAAACGAAATCCACAATAAAAACAGTTCAAAAATCAGACTCTGCGTTAACAAAAGGACTTCGAGGGGGAAGAGAGATTAAAGCAGATGCGGGGCCGAGGGGAGGTCGAGAGGTTTCGGACTTTAAAGCGACCGAAGATGTGAACACTGGACCCCGCGGAGGAAGAGATACTCAATCTGCCAGTGGCCCACGTGGTGGTAGAGATGTCATTGAAAAAGGTCCCAGGGAGGAGAGGGTGAGATCTGTTTCAGATTTCTTAGGTCCCCGGGGGGGTAGAGAAATTGAATATGGCACAAGGGGTGGTCGATGGGTACGTAATGGTCCACGGGGAGGGCGATCGATAGACTTTGTTTCCCGAGATGAGAGATTTGCGTCTTTTGAAGGTCTGGGTCCTCGGGGTGGTAGAGCTCTCGACTACGGCCCTAGGGGTGGCAGAGAAGTAGGCTATGGTCCTAGAGGAGGTAGGGCCTTAGGTTATGGGCCCCGAGGCGGTAGAGCTATAGCATATGGTCCCAGGGGCGGCAGAGCAATAGACTATGGACCCCGTGGTGGGAGATCCCTGGAAGAGTATGGCTCACGTGGAAGCAGGTCTATATACGTAGTGGAATACGGACCCAGGGGAGGTCGATCGATTGGAATGGGCCCTAGAGGAGGCCGTTCGGTAGATCTTGGCCCTCGGGGAGGACGCTCTCTTTCAGAAGGTCCAAGGGGTGGTCGATCACTTCTGTTTGAATCAGTGCTTGGTCCACGAGGGGGTAGATCTGCGGATTACAATTTACAGGACGGTCCCAGAGGGGGCAGAGATCTAGCTCACATATACGGTTCGCGGGGAGGAAGGGCAGTCGAATACATCGATATGTATGGTCCAAGAGGGGGTAGAGCGCTCGTTGAAGGGGAATATGGTCCAAGGGGAGGTCGAGCTGTCGAGTATGAAGGGGAAGGCTATTATTATGGTCCGCGCGGAGGAAGGGCTATTTACGTTGAAACAGGACCCAGAGGTGGTAGGGGTGTAGAATATGAGGCAGGTCCCCGTGGGGGGCGAGCGTTAACATATGGGCCCAGGGGTGGAAGGGCTATTCTTAGCGGGCCACGTGGTGGGAGGGATATTTCTGGACCACGCGGGGGACGCGACGTAGACAATGGGCCCCGCGGAGGCAGGAGCACAAATACCGTATGGGGTCCTCGCGGTGGAAGGTCTATCTTATCTGAGGGTGCCATGTGGACCAAAAGTGGGACAAGTAGCGCCGGACCTCGAGGAGGAAGAAGCCTTGGGAGTAACGAGAAATTGGGACCTCGCGGAGGACGCAGCAACGTTGAGAGTAACGCAGCGAAGAAACGAGAAACCAGCAGCTCAATGGAAGGACAGACGACCAGTAATAAGGAAGTAAGAAAGGAAAGAGACGCCGATCTTGATATGGAGAAGGTTGATAAGAAATTGACAGATTCCATCTGAGACTTCTACCAGCCAGCATGTGTGACTATCTGTGAGGTAAATGGCATTCGAAGATTTCACTCTATTTAAACTACACACAAACAGCGGAAAAAACATAGTAAAACGCATATTAATAGCTTGACGTTTCGAATGCTATGTTTGTTACCACTGTTTGTGTGTTGCTTTTGATCAAACATAAATGGCCAAAGAACAAGAATATCTATTTAACCTTGTTTGTTTGATTGACACGATTCAATAATTTCGGATTTGGTCTCTGTGGAGTGGGCATGTAAACTGATTCAAAATTCTCGTATCAAAGGATTTGATAGAGAAGAGGTCGGTTTAAGATTACGATTCAGGGATAAGCACTCGGGGAAAATCAAAAAAATGTTGGTTGTTTACAATCTTATTGTTCGGAGCGTAGTAAAATGAAAACAAACATTTACTAACGAAATAGAAGCGTTCTTGATTCCGCGGGGATAGATTCTTCCCATTTGAAAAATGAATTTTTGTGCTAAATTTGTTCTGTGTTGCCTTCGTAAGAGAGAGAGCGGAAACAGTCATGTGTTTCCTAGAATGATGCAAACTTTTAGATTTTGTTGCACTATGTACGGTAAACAATACAACCGCAAAATCTACATGGGCGAAACAGGAAACAATTTTGTAGATGGCTTCCGCGAACACCTCTGAAACATGGAAAAAAATGGCGCAGACTTCTCTAAATTGATCTCCCGAATAACATGACTGTCTGCGGTCTCTCTCGTCACTAAGACGACGAAATTAATTAATAATGTAGTGCAGTTTGGTCTGAAATCATACGTTCACTTCAAAATCGAACGAATTGGATTCGAAACTCAGAATAGAAGTATGATTTCAGACCAAAATTGCACGACACGAAGTTCAATTACCAATTTATTACATCCATTTAGAAACTGCTCAATTTAATCGCTCAAATAAAGGATTTTAGGCAGCACCAATATTTAATTGATCCAGTTAGGAACAAAAGTTGCAAAAATTGCTGCACAATGGCTTTCTTTGCCTTTCATTTTCCTACAATTTCATTGGTTACTTTAAACAAGCCTTGAAATCTGATTGGTTGTTTTATTTTAGCGTTCTTTTCTCATTGGGTGGGGAAAAGATGCGATTTAAGGCAAAAAATAGTGCGATTCGTGAATAAATCGCACCGTTTAGGATTTAGCATCATCATTGATTTCTAATAAATCAATCGATCACTTACTCAAACACTTTAATACTCAGTTAACCTATCTAGATCAACTTTTAATTAGGGTTAGGGTTAGGGTCAATCAACTAAAATATCATGATTAATCGACCAATGAATCAGTCAATCGATCAATTGCCCATTCAGTTTACAAATGATCTTTTTATTTCCAATGGGGAGGAGTTTTTAAAGTTATCCCTTTCTTTATTTTCATATCTTAGAAGCTGATATATACGAGCCTAGTAAAGCGTTTACCTGGTACGTTTATCAGATAAATTAATAACCCATGATCTTTTTATTTTTGAAGGTATGTGATTTCCCACGGAAGATGATTCAACTTTAAACCTGGCATTCAGAATGAAGACTTAATTGTTAAGCAAGAACAATCCATTAGAGAAAATCTAAGATCAGTCCTTTGAAAATGTATTATCTGTACATCACTTATAAGCGTTTCGTTTATTATTGCTAGGTTATCCGTAAAAATAAGGAAAAATATATTTTGAAGTGGATAGAGAGAGAAGAAAAGGTTGGAACTAAGGAATGCTAAACTAAAGAGATAATAAAACATCGACCTCGTCAATAATCTAACAATCCAGAGAGAATCCTTGAGCCCTGGGGGGCGTTTCTCGAAAGCTCGGGAACTTTTCGGGAGAATTTCGGGAATTGACTAGAAATGTCTATGCACCTTGAATCAAGGTCGTTTCGAGGCACGAAAATTTGCAGTCACGTTATATTTTCGCGTCTTGAAAATCTGTTAAAAGAGCAGCTTTATAAAATAGGCGGATCGTATGGTCACAATAGGCTTTTCGGGCGCGGAAATTTACCGGGATTTAAAAGTTGAATAAGGCTTCACTATCCAGTGGAAAAGCGATCTTTTCGATGAGGAGTTGTTGCCAGAATTTCAGAGTACTTTGCATCGCAGTTTACAGCGCTGAAATTCAAAAACACAAACGAGGTTTCGAAAGAGAGAAATGACCTTAGCACTTATCTGGACAATTAGAGTCATGGGAAAACTTCAGGTGACTTCAAGGGGACTCGAACCGATGACCTCTGCGATGTCGGTACAGTGTTCTTTCAACAGTTGGAGCAGGTCAATTTCTTTTTGGCTTTGAGTCCCCGCGGCCTCCCGAATTTTTCAGGTGTCTATAAAATTATCCAGATAAGCGCGAGGATCATTTCAAATATATAATTCAAATAAATTGCATATACATCTCGCACTTGAAATATATACATTTCGGAGGCTGGAAATGGTTAGCTACGCCATAACCACAGGGAACAATTCTTGAGCGTGTGACGTCACGTTATTTTGAATCAGTTGTAACGGGCCGATTCAACTGATCGAGGAAAATGTTCCATAAAAACTTCAAATCGCGATGTTTCTGTTCGAAAATTCATTTTATGGACAGCCAGATAAATAAAGTTCACTCACCCACAATTTTCTGCGTTGTCCTGAGTGATTTGATGGGTTTTTGGGACGCTCCGATTACCCCTTCAGATCCGACGCGTCGTCACATAACAAGGGAGTAGGGAGTTTAAGATATATGACGCAACGGCAACGAAAACGTCACAAATTTTGCATATTTAATCAGCAAAAACAATAGCTTTGCACGCTGTGCACGTGACTTTTTCATTTTTGTACATTTCTTTCACGTTTTCGGCAAATCTATGACGTGAAATGACCAATTCTCAAGTTTTACGGAGAACGTGAACAAAAGGATTTTCTGTCGTAAGTTCAATACCGCACCTCCTAATTCAGTTCCTAGAGAGTTACGCTAGTTTTTAGAAGTTAGACAAGCCGACATAACAACGAAAAAGATTAATAAACCTGATCTTGCAATGTTAAATCTTTTTCGTTGTTATGTCGGCTTGTCTAACTTCTAAAAACTAGCGTAACTCTCTAGGAACTGAATTAGGAGGTGCGGTATTGAACTTACGACAGAAAATCCTTTTGTTCACGTTCTCCGTAAAACTTGAGAATTGGTCATTCACGTCATAGATTTGCCGAAAACGTGAAAGAAATGTACAAAAATGAAAAAGTCACGTGCACAGCGTGCAAAGCTATTGTTTTTGCTGATTAAATATGCAAAATTTGTGACGTTTTCGTTGCCGTTGCGTCATAGATCTTAAACTCCCTACATGTAGCACGCGCGTTTTTGAGAGGGCAACACTAAAAGCAGGAATCCGGAATCCGGAATCCGGAATGCGGAATCCAGAATCCGAAATCACAGTCATTGTTTTACCAATACAGAGAGCAAAAACTATCCTAAATATTCATAAAAGCTAACCTTAGGCCTAAAAACGTTTTTTTAGGCCTAATTAGGCCTAAGGTTAGCTTTTATGAATGTTTAGGATAGTTTTTACTCTCTGTATTGGTAAAACAATGACTGTGATTCCGGATTCCGGATTCCGGATTCCGGATTCCGGATTCCTGATTTTAGGGTTGTCCTTTTTGAGACGCGGATGGCAACCGGAAGTGAGCTGTTTTCCCTTTTATCTTGTCTTCACACAAGCACATTTACATCAGTGATACACCACTCTCCTGGCACACGAAATGTTCTTTTCTGGTTGCCGCCCGCGTCTCAAAAACGCGAGTGCTTAAGCTCCATAATATAAATATATTGTATGTGACGACGAGTCGGATCTGAAGGGGAAATCGGAGCGTCCCAAGAAGGGCAACCCGAAAACCAGGAATCCGGAATCACAGTCATTGTTTTACCAATACAGAGAGTAAAAACTATCCCAAACATTCATAAAAGCTAACCTTACGCCTAATTAGGCCTAAAAACGTTTTAGGCCTAAAAATAAGGTTAGCTTTTATGAATATTTAGGATAGTTTTTGCTCTCTGTATTGGTAAAACAATGACTGTGATTCCGGATTCCGGATTCCGGATTCCGGATTCCTGCTTTTACGGTTGCACTCCCAAGAACCCATCAGACCCAGTAAAAATTCCGCCCGAAGCTGAGGCCCGGTTCACACGCCGTACTTCACATGAGCCGAATCGAATTTTAAGTTCATGTGAAGTACGGCGTCTGAATCAATTCAGAACGACCGGTTTAATTCGGAT
>OX421449.1:4843017-4870517 GCA_949126865.1 Montipora capitata | reverse complement strand
GAACCTGAAGAGGTAGGGCTGTGCTATAGTCACCAGCCACAGAAGAACCTTTTGGACACAGAGGAGTCGAACAGTTTTCTACGCATAAGATGCTGAGTGCAGGGATTTAACCTGGGTCCAATTGTTGGAGGGACTGCTGTCATCACTATGCACAGCTTCTCTTTATGACAATGTTGCTCAAAGTGACTCGAATTCGAGTAGCTTTGGCGACAAAACATCAACTGAATAGAAAAAGAAAATTGTGTGTAACTCTTCCCATTGCTAGTTTCATACCTGCTTTATTTACATGACCCAACCAAATATCTATTTTTTTAAAAAACTACAAGGGTACGTTTTTAAAAAAAAGGGTTGTATGGTAAGGAACTCAAGTACTATGGCATGAGCTATAGGTTACCAAAAAAAAATGAATGTCGGTATGGGTGGAAGGGGAGGGGGGAGTGGGTTACATGTTAAAGCTTCATCTTGACCAAAACATCAGTTAATATCAAGAGAAGAAGCTATACTTTTAGTGGATATGAATGAAACAAAGGAGAATGGTTCGTCAGGAAAACTGATTAAAGCTACTGTCAATAATTGTTTCTTACTCTAACGCGCAGGTTATATGGTATCCGAAACCACAACCAAAAAGGACCCCAATAAACCATACTGCACGTGGAGGCACCGGGAGTTCAAACGAAGAGGCCTTAGAAGCCAACGACTCTGATGAATGCCTGCTGGTGGACGATCCCGAAGAGGCTTCCGTGGAAGAGATGGCCTCTGTATCTACACACGTGGAAAAATTCGAGTTTCGCGCCAGAATGCGTGACATTCCAAGCTATCAAAAAATTTTTGCGGCTTATCTTTGTCTTGCGGTGTTCGTTTTTAGCGTGTGCGTCTGCGTTTTTATTCCTTCAGGGTGGGGAATTTTTGCGCCATCTTTGATGATCGTTGCTTTGATTAGCGCCTTTTTGTATCGTAATCACCGTGAGGGTCGCATTGACGTTGCTCACTGCCTACTAGCTTCTTTTGAGAAGCTGCTGCCCTGGGGCCGGTTGTTCAGAAGCCGATTTTACCACAAGTTCTTCTAATCTTGCAATCTGATTGGCTAATTTGCTGTTGTCGATAAGAGTCTAGACAACGCTGTACGCGTCATGTTCGCGTCAATTTGTCACGCAATGTAGTAGCCAATCAGGAACGCTCATTTTGAGAAATAAACTAATCATATTGCGAGAAAGTTATAGACAACGCTTGCTCTTTCGTTGTGTCATGATTTTGGTCATGCTCTGAAATAAAAACTTTCTTTGGCGTTGAATATTGTAGTAAAAAACAAATCGAAAGTGGTTCAGCGTTGTCTGTGCTCTTTTATAAAGTAATTAGGATAGTATGCACACTCTCATTAGTCAATAGCTTTGTTTAGATGAGAGTATGGAAACACGGCTGTGACAGCTCACGAATATTGATTAGTTATGTATTGTCAGACGCGCGTTTTGATTGGTTGGTAGGAAATATGAGCGTGTTTCAAAAAAATCTGTTTCAATCAAGAAGTAAAAAACCAGCATTTTCCTTCATTTGTTGAATTATCTTTGAGAAATATTTGATAAAAGCAATAGAGGACTTTTTTCTGTGTTTCCATAGCCTCATCTAAACACTCGGGGGAGTTGGGAGAGATACGCAAACCCTCGACTGCGTCTCGGGTTTGCATAACTGTCTCCGCAACATTTTGACCACTGTGATGACGAATATCGTTGTCGATAAGAGTACAGACAACGCTGAACCACTTTCGATTTGTTAATTAACGGTAATCCCAGATTAAAAATAAACCAAGGAGTTTATTTCTCTACTCCTAGATGCTGTTCAACGCTGATTTTCGGCGAAACTTTACATTACAAGAAGTCAATCTTAAAAAACAAAAATAAGCAAAAGAAACTTTCACCAAAAAGTTAAAACGTGAAACAAAAGTTTACGCTAATCCTGGATTAAGTTAATCGGCTTTCGAACTACCGGGCGGTGATCAGAACATGCGGTTACCACATGAGCGGTCATATGATAAATGAGAAATCTTCACTAACTGGGTTAGCAATGAATGATTTGCCAGTAATGGGAGACCTATGTTATATGCAAGGTTCTGGGATCGCCAGGGGATCTACTTCTGGGATCGCTAGGGGGCAAACAATGCAAGTCGCTAGAAAGAAATGTTTGAGACAAAGTTGTGTCTTCGTCAAAAGAAGTGACTTTGGACAAAGAATAACGCATTTTCTCTGCGATTTTGTGAGACACGGAGGTCACTAATGTTCTTGCGTGAAATTTGTAAGTTTTTGTGTGATTAATGCGATAAATTTTATCGATTAACACTCTTTCTAGCTTAAGACAGATTGTGAAATCTAATTGTTGTAATGGTCTCGAAATAGTATAAACTTAGATATAAATTTGAGGAGATTGACTCAATAAAGCCTATTCGGTAGTCATAACGTGTGCAGGAATTTTAATACAACTAGTATAACTGGAACTATACCCGGTGGCAATCATTGTGCTGTGTGGGGTTGTAAAAATGACCGAAGGTACCCAGAAAACCAAAAAGTTCTTGCTCATGTTGGTAGAAGAAGAAGGAGAAGGAGGAGAAGAAGAAGAAGAAGATTGTATATGTGCTCTCCCCTTTACACACAAATGAGAAAGCTATTAAAGAAGTAAATAAGCTATTCTATTCATTCCTTTGGAATGGAAAAGGAGATCAAATTAAGCGAGATTTAATTATTAATGATTACCCAAATGGGGGTCTCAAAATGATAGATATACAGGTTTTTAGTAAGTCCCTAAAAGCTACATGGATTAAAAAATATTTAGATGAAGGAAATCAGGGGAAATAGAAATACTTCTTTGATCTTGAGCTAGAGAGACATGGAGGTTCAATAGCACTCACTAGTAACCTAAATAAGAAAGACACCATAGAGAACCTCAAGATTAAAAACTGCTTTATAAAGGAGACTCTGTTAATCTGGACAGAAGTTAATTTTGATGAACACATAATGTCCGAGAAACAGTTTCTTGAACAAAGGTTATGGCACAACTCACTCGTAAGAATCAATAACTGCCCTATCTTCTATCGAGAATGGTTTGACAAGGGCGTCAAGAAAGTGAAACATTTGAAAGATGTCTCTAACAATTTTTTAACATTCGCTGAAATGCAGCGCAAATACAGCCTTAATATTTGCCCTCTAAAATATTATGGCCTTCTGTCTACTCTGAAATCCGTTTGGAATACGTGTAAAAACGACTATATCAACAACTGTGACTGAAAGCTTTGCGGCCAAATTAGCAAAATGCCAAAGTGCGAACAAGCTGGTTTACACTAAATTAATTTCCATAAAAAGCACGCACCCAACCCATAATCAACAGAAATGGCTGAAAGACTGCCACCAGAATGACGTTGATTCAATTAACTGGCGGGATGCCTACCAACTAGCCTCTAAATACACTAAAAGTACGAAAATTCTTGAATTCCAGTACACATTTTTGCATAGACGAATAGCAACAAATGACTTCCTAACAAGAATTGGAGTAAGGGGCAACCCAAACTGTTCCTTTTGTAATAGGGAACAGGAGAAGTGGCCTCTTTTTGGCATGATTTAACCGTAAGGCTAACTTTGCTCCACATTACTCCTGAACATTACACAATAGACCCACTCGTCGCTCTCAGTTTAAAGCCAGATTCTTCCAAGAACCATCAGCAAATCAATTTTTCCTGCCTTCTAGCCAGAAATTATATCTGGATAAGCAAAAGAAAACTAAGAAACCGCACCAAAAGTAGAAGGCTTCCTACAATACTTGAAATCAATTTACAGTATAGAGGCCAATGCACAAAGCGCTGTTCCCAAAAAGTGGAAATCTTTTAACACATTATTTTGGTAAGCCGTGTCTTTTAGTCATCAGTGTCTCTTGATCCACTGAATTTTCTGCCTGTTTTTTGACTTTTGGTACATATGCTCCGCAATCACTGCCTTTCAAGTAATAAAAACACAAAGTGCTTTGTATATATTAGCACCCTATTATAACTGGAAGTTTGTGTAATAGTGTATGTATTGTATTGTATTGTATTGTATTGTATTGTATTGTATTGTAAGTAGAGTGCGTATTTGTAAAAATGGAAAATAAAATAAAAATAAAATAAAAAAAGAAGAAGAAGAAGGCATATTTTGTCATACAAGGAAGATGTCTTAAAAACTGTTATTGATATACACGTTTAACCAGGCGTAAACTTGATTTGGTGTTTGAATTTTTAGAACCTAAGACCAAAGAAATTCATTACTGGAGGGGGAGCAAGAACACCAGAATATCATCCAAAAAAAGAAAAAAAAAAAAGCTACACGTGGGCACGAGGGGGTTCTGACTAAAAGGGAACATTATTCATTCTTACCTTTAGTGAGGACAAGAAAAGGTTTTGATGTCGAATTCCTGGCTGACACTTTTGGTATTTCACCAGGCCAAGTTTCTAGAGTTTACAATACCTGGATCACATTCTTGACACAAGAACTTTCATTGTTAGTTCCATGGCCTTCTAGACCAGACGTGAAAAAATCTCTTCCAAAAAGGTTCAAGACATTTGAGAATGTCAGAATAATAATTGACTTTGTAGAACTCTTTATTCAAAAACCAAACAACCCTTCCAGCCAAAAGACCACATGGAGCAGTTATAAGCACTGGGACACTGTTAAATTGTTGGTTGGTAGGTATAACACGAACTGGTGTTTTTTTAATTTATTACTCCTCTATGGTCAGGGTCCATACACCTTATTCCAAAATGGCCACTGATTTATGCGAATAGAAATTGGCCCTTGTTGCCTTGTTCAAGATAAAATATTCTTTTGAATTTTAAGCTTAAGAACGAGGCATCAAGGGCTAATTTAAATAAAAACAAAAAAATATTTAAATGGCGGCCATTTTGGAAAAAAGGTGTAAAAGTGATAAAGAAATTGTGAAAAAAAAGTGGACTTCTAAACGTGCTTGAGGAGGGGAATGCAGTTATGGCAGACAGGGTTTTCTTATTCGAAATATCCTGGAATTTAAAAAAGTCCACCTTGTTTCTCCAGCTTACTGTTGAGGACCACGACTGTCAGCTAAAGGAACAACTTATACCCGTCGTGTTGCATCATTACGCACACATGTTGAAAGGAAATTCTAAAATTGAAACAATTTAGAGTCCTCTCCGGGCTTATTCCGCTTTTGTTGAAACCAATAGACAGAATCGTTTTTGTTTGCGCAGCCTTAACTAATTTGTATAAGAGAAGCATAAAGTAGAAATAGTGTAGCAGCTCTCGTAACCTGCTTTTGTTTGGTGTTGTAAGCATCTTCTATTGTTTTCAAGTCTACGTCAATAATTGTCTAGTGTTTTGGTTTTAGCTTGGGTGGCGAGCCAATCACATTATACGTTAGAAGAGCTGCTACATCATGCTAAACGGTAGAGATGAATTACAGCAGTGTTTTTTTTTTTACTTCTTGATTTTATTTATTTTGTTGTCCTTGATCTTTGATTGTAGCTGTTAAGAGCATGCAGAAGAATGGAAGGAACTATTTGTTTACAATAAAACTTGTAATCTTTTTTCACAACATTTTCGCAGAAAATAGCAATAAAATCAATTGTTACAACATGTATACCCTTACTTGTATAAGTGACACTGTCATGTACAGGGACCGCGGAGACCATTTTAAAGTGGTAGGGTTAAAAAATCTGGCCAATACAAACAAACGCTAAGGAAGTGTTCGTAATTTATCTTGCATTTGCACGCCATCTTACAACCTTAATAAATATAACATAGACGTCCTCAGTTAATATACCATCCAATACAGCCATTACTGATATTAAATAAACCTACGTACCCTTGCTACGTTTTAAAGCTGCTCACGGTGCCGAAGTTTTTCTTGCGGTTCTCATTAGGGAGCTTAAGCACGCGCGTTTTTGAGACGCGGACGGCAACCGGAAGTGAGCTGTTTTCCCTTTTAACTTGTTTTAACACAATCAAATTTACATTGCTGAGTATTTTTTCTCCATTAGAGATGATTAGTTTAAAAATCTGGGAGACACCACTGTCCTGGTACGGGAAATGTTCTCTTCCGGTTGCCGTCCGCGTCTCAAAAACGCGCGTGTTTAAGCTCCCTAATATTGCGAGAAACAAACTCATCTTCGACGTCAGCTCCATCCAGTCTCTGTCAGGACACTTGAGTTATCTAGCAATAAAGTGGTGGAAGTCCTTTTGTAAGTTTTCAATTTTTCGTTTTAATAATTCGTACAAGGTTTTTCGATTGCAGAAGGACTTTACCTGGCACGCTTTTGAAAAACCTCGTGATGATCCTTCTTGAACAACGTTTGAGCTAGCACGGTCAACGAGCAGGCCACTAACAGAATGTTTGCAAGTATGGAGTTCGTGAAGCATGTGGGCAAATCACCCTAGTCCCGCTCATTCGTGTCTGTCATACGGTAGGAACGCCTGTCAAATAATTAACTGCTGCCGCACAGCTTTACCAAACCTTTGACTTGAGGCAAATGTTCAAGAATAGACGCGTTTTATTACTTTCAAGTAGTAAAATCCATATTCTGTCCATCTGAACTGGCCTGGAGCTCTAGAAAATATATCCCAGCAATAAAAGTGGTAGGGCTATAGCCCAACCAACCCCTCCCTCCCCTCCCTCCTTGATGTATGTCTGAAGTTGGTTTTTGTCAAGGTAAAAGTTTCCATCTTCATCTTTTACCTCACCAATACTAGGTAACAGGAAAGCAGTTTTGGGGTCCAAGTCTTTCCCATTAAACGGGCATTTGATTTCTACTATAACAGTATTACAGCATGAACATTTTCTAATACCATCTAAGCTAGCTCCTAGCCAAGTGTATTTTGAACTAATAAGGAAACCAGGTTCTTCCAGTTTAAAGGCACTATGCTGTTTTTCACAAACTTAAGAGTAATATAATTTTGCATTGCTTTCTTCTCTTTGCCATATAAATGCTCAATGGCATCAGGATTTGATAGAATGGTGGAATGATGGAATGGAATGGTGGAAATATCGAACGGAATGGCGGAACGGCGGGATTGCGGAATGCTCGGTTTATTCTAAAATATGGAATATATGGAATCTTCTGAAACACGGCAAAAATCGAATATTTTGGAAACACGGAATATACGGAACATTCTAAAACACGGAATATACGGAGTATTCTAACACGCGGGATGAGAGGAAAGTCTTTTAAGAAAGGATATAAATATTGCATTTTTTGCCCGTGAGTAGTCTGGGTAGGATAACATAACTTCGGATTTCCTCGCCTAAGTGCCTGCATATTTGATCAGCTCCACCCTTACATCTGCAGAATGCAGAGTATATAGATCCATTATAATCAAGCACAAACCAGAGTATAAAATACTGCTCATCCTCTTGCGTTTTTTTCTTCTGCATGGGTATAACCCCTGCTAAAAACGCATAAAATATACTGCCATCAAGATCCTGCACAGTCTTCACTCCAAGTCTTTCAACATGGCCATTTAAGCAAAGATTATAGCCTTCAAATGAACGCCAGGAGGACAGCATATCTTTGTCATATTCAGTCGTACTCATTATCAAGTGATTGAAAATGTCCATCAGTCCGAATGGAGGCAGCTGTGAAAAGTCATTGGAAAATGATATCATTTGAAAAGGATCTGGAATTTTAAGCCCTGCTGGTAAAGTAAGGCGTCCGAGGTACATTCATCAATAGAACAATTTCCAAAGTCAGGATCAGTGGGAAGGTCCATACTAGCTATAGCTAGATATAGGCATATTTTTATCCTCTTAAAATTTTTCATCTGTTCTGATTTTCTAGCTGAGAGTCTAGTGATCCGAAAACTATAGGGATCAAAACTTACCTTTTCGAAAATTTCAGCCAGAAAAAAGCCTACCGAAAATTCTAGGTGACCTTTTTAGGGTAAAAATCCGTTAAAAATGGGTAATTATACCATTTTTCAGATGTTCGAAAATCCTAGGAGAGGCAGGCAAGCAAGAAATTGTACAACAAATGTTCCGAAAATTGTAGATCTCAAGTCGTCTGAACTTTCAGTCACTATACTCGATCAGCCACCTTTTCCAGAGCTTTTCCACCCTCCCGTTCACTTCTCTTTAACGTTTCATTATGATTCGAAAATAAAGGTAGTCAAGGGTGGCATAGTCGGTTAGTGCGCGGCCTTGGTGCATAAGGTCCTGAGTTCGATACCCGGATCTCACATCCTTGTTTCGACTTCTTTCCTTTCAGTGTAGCCTATAAAGTAGCTTTAAATACCCTTAAAACGGAGCACTGATGGAAAGAGGGGGGTAAAATGAGCGCACCGTCGGCTTCCTGGGAGAGTACTTTCTAGAGAGTAAAAAAACTTCCGACGTTAAATAACGTGTACCTTTACCTTTACCTAAATGTGCCAATCTTTTGCCGGCCTGGAATTTTTTCCCCGCCGTTTTTGTCGCCATGTTATTTTCACTAACGTTTGAAAAAGCAAGTAGACTTGCGCACGACCCCATGCACGACTGAACAACGCGAATATCAGTCGTGCAGTAGTCTACTTGACTTTCATAAATATTTTCAAATCAATTTTTGACTGATCACGATCTTCTCTGATTCAACGCTGTGCAAGACTTATCGTCCACGGTTTTTGCAAAGGTTTTAAAACTTCAACTTCACTAACGCTTGAAGTAATACGTGACATATGAAAAGTCGCGTTACCTGCGCAGTAACGTTGCGCACAAACAATTAGCGAGAAAGTCCTTAAGGTAATTCCCTTGAAATTGTTCTACTATCAAACCTTTTTGGAAACTTGGCATAATTAACATTCATGATATGATCATTAAAAAAATGCAATTAAAAAATGGGGTCACCGTGCTTGTTTACGCGTCAGCAGGCTCTTAAAATTCGAATCACCTTCATACAGAATTAAGTCTTGGTTACTTCAAAGACACAACATTTCATTTTGAAAATAAAGCTTCTTTTATTTACATAAGCAGTAATGCTCCATTTACGCCGACTTTGATTCCCTGGTTGTGGGAATAGTGCACTTTTTGGGACAGTTCCGTGGTTAGCTTGAAGTCCTCGCCATGGGTAAAATACACCCAGTACGGAACTGTTTTCCAAAAAAAAATCATGTTCTACTATCAAACTTTTTTTCTTCTTCAAATATGTTCTTTATTAGAGTGTTCTTAGCAAATACCTGAAAAAAAAATCGGGGGTCACCGTGCTCGTTTGAGAGAAAAGGAGCATTTATTTCGCTATCGGGTTTAGTTTGAGCGAAATCTCTTACGTTTTGTATGCGCACGTGCTCCTGTGCTAATTTCGCGAAAATCGTGCGCAGTAGGGATGCGCAATGCAAACTCGTACCTGTGGTATAGGGTACTAGTATCACTGTCATCCCTATGCCCTCCCCCTTCCTCCTTTTGCACTTCCGTTCTGCACTGTACTGCTCGGATGCCAAAATGTTAAAACATACAGACATGCTATGGCTATAAGTGGTCTTTACGAAAACTGCCGGACGACAGCGCCAAATGAAGTTTGTGGGTTTGCGAATGTCTGTGGTTACATCAGCAACACAATTTCGTTCATTGTTTTGGTTCCTCAAATATGGAAGAACTGGAAAGGACGTTCAGTTGAGGGTCTGAGTATCTTGTGGGCTTCCGCCAACTTTACAGCCTCTTTGGTCAACTGTTTCTTCGCTTTTTCGACAGAACCCCTTCCAGTTTACAGCAAAATATCGGCTGTATATGTGTCTATTCCTGAGTTCTTCATACTCGTCCAATTTTGGTTTTACTCCAAGCACTCGGTTCAAATGAAATTCTTTTACGGTGTGGGCTGCTTTTTGATCTGGATTATTGTGATCACGCTTGAATTGTCAGTAGCAAATGCTGCTCCAAACATTCAATGGATAGCAATTGTGTTGTGGTCTATTGAGTCCTTTCCACAGGTTTGTTGTGTTGAATAGAGTGTATGAATTAACACTTTTAAAATAGAAAATGGTTCGGACCCAGGAGTTTACATACCTCAATGGAATTTGATGGCTGGTCTTTCATATATCGGATCCGAAATAATTAATGTCCACAAAACAAAGAAACAAAGCGAACATAACAATACCTAATTGGAATAACAATGGTTCTTTTGTCCTACCCCACTTTTGCCCGGTATATGAAAGTCTGGGCAACCCTAAAACCAGGAATCCGGAATGCGGAATCACAGGTCATTGTTTTACCAATACAGAGAGTAAAAAATATCCTAAACATTCATAAAAGCTAACCTTAGGCCTAATTAGGCCTAAACAAACGTTTTTAGGCCTAAGGTTAGCTTTTATGAATGTTTAGGATAGTTTTTACTCTCTGTATTGGTAAAACAATGACCTGTGATTCTGGATTCCGGATTCCGAGTTTTAGGGTTGCCCTGAAAGTCTACCCAATTTGATCGTCTGGGTGAGTGTTAAGTCAACTTGAAGTAACTGACGTTTCGACAATATGAGCGGAAGTCATCTTGTGTGACTCAGAAGTTTTGTTATCTACTCAGGTTGTGGAAACTTCAGTTACTGCCAACAGTTCTGAGGACTACTTTCACCCAGGCGATCAAATTCCATCAAGGTACAAAACACTTAGTTTGTAAATTCATCATTGCTATCAAATTTGGTGGAAGGAAACTATGTATCTTTGTTCTTGCAACAGATTTTGTACATTACACAAATTATTGTTATCCACATCTCAAGAAATTGAATGCAAAGTTCACATAATCATATAGGAAGGAAAAAATGAATTTCCGAAGGATGATTTTCATGTGTGCATTTTCTTCCATTTTGACATTAATCTAACATTTTTTTCAGCTTTCCTTCCATTTTATTTCCACAATGCATAGGAATAGGTATCATGTGGGCCAAGACACCTAAACAATGCACAATAACACAATGAGCAATCAATAGAAATTGATGATTGGAAAATCAATCCATCAATAGATGGCAATTGATTTAACAGTTAATTAATTGGCATCGATTGGTATCAGCCAATCAATTACTAATCAATAATCATGCAAAAGTGGTGGTGACCTTAATGTCAAGTGTCATCAGTTGGAGTTCCAAACAAATTCCTGTATCTTGGGCATGTACCCAGAGCGTATAATAATTATTTTTTAACACGGACTTGCAATGTTTGATGTCAGATTAATTTGTTCACTGATAATTGGTCTTGGCACAAATACAGTGTACTAGGCAGTGTAAGACAGGACAAGTAAACAGACCTCACCTAAATGCTTCCTGATTGCCGTAAAGGCCTGTTTAAACAGTTTCAACATTTGTTTCAACATGCATTCAACATTCTGTTTAACCAAATGTTCGGTGCATTTGAAGTGATATGTCAAAAATGAGTGCGAGTATTTTGTCAGGGGTTCCAAACACTGAGAACAGATGAAAGCACGACGCTGTAGGCGTTGTGCTTTCATTGTTTTGAGGTGTTTGGAACCCCTGATGAAACACGAAGCACGAGTTTTTGACATGACTTGTCAACCTTTTTTTAAACTAAGTAGGAGTGTAATGTGATGATCTTTTGTTTTATCGGACAAGTGATAGTAATTTGTAAAGGAAATGAATATTCAATATTTGGGTGAGTTTAAAGGTAGAACGTTCGAATAAATTGACATAATAGGTCGTGATGGAGAGAGAGTCAGAATCACGCCTGCCAAAATTGTCTTCCCAAGAAAGTGATTGGGTTAACGAGGCCGTTTCAGTTTCAACTCAATATAAAAATAATTGGGCTGTTACGGTAACATTTTCGCTGAATGTAGACCTGAGATTAATTTTAAGAGAGGTACAAGTGCTGGTTTTAGATTACGGTGGACTTTTCAAAGACTAAGAACTACACAAGGTTCAAGCCTTGAGTTCAGACATTGCTGAAATGGATGCTCTTTTGCTGAACTGTTGGGTGTCTAAATTCATTTTAATCCTCTGGCCCGGGTTGCTTGAAGCATGCAGGTTAGCGCTAACCAGCATTAAATACCATGGAAACCTATTGGTTTGATACCTCTTAACCAACGGTTAGTGATAACCGGGCTTTGAGCAACCAGCCCTTGGACACTAATGATAAAAGGTACTGCAAAAGTTTTATGTTGAATATTTGGTAAATTTAAAATGCATTGTGTTCGGGTAGTTTATTTATTTGTTTTTTTTTTTCCCCCAAGGTTTATTAGCATAAAGGTTCATTAAAATTCAAGTGTCTTCATCAGTGGTTTGATCAGTTTTTGAACTAACTCGGACGTTTCCTGATCTGTAGTTTCATTGGGTATCGAGACACATGCACCTGACCACAATGGCCACTCCGTTTAAAACTCGTTGAAAGTGTGTTGAATAAAGTTTAAATTGGTTTGAACTTTTATTCAACATTGATTCAACTTTTCGTTTGTTCTTGAAAATGTTGAATGGTGTTGAAGCCATTTGAACGCTCTGTTCAAATGGCGTTACTAGTTTGGCGTTACTAGTTTGGCGTTACTAGTTACTTTGGCGTTACTTTGGCGTTACTAGTTTGTCTGGAGGAGAGAGAGACTGGTTTCTAGTTCTTAGTGTTGGTTCTTTTGTTGGCGCGATGTTGGAATCGTTTCAACGGCTTCCAAACAACTTTGTTTTTGTGTCCAACATTTGCCCAACATCCGGTCGACTTTTGTTGAACGAATGTCTGTCAAATGTTGAAATGGTTTAAACGGGCCTTAATACTGCATAGCAGACTTAACTGATTAGAGTGTAATGTCAAGTGCTAAGTGCTACACGGCCAACGTTTGCAAAAAACGTAATCCTTCCTTAATACTGCATAGCTGCACAATAGTTGCCATTCAAACACGCCCAAAACTAAAGTGTTAAATGTTTTTGATTGATCGATTCTCATCGGTTATCAATGACATTTAATAATCAATGACAATCAATAATCACAAAAACTTGCATGATCGATTGTCCATCGATTTATCGATCCATTATTAAATTTACATCAAATGCTATCGATTGCCATCGATTTCATCGATTGTTCACGCCCTGAGCAATGCTGAGACTGAATGGAATCTCAGCCAATTTCTCATATGATGTTATATGCATTGCACCTGAGTCCTGGGGGCTTATTTCTTGTCTCCATGATCTTCGCCACACACTGAAATCAGTGATTCCAAGCAAAAGAGAAGGCTGTCTCCTCCTCTAGAGCCCATTCCTCTACTCCGTAAGAGTCTAAGAAATTAACTCCTCTGCCATTGCTAAAAGAAATTTGATTGGATATCTTCAGTCAGGTTCCGTTACTTGGTATTGCAGAAAGGCTGGCTGCAAAGACTATAATCACAGCCCAGCCTTGAGTGTAGGGGAGAGCAAAAAATGTAAAACAAACCAAACAACTTTTTGCCCTTTTATTTAAACTCATGAATGAGACGGCTTCTTTGATAAGCTAGGATGACTCCCAGACCACGTTACTCAGCGCATAGTTGACTAAGGTTTGCTTTAATTTACATTTGAGGTGATACTGAACATGCGTTTGCGGACCACAAGCGGTCAATCCACGTCCTCAGTTGTGCTTAGTTTGATGGTTAAAACCACAGGTTTCCTCTCCAACTATCTTCTGTTGCTGCCTTTGCGATGTGTTATCATGACATATTTTTCAAGCACATTAGCTTATGTCAATGGAATTCAGGTAAGGTATCTTTCTTTTTAACCATAATTTACTCTTCTATCAGCACACATCGGATATCAGATGGTAAAATTAATAGCAACAAGGCATGTAGCCCAGAGTAGGCTGTAACCAGTCCCATATCCAGCAAGTGGGAATGGAATAATAATTGTTTTATTCAATTTACTGTAAATTCTGATCTCTCGGACACTTGGAAATTAAAGCCAATCAGTTTCTAGCTTGGTAAGACTTGATGCAATCAGTTTCCATATTAGGTGGGACAGTATATGAGCTGGTTACCGAGATTAAGTGAACCAATCAGAAAGCTGTAATGTTTGCCTTGCTGCCTCACATATTTTGTAAAACTTGCTAAAAAAACGAAGGCCTGAAAACGTTTGCAGTTCCGTGTTCACATTTTTAGGCTTTTTGCGTGAAATGTATGTCCAGTTGTGAGCTGCTTTGTTTGACAGTGAAATTGCAGTCGAGTAAAGGAAAGGAAAGAAACTTTATTTAAGTGTCTAATCTTTTAGCGCTGGAGCACTAATTGGGGACACTGTAGATTGAAATTAACAAGTTAACGCAAATCAAATCAAATTTTGGTTTTTGAGGAGAGGGGAAAACCGGAGTACCCAGAGAAAAACCTCTCAGTGCAGAGTCAGGAGGACCAACAAACTCAACCCATGACTATTACGTGAAACAAGAAGAAAGCTGTGTTGCGCAAAGTTTGTAGATAAATAAACTGGTCAAAATTGTTCATTATTGCGCAAAAAATATGTAGGAAGAGGCAGCAGCCTCGAAACGTATGGCAATTTACATTTTTTCGCGCAATAATGAACAACCATGACTATTACGCCGTGCTCTCACCACTGCGCCATCCCTGCAAGGATTTTCCCCAGGCGAATTTACTACCCTTTAACTTAACGTTTTAATTAGTAAGATTGTTGCTGTTGTTCTAAACTGAAGAGTTAGTTAAATGTGTTGAACGCGTAGCATCACGTTAGATATAAAAGTCCTTGGATTGACTCGTGAAGACTGTATCCCTTTCCTAAGAGTAGACAACCACAACTTGTTGCAATGGGCTTCAGAAAAAAATTGAATGTCGGTGTGGAGGATGTAGTGGGTTACGCGTTAAAGCTTTGTGTTGACCAAAAGGTCAGTAAATATGAAGAGAAGAAGCTATGCTTTTAGTGGATATGAATGAAACAAGGGGGAAGGGTTCGATTTTGCTCATGTCTTAAATGAATTAAGAATTAGGTAGCTACATGGATTGAACTGCCAATCAGCAAAACTCGTTCAGATTTAAGCTCCTGTCAATTGTTTTTTACTCTAACCACTCAGGTTATATGGTATCCGAAACCACAACCAAAAAAGACCACAATAATTCACACTGCATATGGAAGCACCGGGAGTTCAAACGAAGAGGCCTTAGAAGCCAACGACTGTGAAGAATTCCTGCTAGCGGGCGATCTTGAAGGATCAGTCGAAGTTGACAGGGCTTCCCTGGAAGAGATGGCCTCTATATGTACATACGTGACACCAACATTCGAGCTTCGCGCCAGATTACGTGACATTCCAATCTATCAATTGTTTTTTGCAGGTTATCTGTGTCTTACGGTATTCATTTTTAGCGTGTGCGTGTGTGTTAACACTCGTTCTGCGTGGGGAATTTTCGCGCCACCTGTGGTGATGGTTGTTTTGATTGGCGCGTTTTTGTATCGTAATCACCGAGAGGGTCGCATGCACTTTGCTGATTCCCTACTGGCTTGGTTTGACAGGCTGCTGCCCTGATCAGAACATGTGGTCCACGTGGTTACCACATGAGCGGACATGTGATCGATGAAATCTCCACGAACTGGGTTAGCAATTGGGAAAACCTTAAATAACAATGACCACAACCAGGTTTTCTGAGCCCGCGAGACTGAGCACCCCCAGCAAACCATTGTTTTTGTTTTAACGAAAACCGCTAGTCAGCAACTTGGTTCTGGTCATTGCTGTCTAAGGTCTTTCTAGCAATAGACCACTTCGGAAAATACCATAATACTCTCTGTTTGTCCCCTCAAATTTTGCATCAGCATTGTTTCCAGTTTCTTTTGAGACTTACTACGAAAATCACCGATCTGTGGAATGGGCGCGAATTACTGAGTCACTGGCCCGTCCACTTTCGCTCTTAAATAGTTCAAATTCTTGAGAGGTGTTGTGTTCAACGCTAGTTTTCAGGCCAGGGAACCTTTCTTGCACTCGAAATAACAGCGAGTCCATGGTTGCACTTGAAACCTCTTCGCTGGACAAGAGCAATTTTATCCATTTCCTCTGGGACTCGTGATTTTGAATTTAACGTATCTTTCCATTGTTGTGGTTGTTCCGGTACACCTGGATGGCGAAAGCTGGCTACTGCTCGTACCGTGGGAAAGGAATTTTATCAAAAAGTGTAACTGAAGTGGGCGGGGCAGTCACTCAATAATTTGGGCCCATTCCACAGATCGGTGGTTTTCGTAGTACATTGGTGCCAAGAAAAAACAAAAACAATGCTTACCCCAAATTTGGGGGTGGGGGACAAACAAAGAGTATTATGGTATTTTCCGAAGTGTCCTATTGTTGACGAGGTTGCTCGAAAGCTCTTAAGACATCACGTGACAATATTTTTTTATGTAATAGGGACAGCAGCACTTCTTGAAAGAAAATCCCTTAACTGGAATGAAAAGTGACATCGTGTAGCTCCAGTTTAATCAGGAACGGCTGCTGATCTTTCAAAACTGTTAGCCTTTGTGTGACTTTGAAAGGAAAATTGTCGTTTTGAGCTAACCTTTTCAGTTGTTACGCACCAATGAATCATGAAATCATTGTGTTGAGGCATTAAAATGAAATAAATAGAAAAGAAAAAATAACCACAAAAACAACAAGATTATTAAGAGACATATGTTTTTTAGAGTATATACATAGGGACATACAAATGCAATTAGTTTCCTAATATATGCTGAAAATATGATCCATAGAGAAAACCATGTATCAATAGGGGAAGCACACTGGCGCAGAATCAATATTGCAGCCGTAAGTAGTGGTCTCGCTGGAAACATATAAATTTAACCTTCATTGAATTAAAATTGAATTATGGTATTGAATATTGCTACAATAGGCTTGCCATACCGCTCACAACATTTTACAATGTTGTTTAAAAGAAGATATTATGACTCTAATGTAGCATAGGGAAGAAGATACTAAAGAGTTTAAGAAACGACGATAGCTGCGATAACGAAAACGTCACTTCAAAATATAACTTTGCTCTGTAATAGTGCTTCAAGTATTCCCAGATTATTTCATCATGTAAAAAATATGGGCGATCTATCCTAGAATCGTTGTTGCGGTTGTTGTTTTTCAACTCCCTGTTCAAAGCCAATCAGAGACAAGAGGAGATCTAATTGGGCCTCGATCATTGTGATTGTGTTGTTTTGATTGTCGGCGCTTCTTTTGATTTCTCAGAGTATACGTCATTGATTTGGTTTTAGATGTATGACACTCGATTTATGGCTCAGCGTCTGAGAGCTGAAAAGCTTGGGTCTTCGTTGAAAGAATGTCCATTCGGGACCCCACAGAGCTTGTCTTGTTTCGTGAGTTATCATCGTCTGTCTTTAAGGTCTCTTTCATTTTCTGCACTTGCGCATTCAGCTTTGTCAAAGCTTCTTCTATTTCACATAACTGCTGCTCCAGTGACGAGTTCTGGGTGTGTTTACCTGCTTAGGTGAAAGTGGAATGGATAAACATTGGGAACACAGATGGACATTAAGAACACAACAGTGTGAAATCTTCTGTAAAAAAATAAATGACAAGCTTCGTCCCAACTGCGTCCTTGGTGCGTAATGAGAAATGACATTAGAGAACTTAAGAGCCATTTTCCGAGAAAATCGAAAATCGCAAGACACTCGTAAAAAAATCGATTTTTTTTTTCTTTTGCCAAAACATCCCTTTTAGTGACCTAATTCAAGAAAAAATAGTTTTGGGTTCAAGCGATTCATTGTACGGGAGAAATAACAAAAAGTTTGAAAAATCGATTTATTGCTGGTTTTTCGCGCTTAAAAACAACAGAATCCGACCTCAACTTCGAGAAAACGGTGAACGCATAAGAAACAATCCCTAACATCGAAACTTCAGGCGAATATTATTTCGTTCTTAATCTTTGAAGCCCTAAAAGAAAATTTGAAGAAATAAGTTTTTTACATTTACAATCGACAAGTTTAAAAAGGACATATTTGTGTCTCTTGAAATGTTAGAAAATGAAAGCGAACTTTAACTGTTGAAAAAGCCCTCTGGTATATGCCGCTTCCTAGTAAAACCCATATAGAATAAAGCCTTGGCTATTGAAGTAAATTACGGGAAAGTTTTAGCTCTGGGAATTAAATACAGCCCTGACACTGGAGTAAGCAATTTGAGAATTTCATTTAATAAAATGTATGCAAATTAGACGGCCCGCTGAAGGAATTCATACTAAACAAAGTTTAGTGCAAAAGGACTACTTACTGTTGCTAGTAATATGTTTTTACAGTGAAAATGTTATTTCTAGCTTTCAGCTGTGTTGGTGAGAGCCGTAAATAACTTTTTATATGACGACTGAAAAACGTTTGTTCAGCCACATTGCCGCAGCGAAATCATTGAGATCGCAACTTCGAACTGAAACTGTCATCGCTTGATGAAACTCCGTTACCACAATGGTAAAATAGTTTTCTTCAGGAGGAAAAAGCAGAATTAAAATGCATTCGAAACCGTTGACTTCGATTTTGAAGATTTCAAGCCACCACAAGGTCTCATGACTTCCATATGCCAAGGTCACGTTAGCAAACTGTCACGAAATACTCAATAGCTTCTGTTTTCGGTCTTTGTTTTGTTGGTAAAAAAATACATACAATTTTCACAGAACAGACCTTCTTGCTTAATTTGATTTATATATTTGTATTGGTCCAGACACATGCATATGCTGACTTGTTGTAAAAGACATTCATCACAGTTTTTGATTCAGAGTGAAGGTATAATATTTCCCAAAATATTTCAAACACAAATGTTTCCTTAATAAGTTCGTTATTCCCGAATTTACCACCTTGCAACAATCCCTACAGCAAAATAAAAAAGCATAAAATTCAACTTTATAGCTTGCTATAGTTTTGTTTCGGATTTGTTTTTTATGATTTTTCCTCCGAACCAGGATCCCTAGCCAGGTAACTAGAAATTCTCAGTTTCATTTAGAGCTTGTTCACAACACAACTTCAAACTTGAGTGTGCTTATCGCATCCTTGAAACCTTCGAGACCTCCTCAAAATTGTTGAAAAGCCTATTGAGGCTAATAATAATCTTTGAGTTAAATTTGACCAATTCACGCCGCGAGCGCGAGAAAAAGAGAACCACTCCGCAGGGCTGAATACGCGATGTGGAGTGTTATAAAATTCCACATTCTCGCGCGTAACGCTTTCTCTAGAGACCTCTAGAAATGTTGTTTAGTGAAGAAAAACAAAGTTATCTTTGGTTAACTCAGAGAACTTGCAGAAATACCTCCAGCCTGCATAACAGGCGCTTTATCAGGGGCACCCAACGACGGTTTCCCCCCGAATTACTTTGAAAAGACTTTTTAGGCTATCCAGAGTACTTCTAGATCTCTAGAAATGTTTTCTAAGTGGCGCTAAGAAATTTATATATGTTCGGGCATCCTAGGGTAACTTGAGTCTTTTCGAAGTAACGAGGGCTTCAGTGTTATTTTCCCGAACATTTTAGCAGCAATTCAAAGTTTTCCGAAAGTGATAGTTTTTCGGTTCCTTTCTGCATGGCATTTTCGATTCCGAAAATTTTAGGCTTCCTTTCTCTACGAAAAACAACCTAACCTGGGGAGTGAAATGGGAAAAATGAACTTCAGAAAATCGGAGGGAATTTATTACATAAGCTTCGAAAATTGTGTACATGAATGGAACGGTCATCTAGAAATTTTTAGCCTTCCTCAAGCTATAGAAAATCCTAGGCAATGTTTGCTTCTCCGAACAGATATTTCACAGGGTGCCCCTGCTTTATGAGCTAGGCTAGGCGAAAGCGGCATTTTGCGCGAGGCGCGAAACGCGACAAGGGGAGGAAAAAATAAAGCTTTATCTTTCTTTATCCCTCGTTTCGCGCTTTGAGCAAATGCCGCGTTCGCCTCGCTTGGCTCATAAAGCACCTGTTATGCAGGCTAGAATACCTCTTCACATTTATAAGATAAGGTGTCATTGATTTGTTAGAGCGGGGAGAGACATTTATAACGTGCAAATAGTCACGAACTGAAAGGTAACTGACTGATTTGTAACAAGGACTCAGCCTGACAAACAAGAAATGATCTCACTCTCCGAAAAGGAACGCTCTTTTAAACATAAACAAACTTCAAAAATAAGCAAAGAAAGCAAAACAATGAACAAAATAGATCTTTTCTTGACTTAGTTATTCCGGCGAGAACAAATGGTGAATGATTCACTTCTGGAAGCAGCCTCTGAGGAGAAGTGAGAACACCGTTTAGGCAGAACTCTGCACTTTGTGTACTTTACCAGCCTGTTCACAGACTCTCTTCATTTTTAGATGCACGTATAAAAAAAAGCGCGTTCCGCCCTCTCTCACGGGCAATCGCTTATCTTGTGCGCGCACCAAATTCCCAAAACAGAAAAAACGTCTGTGAGCAGGGTAGCATTTCGTAATACTAGACGGGAATAGTTCAATTAAAATGAAATCGTAGAGGCACGTGCAATAGTAAGTTGCGAAACACTTCGTGACAATATATGAATTTTATTCCAGGAGCATTTGACCTGGAAATGTTATATTAATATTGTTCCCAGAGTCGAATATTTCTACACTGATGATCTATAAACAGACGTAGGGTTGTACATTTTTTCATTGGGACAGCTGTAATTGTTTCTTAATCTGTTTACAATGTGTACAAAGTATAGTACGTACAGTCGTATGTGACAAGCTAGCGTGACCAATCTCTGCGCGTTTGTTAAATTATGCGTCATATGATCTTGTTATCCTGTCTAGTATCTGATTTGTTCGCTCAATAAGAGTAATACTCACCTTGTTAACTGTGTGGTTTGAGCAGTGGTTAATTTTCATCATTGTATGTTATTTTCGGACCAAAACATAATCGGGTTTCATTATTACAGAAGCGTCTGATGACGCGTAATAAGCGCTGCGTGGGAAGTGTTTAGATAGCTCAAGCCCTGAAGTTGCTGGACACATTTTGGTCGAAATCAGTTATGGATGAGTTGCCACAAACAGATTAAGAGATGGATTTAACTTCTCTCACAACAAGCAATGGTAAGTTGTTCGTTCAACAAAACTTTGCGTTAAAAATATGAATTCATTCAGCGGGCCGTCTAATTTGCATACGTTTTATTTACTCAGATACTCAAATTGCTTACTTTAGTGTGAGAACTGTATTGGATTCCCAGAGCTAAAACTTTCCAGTAACTTAGTTCAATAGCCAAGGTTTTATTCTATATGGGTTTTACAAGGAAGCGGCATATACCAGAGGGCTTTTACAACAGTTAAAGTTCGCCTTCATTTATTAACATTTCCAGAGATACAAATTTGACCTTTTTAAACTTGTCGATTGTAATTGTTAAAACTTCTTTCTTCAAATTTTCTTTCATAAAATTAAAGAGTAAGTATGTAATAATTCTCGGCTGAGGTTTTGATGTTAGGGATTGTTTCTTATGCGTTCAACGTTTTCTCGAAGTTGCGGTCGGATTCCGTTGTTTTGAGTACGAAAAACCAGCAAAAAATCGATTTTTCAAACTTTTAGTAATTTCTCCCGTACAATGAATCGCTTGAACCCAAAACTATTTTTTCTTGAATTAGGGTACTAAAAGGGATGTTTTGGCAAAAGAAAAAAAAAATCGATTTTTTCACGAGTGTCTTGCGATTTTCGATTTTCTGGGAAAATGGCTCTTAAGCAAGCACGACGACGACGGCTACGAGAACGCCAAAAAACAATTTATAAAAGGATAGTATGCGCACTCTCATTGGTCAATAGCTGTGTTTAGATGAGGGTGTGTAAACGCGGCTGTGACATCTCACGAATTTTGATTGGTTATGTATTGTCAGACGCGCGTTTTTGATTGGTTGAAAGGAAATATGAGCGTGTGTCAAGAAAATCTGTTTTAATCAAAAAGTGAAAAAACCAGCATTTTCCTTCATTTGTTGAATTATCTTTGAGAAATATTTTATAAAAGCAATAGAAAACTTTTTTCCTGTGTTTGCATAGCTTCATATAAACACTCGAGGGGTTGGGAGAATTCTCGACAGTTTTGCAAACCCTCGACTTCGTCTCGGGTTTGCATAACTGTCTCGAATTCTCCCAGCCCCTCTCGTGTTTATATCAGGTTATGCAAACGCGGAAAACGTTTTCTATTGCTTAAAAATTTTGCAGTTTTGTTGTAATTTTAGTGTAATTTTAGGTTTTGTGTGTTGATTTATTTTAGCCTGTCAATTAGCTGGATTTTCTTTTTGCCCCGCCTTTTTTTCGATGCGGATCATTTCTTAACATCCTGTATAGTCTCCAGGGCCCGGTTGTTCGAAAGCCGATTAACTTCATCCAGGATTAGCGTAAACGTTTGTTTCATGTTTTCAACTTTTTGTGAAGGTTTATTTTGCTTATTCTTGTTTTTCAAGGTTGACTTTTTCTGATGGAAAGTTCTGCTGAATATCAGCGTTGAACAACATTTGGGAGTAGAGAAATAAACTCTTTGGTTAATTTTTAATCTGGGATTAGCGTTCATCGGCTTTTGAACAACCGGCCCCTGACTGCTAGGATTTTTAAATATGTATGTATGTAAGGAGAATTGGTTTAACGGAAAGTGCTCTCGGCCCCTGGAGGGGCCAACGGCAAGAAGCAGCGTAGACTGTCAGGCAGCCAAAATATCAAGTTAACTTACGGGACGGCGACTTGAAGAGAGCGACGTGATTTCGTCGGTACAAGAATTCCCAGCATGCACCACCAACCAAGAAGACTAGAAATATGACCAGAGAAGCAATCAACAGCTGCTTATTGGCTGGTGAATTGATTGACAGCACACCCACAGTGTCAGTGATCGATTCTAACGGCTGCGTAACAAAAGAGACCACACATTAACAATCCAGATTGCTTGGTACAGAGGTACAAAGATATGGTTGACGCCACCTCTTGTTGTCAATGTTCCAGCCACATCTTCATAAGGAAATCTTTGCTGACGTCGATGTTTACATTTTGTTAACACAAGAGTCATCAAGCTTTTTACAAATTGAATTCAAAGATAAAAGACCTTGTTAAACTTAGTTGAATCTCCAGTTTTAAGCATTTTAGCTTTGATAACGAGCCAGTTATTGGTACAAAAACTGATAAGTTCTTGAGTGGCAAAAGCGCTAATGATAATCATACCCTCGTAAATGGTTTGAATGCAGGAGTCATATCATAATTAAGTAAAGTACGATCGTCCGGGTGACTGTAGTCCTGCGAAGGACTTTTTGAGATGACATTGAGTGACGTTTCGGAAGAACGTCAATAGGCCACTTCGGAAAATACCATAATACTCTTTGTTCGTCCCTTTAAATTTTGCACAAGCATTGTTTTTGTTTTCTCTTGGGACCATTGTAAGTCCCAAGAGAAACTGGAAACAATGCTTATGCAAACTTTGAGGGGACAAACAGAGAGTATTATGGTTTTTTGTCTCCCAGATTTGTATACGAATCATCTCTAATGGTGAAATGATACTTAGCAGTGTAAATGTGGTTGTGTGAAGACAAGTCAAAAGGGAAAAAAGCTCACTTCCGGTTCGCGTCCGCGTCTCAAAAACGCTCGTTCTTGAGCTCCCTAATACTTTTCACGGGGGTAAGTTGCTTGGCAACGGACGAAAGGATGACACAAGGTTGCGGACAGGGTTAAAACATTAGTTGTTAAAGGAGAGATACACAGTTTCAATGAAGCCTCAATTTTCAGCAGGTAAGGGATCAGTAGTTAGTTACTTTGCAACCGACGAAAGGACAACGGAGGGTAAGGGATTTTTCGGTGCGGATCCCCGCTTGGCTCCCTACCATACTGGGTAAAATACCTTAACAGGGCTGATATAGTGTTTCATGAGTTTGTCGAGGCGGTGATTCGCACTTGAAAAGTACTTTGCAAGGCAACCCATCTTGCCCGCTAGTTCTGGAAAGCGCTGGTCAATTAATGCGACGCCATATTCCAGTGGGTCGTCTATTTGGAGGGCAACGCGGAAACTATCATTGTCCAGTGCTTGCAGATAATAGTAGGCCTTAAATCGGTCCAGCATAACGCCTTCGACTTCTCCAGCCCTTAAACTGTGGAACATAGTTTCTTCTGTTTGGTATGCTACAAAGTAAAGACGAAATCAGTTGGTCCATAAACATATCGAGAGTAAAGAGGGAAATTGATAAAATGTGATATTGAAAGCTTCAATCCCCGACAAAAAGAGTTGATCCTTTCCTGGTTTTCAAACGTTTGTACCATAACTGGAAAACCAGGCCAACCATGCCTCCTTTCCCCACCTCACTTAAGGACGGTGCCTACTATTGTTATTGCGCATACGTTCTGCGCATCTCGAGATAACCGGATTTCCTATCAGTGATGCTTACTAACACGGGGATATTTTGGCGCGGTTTAAAACTATCCGGAGAAATAGATCTTAGTAAGTACTCTCGGTATCCAAAAATAAAATTGTGGGTAACCATGCATTTTAGAGAGATAATTAAGCTTCAATTTGAGAAAGAAAGCCATACATTGCTTTGTATTTTAAAGCTTTTTACAAATAGTACTCATGAATGACCATGAATTATCTTTGAAAAATGCGTGGTTACCCCCAATTTTCTTTTTGGATTTCAATAACACTTGTTAAGATCTACATTTCCTGCATAATCACACACCGAGGCAAAAATATCTTTAATTAGTAGACACCGTCCTTAATTATTTAGGAAGATGCGCAAATGACCCATCCGTTTCTCAACATTGTTATGGGGGAAGGGGGAGTCGTAACATTTTGTTCAGGGTTGTAGAAGCTTGAAGGAATCGTTTCATATAAAATCAAAGGCGTTAAGAAACAGCTGGATAAGACAACCGGTTGGTTATTTTTACAAAGAATGCTGAAGTTGAATTTGTAACCACCGAAGGTTAATAAAATCTGTTTTCACAACGGGATTTGAACCCGGAACATAATTCTTGTCCCCAGAGCCAGCACTTCTTGGTGCTGACCAAAAGGAAAGCGGGCTCTGGGAAAGAGAATGCCGGAATATTTGCATACAAACCGAGTTCCCGGGCCACTGTAGCACGACGCCCCCAATCGGACCGAGGAAAAAAAAAGACGAGAAAAGTAAAGGAAACAAAACGGAAGCTGTCCAGCGCCTTTTTCAAACGAGGATTTAGTAAACACTGCCATCGACTCCCTGGTTGGCTTGCTTGTGACATTCGTGTGCGTCGGCTCCCCGCATGCGCATCAGGGTTCCTTCTTCCCTCCCTGAGAGAGTTTTAATTGTGTACAAATTACCGTGCGGACGCAAGGTTCCCTTGTTTATTTGTTGACCTTACTCACTTGTTACATTCGATCCAATATGTCTTGCCTTTTTCTCAGCTTCAGATCCATTTAACACCGCAATCTAAAACAAAGAAAAACATATAGTACAAAAAAGAAAACATGGTCACAGAACTGAGATTTCAACCGCCGACCGGAAAATCGGTAAAATGGAAAAGATAGCACAAATAGGGGGAGCCTGTATCTAATTTCCCGTGCATAAACAACTTCAATATTGGGTGCTATGTAAAGGCATTTTCACAGATCAAGCTATTTTTACAGTGAGGTTTATTGGAGTTGTTTAACTATCTTGTAATAACATAAGCTTAAATACTTATTGTTGTTTTAGAGCGAGTTTCAATCGAGTGTCGTAAAACCAAAACCAACTAGTTACTTTGGCCAGTCACAAAGTACGGAGAAAATCCAGTAAACCAATAAAACTCGAAGTAATTACACTTAGCGAACACAAAGCGCGGGAAAATGTGCACGCGCGGGCCACGATTGGTTTTGTTTTCACTTCTGATTGGTTGAAAAAGTGGCGCGAGAACTTTGAACCAATCACTGAGTGAAGTAATCATAAACCAAAGCAATTCGCTAATTACTTTCGACACTCAATTGAAAATTGCCCTAAGCTTACTTATTGAAACAAAATAAATAACTAAACAAGTAAATAATTCAACGACTTCTAACTTTCTTATCCAAAGGGTCTAGATTAGCCTTTGCTATCAGCCTGTCTGTGCAAATAGTTGGCGAAGCCGTCGAGGGTCCATCGCCGACTTCTTTGATAGCAATTGAGCTTTTGAAGTATCGACAAAGGCCCTTAATGGTGAAATTGTTCTGATTGTAAATAAAACTGTACGTGTGTTTTTAGAGAGTTCTTAAATAAGATTTGGCTTGCACGAGCAACCATTCTCAATCTCATCCAAGACTTGAGATTAGCTGGAAAGGTCTGGTTTAATTGTCACTTGTTATATTTCTTCCTTCCCGGCCTCCTTTGTGAAAACTTAAGATATGTAAACACTTCCCGCCTAGATTAGCATTTGATATTTGCGGGATAGTGTAATCTTGTTATTTATAATGATAAAATTAATGGTTCAAAATCAATCAAAAAAATAACTCGGTCTGTAAAATTCCCTGCTAGCAGAGCTCTCTTTTCTTTTTACTTTCACTGGGCTGACGAGTGCGGGAAAAGAGACCTCTGCCATGCATCGAAACTCATTGTGTTGAGTATGCGCGGCAGTTACTTAGCGACCGAATCCTCACGTGATGCTTCACGTCGTGTGGGCTCACTTAACAACAGCAGAAGTACCGTACTGGAATGCTCGAGACACAGCGGGCTCAAGTCACAATCAGCAAACATATCATGGGGCATGCGGTTTGAGGAGTGCCGTCCTGTGTACTCATCAGCACAGCGAACGCAAACGAAAAGAGATCTCTGTTAGCAAGCAATCTGTAAAAAAGCTGTTCCACAAATACAATGAAATTGTACGCCCCTAGTCGGGGGCTCCTGACATAAATGAAAGTGGTCCCGCATCCCGCGTCCCGAACTTTCCCCCACTTACACCAGCCCTGACCACCCTCTTGATAATGAGTTGACCCAGGTCTAGAAATCGCGCCACCATAGCATTGACCCTTGCCATAAAAAGGGGCAAATACTTGATCAGAGTGTATTAATTAACCGTTTACATCCTAAGCCACATATAATCTCTATGTTGTGTTTCAAGTACTTGAAGTACAGAAATGGTAAAGTTGTGCGCGACATTTTTGCATCAAAGAGGATTTTAAAAAAAGGTGGCAATTTTAGTCATCAACGGCCAACGTTCGTTATGTGCGTTTTGCGGATTCTCTAAGTGGAAAGCACTGTCTCATTTTACCACAGTTCAGGCAAAGACAGAGTGAGATCGATGACTTACGTGTTTTCCTTGCGTGTTCCCACAGTTTGAACCCACAGAAGACACCGTGATAGCGCTTGTCACCGCGGCGGTAAAAATGGCGATAAGACAAACCCCAGTTAGCATCCATAATATACTAAATATACGGCCATAGATTGTCTGAGGGACTTTATCACCGTATCTGAAACAGTACAGTCACATGTTTATCAAGTGTAACCAGGATCATCTTAGGCAGCAGTTCAATGAAACATTGAAATCTTGTTGTCGGTTTTGACGCCACTTCGTTACATAGATGGTAACACCCCTTCCAAGGAATATTGTATCCCTGTCGAACAATGTCCCTGGGGGAAAGGAATCGGGAATTTCACTCAGCGTAAACGTGAAAACAAAACTAAAATTAAACGGAATTTTTCAATCGTAACAA
>OX421449.1:4820517-4835517 GCA_949126865.1 Montipora capitata | reverse complement strand
CACACAGGAAGGAAAGACCCACAATGGCAATAAGGTTAGTCTTTTCAATTGAGCATAATTATTAAGTCTTTTATTGGGATTCCCATACAAATCGTTATATTTTTGTCGGCTTTCCCTCACACTGGGCTTGGGGCACCTGTGCTTAGAAAACAATAGAAGCTGCTTACAATACCAAACAACAGCAGGTACAAGAGCTGCTACAATGCTGTTAGAAAATCATTTAAATATAAACCACAATTTTGTTAAATTGGAAATTATTTGGGCATCATGAGTAAACCATTACCTGGGCAGGGGTTTCATACCCCACAAGATTGTAGCCTCAATTTTCATTGTGTTTAAATGAAGGTTGTTATCTAATTATCTATCTATCTATCTATCTATCTATCTATCTATCTATCTATCTATCTATCTATCTATCTATCTATCTATCTATCTATCTATCTATCTATCTATCTATCTATCTATCTATCTATCTATCTATCTATCTATCTATCTAGAAGCTGGCCACTAGTGCGATACTGGCGTCTGTTTGTCAGAAATTTGCCTCTCACTTCCATTTACTCAGCCTTGATTTTCACTCAAACCTTGTAAAAGATAAGAGTGACCTCTTCTTACATTGATAAGTGCAGGCATCTACTTCAAAAGTTATTAAAACACATGACTGTCTGGGTAACGTAATTCAATGATTTGTCTTACTTTTTTTATTTGGTTCTCTTGTAGGAGTGTGCCCTTGTTTATGGTTCTCGGTGCAACGGGTATGTTTAGTGGACAGCTTCTCTACCTCTTAGGCGTTTACTTGACAAGTGCAAATATGGCCTCTATGTTTCAACCTTCTGTCCCTGTGTGGAGTGCATTTGTGGCAATGTTATCAGGCGTTGAACCACCGCCAATTTTAACTAAATCTCATGGCTTGGCCAAAGTTCTCGGTATTGCTGTTGCAATTACTGGAGCAGTGGCAATGACTCTAGGAAAGCTGGGAAGTGATGACAACCCCAGTGATGAATCATGGCTTGTTAGTGGTTCATCTGTAGGAAGTCAGTTTTTAGGGTGTATTTGTCTTCTTGGACAATCTGCAAGCACTGCTGTGTACTATGTAATTCAAAAAAAGTATGTATTCAGTCATGCACATTCAGCATGGAAAAATCAACCTATGGCCGTCACAGCGTGGAGTTATTTTTTTGGTGCAATCTTTATGGCCCTTTCCTGTCTCCCTTATGTCAACCAGCCGCAAAAGTTCACAAGTTTCTCCAAAGAGTTGTTTTTCTGCTTATTGTACGCCATTTTCATCACGTCATCGTTGTGTTACTTGCTCCTTTCATGGTGTAACATGCATGCACCTTCAACTATTGTCACTGCCTCGTGGCCTCTTCAGTCGTTGTTCTGTGCTATTCTCTCCCTTTTATTCCTACACAAATCACTGCAGTGGTTGGAGTTTTTTGGAGGTGCCTTCATTGTTAGTGGTCTCGCTGGAGTTCTATGGTCAAACCATGCAGAAGAACAGGAAAAGAATATGCAACATAACCAGAAAAGTACTCCTGCAAAAACGTCGCCTCTCAAACAAGATTGGAATTTCCAGGAAGCTCTTTTAGAGGGTTATGTGATTGTTCCGCAAGGTGGTGATGAATAGCTGAATTCCAGTATGCAAAGATGGAGCAATAACCAATAATTAAATGAGTAAAATTACTTACTCATAGAATACTGCTTTGCATCTTCTTGCTTGAAACAAAACAAACTGTTGAAAAGCATAACAAGGCTTGGAGCAATCTGTAGTACATAGATGTCTTTGTGCAAATCATTCAAAGAAGTGACTCGTTGCAAAGAGAAATAGCTTTATAAGGGAAGATTAAATGAGTCGCGGAAAAAATTGATCATTGCAAGTGGCTGCAGGTGGGGAGTTTTCTCAGATTTGCACCAGGGGATGATTTCACCAAAGTATACCATGCCAACAACCAGTAAAAACACTGTTAAATACTGTTCATTGCCGTTTTAGCGGAAAAACCACTTCATCAATGACGAACCCCTTCCTTGATATTTATGTAATGTTGTAGAAAATACTACCAATCAAATGCAAGAATCTGTTGTATATTCGTCGCTATTTCACCCAGCTAATCATACATGCAACCCGTTGAATTTGTCATGTTACATGATTCAACCAAAATTTTAAGAACATGCAAAGAAAATACCGAGGCTTAGAGTCGGTGAAGAACGTCTTTATTGTGCTCACTTGTTTTTTTTTGTTTTTGTGAATAGTGTAAAAAAAATGGACAAGAAACTTAATACTGTATTCTAACAGGACAATTAACTCAGATACTTTAGGGACGTTTTTTGACATTATCACATACGGGGTAAAATTACTGAATGCTGATTGGCTGAGACGGAGGGCATTTTTCCTTGATTACGAGGGCACTTTAGGTACTCAAGAAGTCATGATTACTTGATCCTGATTGGTTAACAGTTACTTATCCAGAGCAAGCGAAGTTACAAGAGAATCTTCCAGATTAAACTACTTTTTGTCCACATATAAAATACAATTTAAGCGCTATTTCTGTTGACATCAACGATTTATTGAATTGACCTTTACCCGAATGGGAGCGTGGGTAGTGGTATACCAGTATACGCGAAAAAGATTCGCCAAAAATACCCAAAATTAATGGAAGCATTGTATACTGTATACCTGAAATTCAAAGAAAGTGATATAACGGATACCCGTGTTTAAGCTGCAATATACCGTATACCCGATTTAAAAAGCCCCTGTATACCGTAAACCCAAAAACCCTGGCCGACCCTGACTAAAGAACTACTCAGTTTGTAGTCGAACGTAGTATACCACACAACTTAAGAACATGTTACGAACGTTTTCAGGCTCAAATCAAAAAAAAAAAAGAACATTCAGCCTTAGCCCCAAAATTTACACGTTCTTAAAAAAGAGTGTATAAAAGGAATAAATTGGTCGTGAACCACTGAGCTCGGGATATACCATGTAATATCCGACTTGTGACTACATTTTCTTTGCATACACGCTCGTATGTATTCGAAGAAAATACACAATGTGACATTTCGCGTGGTATACACTTTATTATGACAACATGCTTTTCCGCTTGACAACATGCTTCGCGTCTCGTGCCTGACGTGATTCGCGACGCGTGGCGAGTGATTGCTGAAGTGATTTGCGTACCACGAGACGAAGATCACGTTATGTGTGATGTGCTACGCGCTCATTGCGATCGTGGCTCTACTCAGGGTTGCCACGGTCAGGGAAAAGTCAGGGAATTTTTTGGGTTCTAATGAGTGGCAACCCTGTTACTGTTGGATGTTTCTGTATTTTAATCAATGTATTGGTTATTTTAAGTGTCTTGACAATTTGTCTTTTACATGAAACGAATGAATTAGTGTTATTTTCTCTAAGTGGACATTTGAGCTAATTAAACTTAAAAAACACATTTGCTTGAGCGAAGGAGGTCTGACTTCTGTCACAGGACCAAAGCACAATCTTGCTAATTGATCTCAACTTGCCGGCCACTCTAATGAAATCAGAGGAATCAACCAATTGAGAAGAAGCCAACTTATAAAGGAAATAAAAAGAGTGAATAATTTGATATTTATTAGCTAAGCAAATTCTTCATGTTATGTGGGGGAGTTGGAAGGATATACATTTTCTGCATATTTCATATTTAGTGCCGCAAAAAACACCTACGTCCAGGTTTGCACGCAGCTGCAATTTTTCGCAAAAATCGTAAAAGCTGAAAAGAAGACAAGTTCCTGACTAGGACTTGCGATTTTTACGAAAAATCACACCAACCCAGTTCAGTTTGAAAACATTCATTGTACGCCTGCGCAGTGACTGTTTTGCACTCGGTACATCATCAATCATATGCGCAGAGGGGAAATGGGTGATGAGGCTATTCGAAACATTCATAATTACAGCAAACTGGTGAGCTTTGCTTACGTTGACCCACACAATTGCTGTTTTGGGGAAATGACCCGTGAATGGAAAAAGCCATTAAAAATTGATGACAGTATGAACTTATCTCGAAGTTGGCAGGCAAACAAGTTTATGATTCGCCAATCCGAGATAATTGCGGATGCCGCTAACGAGACAAAACTTTAAAAACACAGGAGGCAATTCACTTAACAATCGCAATTATAGTCTCACCATTGGATTCAAACATCGAAGAGTACGAGTAAAGGAGACATGAATGCAATTCATAGAAAGCTCTTTTTTATTGTCCTCGCTTCAACAATTTTAGTACCAAGTTTTATCAGCGCTAGAAGTACGCACTCAAGAGAATTTCAATCCCCACCGGGTGCGGCTTATCCGCTTGGCGAAATCTCGTACTATCACCGACCGTGGTGGGATTGGTTTGGAAGACGGAGGGAAGTTATGTCACCAAAACAGGTATCACTTCAAAAAAACCCTTTGTGCGTTTGGTTCAAATAAGGAAACGAATTAACCCCTTTACCCCTGAAGAGACCCCCGTTGACGAGTAAAATCGTCTGGCGTTAGCCAGAGTAAAATCTATAAGTGTCAGTCCTAGAAGGGAAAGGGTCACGGTTAAATCCAGAAATAGATGACCCTACCTGAAATCTCAGAAAAAATCTACTTTCCTGTAAGAAAAACTTTAATACTTTTCTTGAACCGGATAATATTTCTTGCATAGAAATAGGTTGGTCTTGGTTGGTTATAGGTTGGTTTTGCCGTGAACTCAAGTTGAAGTGCCTTGATAGAACAGTAAAAAACTGACTAATTTGTTACCTCTGATTTTTTTTCATTGTTTCCTGTTATAATAGTAAACCCCTTTCATTCGCAGGAGTGATCGGTACGTAAATTCTCCTCACAATTTCAATGAGATGACAATAGGCAGGTATTGAGAATAAAGAATATTATCACCTGAAATGGTTTGATCTTGATATAACACTCAACAAAGAAATTTATGATACTAGTCAGGAGAATGAACTTTTCGATCTTGGTTACGAAAGGGTAAATTAAATACATTATCAGCCTACTTCTCCTTTAGTCTTGTTCTATTTGATCTACAGACAATTTTATTGTTTTTCTTAGTAATTCCTTAAAAAATCTTTTGATCGTTTTAGCTATTCGTACTCGAAGACCAAGAAAAAAAAAATAACGTTGATGTGGAGATATAAACAAGACTATACCGTTATTTTTTGAGAAAAATGCAATTCAAGGCATTGCTATTGTATAACAAGTCAGTAACGTTTCGCGAAAAAAAGTGACAATATAAGTAAAAAGTATATAAAGGCATATATATTTATGCAATACTGAATAATATGTATTTATAAAGCAGGGTTTAATTCTCCATAGACGAAAGAAAGGAAACTTAAGGAAAGAAAGAAAGGAAAGGAAAAGAAAAGAAAGGAAACATTTTATTAAACACAACGTAATGTGACCGCCTTTATCAAGCAAGATTGCCGAAGGATTGATTCTCGTTTAAGATGAAGAAATGTTGTTTCCGTATGAGAAGAAAAATTACCAATGCAGGTTCAGTTCTGTGGCCGATATCCCAGGGAAATAAACAAATGATTTTAACAAATATTTTTATCTTAAATCGCTTTCCGGTTGTCACAGAGATCACCAATTCGTGGCTCTTGATACAGACCAAAACTTACGTTTACAAACATTATCTTCGACTTTAATGACCAATTTTCATGACATTAAACCATTGCTTTAATTACTTCAATTAATTTGGGTCGTTAACAATGCAATATAAGTCCGATTTCACACGAATGGAGTTGATAGCGTCGTAATTTGTTCACTTAATGGGTCATAAACTGTCTACATTTAGGAAGAGGAGAGAGTACTGGATCGATTCTCCTTAGGTTTCTAATAGACCTAATCGGCTAACTCAATGTTTTACCCAATTCAAACCCTTTGGGAATAAAACGTTTTGTTCCAGATAATATGAATGCTACATTATCTTGCAAATACAATACGCAAAGAATCTTAATCCCGGAGTTAACCGATTAAGTCTATCGGTGAAGTTTGCACAAGTATTATTCCGCAACGATTAAGAACGGTGACTGACGTTCGGAGTAGGTGAACTTAACGAGTAATAAATAATAATACTTTCTTACTGTTTCAGTTAAGTTTTCCTATAAATTGTGAGTAAAGCTAGGTTATTTATCGAACAGGTCCAAATCAACTGAAAGATGATTACCAATCATATCTATAACTAGGAGTAATCACGGATTATGAAGTGCGTTCGTATAGAGGTTGGTATCCCTAGACGAGCCGAGATGCCATGAAGACAATGCATTGATTTGTGTAAAGAACGTCTATCGAAAGTATTAACATGTCAGGCTTGTGGAATGTGGCTAAAAAATGGAAAGTTTATAGTGAAGAGGCGATGACGTCACAAAAACTATATGGTTGAAAATCTGGAATTTGCTGAAATTATCTGAGAGACTATTACTAAAAAATATCCCTTGCCAACAATCAGCGTGTTGGTACAAATTGACTCTATACAAACAAGTACGAGGTGCACTATCGTCATTTGCACATATGACTAATCAAAAGCGAGATGCGCGTGAACGTATGACGTAATTCAAGTTGGCACTGACGAAGGACGAAAAACGAAAACTTGCTAATGATAATGATGATGATGATGATACGAAATTCGGAAAAGGAAAGAACAGTTTAAATAAACGTGATACCACCAATTGTTAGATACTGAGCCGGAGGAGAAATCAGAACGTTCAAGAATTTTTTTTTCCACGAGAAAAAACTTGAGAATCCAGAAAATGGTGCTTTCGGACAGCAGGATTTTAAGACCAGTAGCCGCTTTGAACATGAACCGGGAAATTGATGTGTTGTGAACAAGATCTCTTTAACCATTCTCGTAAACTTCACAAAACAATTTTGATCTACTTCCATCTTTTCTAAATTATGATCAACTGAAATCAGTTGAAAAAGCACTAAGAACTGTTAGACTTCCAAATATTATTTTCTGAGAAAAAGGCGCATCTTTCTTTCCCATGTATTTTCATACATTACTCTTTTTCAAGGTTCAGTAATATTAACCAGAACCGACAGATTTCTTAATTAGCAAGTTTGCGTCTTTTGTGGAAACTGGGGCATTTCAGCATCGTGGCCTACGAAACTCGTTCTTCCCGAATTGTTGTAAAGCTTTTCTCGCCGCAACGCCGCAACTAGTATAAACAGTAAGAGCTTTTTGCTGACACTAATTGTATTGTCATATCTTTTTCCTTTTCTCGTGAATGTGACAAAATCTTCCTGTCAGAATTCTGAAAGAAATGCACACAATGACATATAACTAATTATTGAATGTCATCTAGGATGACATAAAGAAAGCACTTAATCGTTTTCATTTCAGAAATCCTACAACAAGAACACATGGAAAAAATCCAGCTGTTACATAATCATATGTGATCAGTTTTTTAAACTTTTCAATCAGACACACAAATCTCCTGCTGATTGTGATTATTAAGGCAATCATAAATAATTGAGCCGAATTTTTTTTTTGGTGATAGCTCAGCCGTTATGGAATAATTTCAAAAGGTTTTGACTTAAGCATCTCTTTATTGTAATAGGGAATGGCAAGCTAAGGAAACAAATAGATTAGGCCGGAAAGAGAAAGAATAAAATCCCGACTTTATCAGGTCTGTAAAGATAAAATGATTCGATGATTAGATCTTTGGTCGTCGTTTAAACTTTTTAATCGACGGCTTTCATTTGATAAGAGTAGGATGGATGTGCTTCAGAAGAGAAACAGCCCGGGGGGGGGGGGGACTACCATATAAAAAGGGGAGGGGTGCTCGTCGTCTCGCTTAGGGGTGTAAATTTCAGATTTTGGTGGTCTCACTTAAGGTGTTCTGAGAAAAACGCAATTATATGTAGCCGTGAAGGTCTCCTTTAGGGTTGCGCGTAAAGAAATATAAAAGTGTTTATTTACACTTTTATATTTCTTCACGTAGGTGGAAGTATTAGATGATAATGTCTTTGCCATCATTAAAAGTCACTTTATTTTTTATTTCTCTGTGTTTTAATATGGTCTCTTTTAGGGGTAAAAAAAAAGCCTGGGTCACGCCCAGATTGGTCTCCTCTAGGGGTTTAATTTAAACTTTCCGACGAGTATCCTTCCCCTTTTTATATGGGAGTCCCCCCCCCCCCCCGGGAGAAGCAGATAATCATGACGAGTCAAATATACAGTGATTTAATCTTCGATGTTGATATGCTTTTCTTTGATAACGAATAGTGCAAATAAACTATTTTTTTGTCAATTCGCAAACTCCTGCAACACAGACCGTGGTATGCTAGACAACGAAAGTAGGTCACGGTAAGACGGCCAGAAGTAGAAATTGTAACAGGTTTTCACTTTTCGGTGCCTTTTCGGGTAACTAAATTATAAAGTGCCACATAAAACATCAAATTTTCATCCCGTAATATCTTCTTCTTAAAACCTCGAAAAGGAAAAACTGAGTCCTTTATAAGCTGGGGTGTGCCCTAAACTTGGTCAAAGGAACCAGTTGGTATTCTCAATTCGGTTTACAATGGGTCATAAATCAAAACTGCAGAAGCAATCGTCTTTCCATACTCTTTTCTAAAGCATCCCCGATAAACAGAATACCGATGAATGGAAATCTTGACATAAGAAACAATCTCATGTTTCACGCGTTTTAAGAAGACGATGATGTCGGTCGAAGGCGCTTTTGAGAGCTTTAAGCAACGATTTAATGACAAGTGTAGATCATATCGACTCAGCTAAATTATTGTAAGTCTTATTAGGTTTGCCTTTGGAAAGACTTCATGTTATTTTTTCGATTTTGAAAAGAAAATATTAGTTGTTCTCTGAATTCGACTACTGCGTTGGCAAAGCAAATTTGAAACAAGTTCCCAACCGTAATTTTCTTAAGTATTGTTGCCTCACAGAAGGCATTCCGAGCAGAAGCCATATTAAAACGTCCATTATCATCATTATCGAGTCATGTTTTTCAGACTCACTAGCTGACACAAACGGAAGCAAAAAAATAGGAAATCGTGATTTCTCTTTAGTGTGGTTTATACCAAAGGGGTTTTCTGTAAGGTTTCGTTGAAACAAAAACAATGGAGTAGCCTCGTTAACTACCCACCGTAGTCAAAGGCAAATTCGCGGGCACGCAAGGGCATCACAAAGAAATTACGTCATGGCGGCCGTCTTGGTTTTCCTGAATCATGATTCATGAAACTGGGCCCGGGTTGATGTACCTAATCAGTCCATGGGGGATTGAATTTTTAGGGCTACATTTCCTTTTGTTTTAGTAAATCAGCCTGGCGGCTGGTTACTTGAGTAAGAGCTCGAAAATCCAATCACCGAAAAAAAAGTGTAAATGCTTACAGCTAGGATCCCCAAAGTGGCCACTTTCAACTAAAATCAAGGGAAACACGAGGGAGCTCTCTCCTTAACTTTCTCTCGCTAATATAAGTGCTTTGATGCGCGTAGACTATCCAGTCAATGCTGATGATGGCGGCCTTACTATGCATAGGAAAGAATGTGAATTTTAAAAGTGCTAGCACTTTCATCATCGTTGTTGTTAGACATTTACTGATCAGGAAATTTTTGTTTTCGTTCACAGTTTGGAAAAGACCACGCAGAACCTCAACAACGAAGCATGGATGAAAGTTAACTGTGCCAGCTTGGAGACGGAAAAGTTGCAATAGGCCTTTGTTGGTTTCAGGAAACAAAAACATGATGATCACGGAAAATGCAGAAATTACCAGACGATTTACCTAGGATTAAGAAACGTTCGAATATGATCTCTTGAATAAATGAAGCAACGTCGTTTACCATGCCATTGAAATGAATGTGTTCTTGGCCCTGACTTATCAAATACACGATATCGAAACATTTCCTTTATCTCACTCTGCGTGTGATCGGGTGATTATCTCACCCTTCATAGACCGAATGCATAAATGGCGGTCAAAAAAATATTCTTTTGTTTATGTGCTAATTAGCCTCACTCGCCTCGTTTGCATGGACAAAATACAAAAGAAAGGTTGCCTGAGAGCGAGGCTAGTGAGTCTCATTAGAACATAAACAAAAGAATACATTTTTGGCCGCGATTTATGCATTCGGTCAAATATACCGGACTAAAATGGCGGAGGACAATAGAATCATTGTTAGTCCGATTAGGCATTGCTAATTAAGTATTGTTATGTTCACTTTGTTCTTTTGTTTCATGGACATAAATTCTATCGGACCCGGTATATGAAAGACCAGCCCACTCTTCCTACACCTCAAGCCCTTACCTTACCCACTGAATTTTTTTGTCCAAGGAAAGTAATTGCGACACGACTTGCCTGCACGATTTCCAGTAAACAGGCTAGAGCGTGACAACGACAAGTGATCCTGAGTTATCGGTACAAATTTTCAGTTTATAGTGGCAGTCTGTGCATGCCCGGCAGTGATTGGTAGCACCTTTTGCTCTAGCTTACGAGCAGGCTCACTAGTTTGGGGCATCGATTGCAAGTACTTTGCATTTTGGCGGTGGAGCCCTCAACGCGCGAGAAAAATGGTCAGGAGCAACGAAACGTGACTTTCCCTTTCCCCATTCTTTTCCGTTCGTTCGCGGCTCCTCTCTGAAAATGCCCCATCCGAGTGAACCTGTTCCCATGCTATCTCTACTCCTTTGTGAATCTTTTTTCAGGCTTTCTTCTTAAGCAATTGCTGCTTAACTGAAAGGATCTTCAGCTTGTGCATTCCAATTTGCACACTCAAACGAGCTTTAATTGATGATTGAATCAAAATTCTCTCACAGTATTGTGAAAGTAAATTAAAGAAAAGAAAGGTTCTTGACTTGAGCAGCTTAAGATCAGCGGCTTGCAGAGGAGTTTTGTGCATAATGCAGTTGACGATTGAGTCGTTCAGTGGCCGAAGGTTTGTCCCCTTCCTGCAGTTCATGCCGACGCTACTGAATTAAATAGAACGCATTGCATAGCTATGTTACAGTTTTCTTTCTTTATTGGCAATTTTTTTAAAAGTTATTTTATGTACTCTTGTATCTACCGAGCACACTTTGAATAGCTCACAATGAAGCAAGTTACTTTGAAAGTCACTCTCTCAACGAATGTTAAATGCTAAAAGCCGGCCAGTGCATCGATTCCATCAGCTACAGGATTTTTTTGCAAGCTCGCAAAATTCATCCCTATTGAGGTGCTGTGTACCAGAGCTCTGTAACCAAAAGGGAGAAAAAATATCAGAATGGACGGCAGTACGTCAGCCCTCGTAACACGTTTAGTAAGAAAGTTTTGTGTCGGTCAGTTTGCAGCGCCAATTTTAATACTTAATTGAGTGTCAAGAACCCTTGCAATTTTTGTGTAGGCTTGAAACTTTCCCGTCACTTTTCTTTTTCCATCAATGAGAAGCAAAACCAGCGTTGACTGGCGTGCGCGCGTTTTCCCGCTTCAAATTTGATCGGTTCGTGGTTTTGTATATGCTCTCGTAGCAGTTTCGTGGTTAAAAGAGGAATTTAGTATCGCTTTTACGTATGAAACAGTCAACGACAGGCTGCTCGTACTTGTCACGAAAGCATGAAATTCCTTCATTCTAACTTTTCCATCTCTTTTGAGTTGAGAAGTTGCCTGCTTTATGTAGATAACAGGAAAGAGACGAAGGAAAATCAAACAAGTTTTATTCCATTTTTGGTAAAACGCTGGTCACGCGAGTGAAAAAGCTCAATCGGCCTTATGCATGATGACGCCATGTGCTCAAAAATTCACCACCAAACCTCGTTTGCACAAACTTATTCACATCATCAAGACATGCATTACTGTTCGCACGTGGGTTTTCTTTACAAGTTTGTTCCTTTGAGATTCAGCTCAAGCTAAAATGTACAAGTTTTCGAAAGTTTGATTTTCGAATTCGTGGCTTGGTGGTGAAATCAGCTGGTCAGATGTTATCACAAAGATCTCGTGTTCAATAAATCATTCGTTGCTGTCAACAGAAATAGCGCTTAATTTAATTAAACTGTATTTTACATGTGGACAAAAGCAGTTTAATCAGAGTCAGAATCTGGAAGAAGATTCTCTTGTATCTTCGCTTGCTCTAGATAAGCAACTGTTAACCAATCAGGATCAAGTAATCATACCATCTTGATTACCAAAAGTGCCCTCCTGATTACGAAAAAAATGCGCTCCATCTCAGCCAATCAGCATTCAGTAATTTTATCTCGCATGAGATAAAATCAATTACAGCCGATAGAGGAGGTCTGAGACAAGTAAATCCTCTTTTAGTCGAGAGTTGAAGAAATAATGACGATAACAGCAGCGAAAACGTGACTACAAAATATAAATTTGCGCTATGGTGAAGATCTTCGCGATGAGGGAGCTTGAGAAACGACGGCGGCGGCAACGTGAACGTCATCTCAAAATATAAATTTACGTTATTGTAATCACTTCGTGACTCTTTCAACCATTTTAATATAACATGGGTGTGGTAGTTCCCAAAAAAGGACACTCGTCGGAACGGCGCTTAATTTAGGGGAGAAAATGAAAATGTTTTCTCAAGTGCAGACGTTCTTCCTAAAACCTCAAATTTGTTTATTTCACGTTGCTTTTTTCTGACGACGGCAAAGAAATGGACAAAAGTGAAAAACGCACGTGCATGCAGGGCTGGCAAAGCTATTGTTTTTTTTCCCACTAAATATGCAAATTTGTGACGTTCTCGTTGCCGTCGCCGTTGTCGTTACTTAAGCTCCCTATTATTTCATCTTGTTCACGATGTGCAACATAGGCGGTGTATCCTTATCACTGGTCTGGTGCGAGCGATTAGGCGCTAAGCGTGTGCTCATGTTTTGGTCAAAACCTCAAGTTAAATTTGGTCATTTCACGTTGTTTTTTCGCGGAGGACGACAAAGAAATGTACTAAAATGCGTGACGCACGTGCAGCACGATAATTTTTCTTTTCTAAACCAATAATATTCTTGCTTTGTTGCGTAGTCGTAGCCGTGTTGTCAACTCCCTCGCTTGCACGTATCTCGCAATAGCCAAATTAATAACTCAGTTCGCGTTCGATTTTTTTATCAATTGCCTGTTTTCATTGACCAATAGCCCCGGGTTTGCTTTCATTTGGAAGAAAGATTATCGTCTTTTTACAAGACATAAAATACAACGAAACCATTGCAACAATGAGTTTAAATAAACGTACCTCCTTAGCCGGTCGAAGATTTCCGGAAGCTAATGAGAAATCTTCAGTTTTCACTAAACCCTGCTGAACAGAATATGAAATAAACCAATTAGATTCCGATTCGTGTGGCTAACGCCAATCAAGGAAAACGATTGCAAGCTAATCACAAAAAGCTCGTCAGTTTTGGTTTTCTTCATGACTGGTCGAGGGAACTTGAGCACGAGTTTGGCAAAGAAAGGAAGTCCCATAATTACTGTTGACGATAAACTAGGAGTACTCGAATTGGCCCGAAATAGTTCCACAGTGCACTAATGACTTACCCGAAAAGGTGATCTCTTGCCTATAGGACGGGCTGGATAAAGGCTTTCGCTACAACTGAATGTATTTGCTAAGACAACGACGGCTAGCAGCAATCCTAGAAGTTTGGTATGCATTTTAGAAATGACTGACTGTAATCGAAAGATATAACTAGCTAACTTCCGAGGTTTGAAACCGTAATCAAAAATTTCAGTTTAAGTACTGTTGAGGAATGAAATTAAATACGAGAAATTACGTACGGGAGGATAGGAAGAATTATTTTCCTGTCGGAAACTAAGAGCTTTCTCCGTAAGAGCTGACTGTTTGTTTTCCCAGCCAAGTGACTAACAGGAAGCGCTAAATTAGGCTCAATTGGACGACTACGAGATCTCAAGAATGCAAAGCTCCTGCAGATCAAAGGGAACCACCATTAAAACAGAAGGTTTTTAGCTCTTGAGATTTTTATTTATACATAAAGCCACCGAATTTTACTTAAGTGTGTGTGATCAGTCAGAGCTTTATCAGTTAATATTTCTTGAAAGTTATTTTCTCGGTTTTTGTGTTTGCTTTCCTCAGGAAGCAAGAGCGATGTGATGCAAATTAGAATATTTATTTAAATGTCCTGTTTCATTTTTTGTGTTGAGCGGCAGGCTATTTCTATTCTCTGGCTGACTTAATTGATAATTGTCCCGCCATAATTAGGGTAAAAATGGGTTGAGGAATTGATTGGTGTCGCCGATTATGTAACTCTTTCTTAGCCAATTCCGAAGGCCGTTGTAATGGCTACGTCTCGACTGTGAGACGATCATTTCTTGAAAAATCCGAATACTTCTAACAGAAATCTTAATTGTTACCCTGCATAGAGAGTGTTCCTCTACGCTTACCATTAACTAAGCTAAGCTGGCAATATTACTTACTCCCCATATCCTGCTGGCAATGAAATTTCAAATGATATCACATTTAAAGTTTTTCAATGAACCAACTGGCTACAGGACATTTGTTCGTAGGGCGAGATCGTTAGCCACAGACCCATTATTTTGGTTTGTAACGAAATTAATGTTGTAATTAATTAATGAAACAGGTGGTTGTCATCAAATAGATTAACGAGGGATATGCCTTTTTGTTTCAGTCTTAAATCGAATAATAAATACGTCCACTGCGTTCGAAGAATGGGTTGGTGATTTACCATAATTGGTCAAGGTCAAAGACGTTTTAGTGCAGCAAGGATAACAAGTGGAACTAGAGACGGAAAATTTTCGATCATTCGTCCAGCTTACCAGAGTTCTCGATCTAGAATTATTCCAGAAAAGTTTTTCAATTCTTGTTTCAAAAGAAACGTTAAAATACTTTGTAACTAATCATCGCTTAAAGCCATGATTTTGTACGAAGACCCCCGCGTTTTCTTTGTAGGTGCTAAAGCGTTCCACTTTTTTCATTGTGGAACATTTAGGTGTTCTGTTTTCTGCGGACGATCAAGTCATGTTTTAACGAGCTGAAACGGAAAACGTGGGGAAATCTAGCAAAAAAAACAACTTGCATATTGCGTAGTGTATTTTGTAATGAT
>OX421449.1:4810517-4815517 GCA_949126865.1 Montipora capitata | reverse complement strand
TTCGAGGTTTTAAGAAGAGGATTCTACGTGATTGAAATGTGATGTTTTGTATAGCACTACTCTGTCTAAGCAAAAATTGTGTTACCCCGAAAACGTATTATTCGGACATAATCAGACGAAAAAAACTGCCGGTTACTATAATAAACAACTTATGATTCACCGAAGTGGACCCACCGCCACTGTAGTTGTTTTAGTATATACTAAAGCAGTGAGATATTATAACACAAAAAGATGATTTGAACTCATTTATTCCTGCATCGATTACAATATTTTCGGGCGCAAATCCCGCGCGGAAGTGAACAGTTAACAACTATTCACCAAAGTGGAGGTGCAGAAAACATCCAAATTAATTTTTTGTGCTGTATATTATCTCACTGTTTTAGCATATACTAAAACAACTATTCACCTCAGTGTCGGTGGCTAGCGTTGGATATTTCCCGTTCTTAGACTGTAAGAAGTCCGATATTTACCGCTAGCCACCGACACTGAGGTGAATAGTTGTTTTAGTATATACTAAAACAGTGAGATAATATACAGCACAAAAAATTAAGTTGGATGTTTTCTTCACTTGTCACGGATCCAAATCGGGACGCCATTTTTTCCCGAGTTGCTCGCAGGTAAATAGCACAGGATATTCGGAGTTTGACGAGCCAATCAGCGCCCGCGTTCAACGCTATCCACTGTTTTAGTATATACTAACAAAGGATATCAGGAGTTTGAGTAGCCAAATCAAAGCGGCGCGCCTTCAACGTAATCCACTGTTATTAGTATATTTAAATATAAAGAAGTTTATATCAAGACAAGTAGTTCTTTCCATTTTTCCAGTAAATGAATTTCCCATTCTGGCCGTCTTACTTCCTTTTGCAGAGAAAACATTTTTCGTTTTCCAGCAACCGCGCACGGGTGGCTCAGTTGGTTGAGCATCGGGGTGTCACGTGCGAGGTCGTGAGCTCGACTCCGGCCGGATCAACACTCAGGGTCTTAAAATCCATACATCTGCACATGGTTAACCTTTCAAGTCTTCTCCGATAAGGACTGTAAACCGGAGGTACCGTTTCATAGCCCTTGTTGGAAATTAAATAGTATGGGACGTTAAAGAACCCACTCACTAATTCGACAAGAGTAGGGGACGTAGTCCCCGGTGTTGTGGTCTAACCTATCTCGACGGGGGCATCTTTCAGTTCCTAAAACAACTGTAAACTGCGTAACAAGCAGTCTGGTTAAAGTCCCCTTCATAGCATTGTAAATTAGTCTTGAAAAGCCCCGAGCTCGAGGGGAGAGACTAATATATTCACTTCACTTCACTTCACAGCATATCACGGTCTGTGTCGCAGACACGGATAGTTTGCGAATTGACAAATCATGAGAAGTGTTTATTTTGCACCATTCGTTATCAACGAAAAGCATATCAATATCGAAGCTTAATTAAATCACTGTATATTTAACTGATCTATGCCATCCTTATCAAATGAATGCCGTCGATTAAAAAGTTTAAGGGACGGCCAAAAGATTTAATCATTTATCTTAATAGTCCTGATAAGGTCAGGATGTTATACTTGATGAGCGGGGATCCATTTAAAGATATACCTTGCTGGTTCTTAAACATAAAATTTCACTCATTGATAAACCTTATTCCTTCCTTAAACATTGACTTTTACTAGCAAGCCGCGGTGCCACAGCACTTCAAAAATGACGCATAATGAAGAGCTCTTTAATTCCAAATCTTTTGAAATTATTCCATAACGTCTGAGGATTAATGATTTATGACACCAATAACAATCTGTAGAGAATTTTGTGTGATTAAGAGAAAGTGGTTTCAAATACTGATCACATATGATTATGTGAAAGCTGTATTTTTTCGGCTGCCTCTTATTGTAGGATTTCCGAAATGAAAATTATTGACTTCTTTCTTTTTGGTCTCCAGGATAAAATCTAATAATTTTCAAAATTTTGTTCTGGCAGGGACCTTTCTTCTGATAAATCATTAATCCGATTTCTTTTCACGATAGCTCAGCCGTTATGGAATAATTTTTAGACTTAAGCAGCTCTTCATTATGCGTCATTTTTGAAGTGCTGTGGCTCCGCGACTCGCCAGTAAAAGTCGATGTTTAAGGAAGAAATAAGATTTATCACTGAGTGAAACTAATGTTTAAGAACCAGCAAGGTATGTCTTTGAATGGGTTCCCGGCTCTTTAAGTATAACATCCTGACTTTATCAGGACTATTAAGATAAATGATTAAATCTTTTGGCCCTCGCTTAAACTTTTTAATTACATCCATTTAGAAATCACTGGTGATCCTTGCAATCTGATTGGCTCTCAGCAATGTGATTTATTCCCAAATCGCACTAATTTTTGCTCTTCATCGCACCATTTCCCCAGCCAATGAGAAAGGAACACTAAAACAAAACAACCAATCAGGTTTCTAGGATTGTCTAAAGTAACCAATCAAATTGCAGGAAAATAAATGACAAAAAAAAACCATTGTGTGGTTAACTTTTGTTCCTGCTGTTCACTTCCACGCGGCATCTGCGCCCGAAAATATTGTAATCGATGCAGGAATAAATGAGTTCGAATCATCTTTTTGTGCTATAATATCTCACTGCTTTAGTAGAGACTGAATATTCACAAGCTTAGTTAATGCTGCAAAGAAAGCTAAAGCTCAAAATAGTATGAACATAAGAGATGAACGTAGAAAATTTGGTGCTAATTTTCAGTCTAGAAGAGGAGTTAGCTCACAAGAATGTGTATAAAGGTGCATGCTTCAACTAAGGCTTATGGCTAAGAAAACTGTTTCCCATAACAGTGTTTGTCAACACAGATTTACCAGACAATAGCGTGTGTGTTGCAAAGTCGAGAGACTTGACAAACCAGATGTTGAAGGTAGAGATGTCTTAAAGTCAAATCCCCTTGAATGCTATGCTTAGACCAACATCCTTCCCAATCATTTATTTTACTCTGTGCCTCGCACAATTTTGTTACTATTACAAGGACCATAAAAGAGAGTGGCAAGAAACTTCTCAAACTCATTAATAATTCATCAACTAAAAACGTTTGGATACATGGACTTATTTAGCATAAAATCCCCACGCTGCTAAGTCACCTCATTAATCTGCTGCGTTGCCAGCGTGGTAGCTAGCCTTGATGGTGTAGTGGCTTAGCATGCCCGACTAGTAATCAGGGAGGCGTGGGTTTGAGTCCCGCTCAGGGCAAAAACCAATTTTTCGGATTGGTGTGTCGAAAGGTAAAATGCACGGTATGTGTTTGTCTCTGTAACATTTCATCAACTTTCATCCCAAGTATCTCTTAAAATATCGATTCCTTTGAGAAGCAATGTCAAACACTCGAAAGAGTGTTTCATCAGATATCCAAACACCAAGAAGCGAGTTTTTTTTAACCAATTTCCAGGTGTTTGGATATCTGATGAAACTATCCTTCTCGTGTTTGATACATTACTTCCATCTCTCAGCCGCAAGTTAGTACTGACAGTATTGTTGAATTACAGCATACCTTGATAATGAAAAATGAAAATGAACTTTATTTTAGTGTCAACTTTATTTGCCACTGAGACACTACTTGGGGACACTGTATAAAAATCAAATCAACTGTTATCGAATTGTAGGTTGGTTTTTAGAGAGAAAGGGAATCAGAGTACCCGGAGAAAAACTTGTCGAAGAAGAGTAGAGAACCAACAAACTCAACCCACATATGACTCTGAGTCTGGGGATCGAACCCAGGCTACATTGGCGAGAGGCTAGTGCTCTCACCACTGCGCCATCCCTCTCCCCTTGATAAACCCTGATTTCCTCCCAAATAACATTATTTTAATAGGAAAAAGTGAGATGATAAAATGAAGGATTATGAGGGCTGTTATAGGGTAATTTTTCACACACCAAGTAGGAGAAAAAGAACCAGATAAACATTTTCATCACTTGCTTACACTCTTTTACCCATGGTGTCAGAGAAAGAAGTGGTCTTCTTGGCAGTGATAATAAAATCATGTTAGAGCTATAGTAGAAGAAAATGGAGCCTCCTTTGAACATAATGAAAGGGATGTTACAGAGACTGTTGAAAGCTCGAAACATAATTTAAGGGAATTTTTCACTCCTATGACTGTATGAATGATCAACAAAAACATGATAAATGCAGAGTTACAAGATGGCTCTATTGATAAAGAAAAATAATTTCATCAACAGTTACCAACACAATTATCATGATAACTCAAGTTACTCCAGTCAAGATCATAACACAGGACAAATATCTTACAATGAACAGATTATTTCTGATGATACATTGCATAAATGTGTCACGATCTTTCAACAGTAGACAGCACTAAGCCTATGACCCTATGACTATCATATTTTATAAAATAATTAGGGTAGTATGCACACTCTCATTGGTCAATAGCTGTGTTTCGATGAGAGTAACACGGCTGTGACATCATACAGATTTTGATTGGTTAGGTATTGTCAGACGCACTTTTTGAATGGCTTTTAGGAAATATGAGCGCGTATCAAGAAAATCTGTTTCAATCAAGAAGTAAAAAACCAGCATTTTCCTTCATTTGTCGAATTATCTTTGCATGAGGAATATTTTCCGTGTTTCCAAAAATCAATTTAAAAGCAAACTAAAGAATAAACTCCTTGAAATTCTCAAAAACGAGGACGATTACATAAGGATTTCTGATATACGAGAACAATTCTCAAAATCATAACATTGTATGTTATTCCCAGTATTGAGTACAGTCCGCCTCCGAGTCTCACTCTGGATATAAACCGCACGACAAACTAGATTGCTTCTAGGTTTGTTTAATATAATTAGTTTGATATAATTAATATAATTTGTTTGATATAATTTATGGGACTTTGGAATTTTCTTTTTTCATCTTTTTCCCCGCCTCGAATAGCCCTCGCTAATTGTGGGCAAAAGTCTGTAACTTAAAATTTTTTTTTTTAGATCTAATAAAGAATTGTTGTATTGTTGTTGTTACCTCATCTAAAT
>OX421449.1:4777359-4779859 GCA_949126865.1 Montipora capitata | reverse complement strand
TTGTGCCAAGAGATTTTTGGGACTATCTGTGCCCTCGAGCATGGGACCATCTGTGCCCAGCTTTCATGGAGTTGCGAGTTAATTTACGGTGTCAAATAGTTTGTGTTTATTTGACATGTTTTTTAAATTTGGGATTAAGGGACAATCTGTGCCCCCTACCGGACTCGGGACTATCTGTGCCCAGCATTTAGGGAGTTGCGAGCGAATTTGAAGTGTCGCTTAGTTTGTGTTTCTATAACACGTTTTGAATTTGTGATTCAGGGACCACCTGTGCCCTTTGTCAGACGTGGGGCTATCTGTACCCATGACTGTGGATTTATTTGTAAAATCCTGTGTTGGATTTACTATTTACTTTTATTGCTGTTTATCAGTTTCTAATCTCAATTCATTTAATAGTCTTTATGGAGTTTATTTAGTAAACTTTTCGCTGCTAGTGGTTTTATATATTCATATATTTTCTGAATGCGTGCTTATGTTTCGCAATTGATCTGTCATTTTTGGTAGAATATGGAGAATATGTTGGAGAAAAGCCGTAGAGCAGACCAGACCATTCGAGTTCTTACAAAGGAGAGCTTGGATACTGTATCTGATACAAAGGGATTACTGTCAGAGTCTTATGCGTTTTATAAAAAGCTCTATTCCGCGGAAGAGGGTGATGAAGAGGCTCAGGAGGTGTTTCTGAACGATGCATTGCCAAGATTGCCTGATGATGCGTGCGAATTGTGTGAGGGAGAGCTTTCTGAGGAAGAGCTTCGAATAGCTGCTCTTTCGATGGAAAACGATAAATCGCCTGGAATAGATGGTTTGACGTCAAACTTTTACAAGCATTTTTGGCCTCTGTTTGGCAATAGTCTGACACGTGTCTTCAATTACGCCTTTCTGGCCGGGCGCCTTTCGGTATCTCAACGACGTGGGATAATTACGCTATTGTTTAAAAAGGGTGATCGAACACTGCTTAAGAACTGGAGGCCAATTACACTACTGACGTCGGATTATAAGATTTTAACCAAGGCGCTTGCTAATAGGCTTCATAAAGTACTTCCCCTTATTGTCCATTCGGATCAGACTGCCTCCATTAAAGGTCGCACAATAAATGACAACACGCGCCTTTTGCATGATGTTATCACGTATGCTAACGAAGAGAATGTCCCGCTCGCCTTGATCTCCGTGGATCAGCTGAAAGCTTTTGACCGCGTTGCGCACGGCTTCCTGTTTAAGACGCTCGAGCGGTTTGGTTTCGGACCCAGTTTCTTGAGATGGATCCAAGTCATATATAACTCAGTCTCTAGCTCTGTTAAAACGAATGGTTGGTTCACAGCTTTTATTGGCTTGGAGAGAGGACTAAGGCAAGGATGTCCCTTGTCCATGCCCTTGTATGTCTTGTCGGCTGAAACATTGGCGGTGAACATCAGGAACAACCCTAGAATACATGGGATTATCCCTCCCAACTCCAATACGGAGCTCAAACTTTCCCAGTTTGCTGATGATACCACCTTGCTTGTAACAGATGATGACTCCATTATAGAAAGTTTTTCCGTTTTTGACTGCTATGAGCGTGCCTCTGGGGCCAAAATTAACAAGGGCAAGTGTAAGGGATTATGGTGTGGAGCTTTTTCACAGCGTACAGAGCAGCTACACGATTTCGACTGGTACAATGACTTCATCCCGGAAAAGATCCTGGGCCAGTATTTTGGCAACGTGGACTGTTCTCAGATAAACTGGGAAACGAAGATTCAGAAAATTAATAATGTCATCGGAGTGTGGCAGCACAGAGATCTAAGCCTCAAGGGAAGAGCCCTTTTAATTAATAGTCTCCTTACTTCCACATTGTGGTATAATGTTATATCCCTCTCTGTACCATCTTGGGCCTGTGCGCAGATTGAACAAGCCATCTATGGGTTCTTCTGGAACAACAAACATCCGCTTGTCAATAGGGACATTCTCGCTCTACCTCTCAGCGAGGGCGGTTTTAACATCCCTCGCCTGGAAACTAAAATTCAAGCATTCCGAATGAACACTTTGAAGCGGCTACTTACACCAGAAGATGCTCACTGGAAGAATTTCACAGCTCATTTTCTCCGTGTAGCCAATATGAAGCTCGGTAAAATGACCTTAGCCCTGAATTATTCTTTGCAGAACATCAACAGAGACATTCCATCCTTTCATCAGGAGCTGCTCAGAGCCTGGTACAAGCATAGCCAGTATCGTACACGTTCCCAGATCCCAGTATCTGTCTCGGACATCCTAAAAGAACCTCTATTTCTGAATGGCTTGATTACTTCCAGGAATAGGACTTTGATATATGGAGATTGGATCAAAGCCGGAATTATCCAGGTCAAAGATATTTGCTACGAAATTGTTCCTGGTTTCTTGCGAGCCTCGGCCATTCACGAGCTGATATCAGACGATCACTCCGGATACCGTCCCTTATCCACAACGGCACGTGAGCTAAATGATCTTCTCGACGCATTACCAAAAGAATGGTGCCACCAGATCAGCA
>OX421449.1:4754859-4764859 GCA_949126865.1 Montipora capitata | reverse complement strand
AGGGAAACCCCTCCAAGGTCCATCTCTATTGATGGGTATCACTGTCGCATCTGGTATAGAGGGCAACCTATTGTGTGTAATCTGTGTTCTAAGCAGGGGCATGTGTCTGCCAACTGCCCGAATAAGGATAAGTGTCGCCTTTGTGGAAAGTCCGGCCATTTTGCTCGCTCCTGTCCCAATCCATGGGGCGGTTCCTCTGATGCTGATAGTGTGGCTTCGTCGGCTCTTAGTGTTTCTGACTTTCCTCCTCTGAGTACGGGCCCCCCTCTTGGAGGTGCCCCGGCTGGTCTTGCGTTTGATGAAAGGCTTTCGGACGATGGGTCAAATGATGGAAACGCAGATGATGAGAACGCAGATGATGAGAACGCAGATGTTGAGAACGCAGATGATGAGAACGCTGACGATGTGAGCTCTCCTCTCGGGCCTAGCCCTATGGAGGATGAAGTTGTTCCTAGCCCTGTTACAAATGGCGCCGCCAGTAGTCCTGGCGTCACTAATGAACCTTTGGTCGTTTCTGTCAGCGACAGAAGTGAAAAGGGTGGAATTGTTAATGATATAGAAAGTACTGTAATTAAAGAGAGTAAAGTAAGTGTTAGTACTGTTGTTGAAAGTGAATTGCTTGATCATGGTAATGATCTGCAAAGTAATGTTACTGAAAATGGAAACGTTAATGTAGTTGGAAATAATTTAAGTGACAGTTTGCAAAATGGTGTTATTGAAAATGAAAGAATTCCTGATGATGATGATGATGCTGTAGTTGATAATGACTTTGACGTTAGTAATGATGCTAAGGGTATCACCAATAGAAAACGGAAACTCAGTACCGATAGTGAAGATAATATTAATGAAGGTTCCGCTAAGGTCGGTAATATCTCTCTTGAGTCTGAGTCTGATGTGTCTTGTGAAGCCGGCTCTCCAACGCCCTCTCCTTCTGTGCTTGGTGAGGATGTGGTGTTGGTGGCCGAGACTGACGTTTCTCTTGATGTCTCTGCTTCTGCTGAGTCCCTTGACTCCTCTCTCCTTGAGGATGGTCAGCGGACGGATTTCTCTCCCGAGTAGTTTTTTTTCTTTTTTCCTCAGTCATGGCCAGGTTTCTAACTGTTAATGTTCGTGGTCTACGGGACGCAAATAAGCGTTCATCGTTCCTTCAGTGGCTGTCACAGTCTACGGTCGATTTTGCGTGCCTCCAAGAGACGCACGTTCCTTCAAGTGCCGAGTGCACATCTTGGTTCTCTCCTTTCGGCTTTCAGGCCGTTGCGTCGCCTGGTACAGCTTTTTCTTGTGGCTCGGTTCTCCTGTTCCGGCCCAAGTATGTCCTGCGTAAGTGCCTTTGTGACTCTTCTGGCCGCTTTGTTTTAGTGGAATTCGAATTGAACGGTATTGTTTTTCGGGTGGTTTGTCTATATGCGCCAAACCAAAACCCGGCTCGCGATGACTTTTTTCAGTTTGTCTCAGATACTGTGGATCCAGCTATCCCCACTGTTTTATGTGCAGATTTTAATGCGGTGTTTAGTCGACCTTTGGATCGTCGTGGCCCTGTCCCCCAAAATCCAGCTCCGGACAGCTCCGGTTCACTTCAGTCTCTTTTTAATGACTGTTGCGTCGTGGACATTTGGCGTTACTTGCATCCTAATACGGCAGCCTTTACGTGGATGAGAAGTGATGGGACCCTTTCGTCTCGAATAGACTTGATCGGTTGTCCTATACCTTGGGTTCACTGTGTCAAGTCATGTGAAATTTTACCCTGTCCTTATTCGGACCACTCTGCTGTTCTCCTTGTCTGTCCTATTCCTACCCCTTTACCTCGGGGTCCTGGTCGCTGGAAAATGAATATTTCTATCTTGAAGGAACAGGAGTTTGTTTCTTTAGTTGAGGATTTTTGAAAGTCATGGAGGCTGCGTAAACCTTCCTCTTCCCTCCATTCTTGGTGGGACAGGGGTAAGGAACATATTAAGAGCATTGCCATCCGTTTTTGTTTGGGTAAGCAGGCTGAACGAAAGACCTCCCGTTCCCTGTACACTGCCCTTGCTTGCCACCTGAAGTCGCATATTGATGCCGGTAGGATTTCCTTTCTGGACGTTTACGAGAAGGTGCTAAAAAAGATCTCGGAGTTGGACAGTTTTGAGGCTGAGGGGGCCCGAATCCGTTCCAGGGTGCGCTGGGCGGAGGAGGGTGAGATGTCTTCGAAGTATTTCCTGCGTCTTGAGAAGAAGCGTGGCACTTCGGACTGGATTACCGCCATGCGGCGCTCTGATGGTTCCCTTGCCACGGATATTTCGTCCATCTGTTCTTCGTGGGTAGATTTCTACTCATCTCTGTTTTCTGCTGGTAGTATTGATCTCTCTGTCCAGGATGATCTCTTGAACAGTCTGTCCTCTCGTCTTCCCCCAGCGGCCTGCGACTCTTGTGAGGGTCCTCTGACTGTGGGTGAGGTTTCTCAGGCTTTGGATGGTATGGCTGATGTCAAGTCACCGGGATCAGATGGGCTCCCGAAGGAGTTTTATCGTACTTTCTGGGGAATCCTGGGCGCTGATCTTGTAGATGTGCTCAATGATTCTTTTGCGTCTGGGTCTCTTCCGTTTTCTCTCCGAGGTGCCCTCATCTGTCTTATCTTCAAGAAGGGTGACCGTTTAGATCATAAAAACTGGCGCCCGATTAGTCTATTAAATGTTGACTACAAGCTGTGTGCCAGGGCTCTGGCTGGGCGTCTTTTAAAAGTGCTTCATCTGGTGATTGGCCCGGATCAAACCTGTGGCGTCCGTGGACGCTACATTGGTGAGAATGTGGCTTTCCTAAGAGATCTGGTGGAATTTACTTCCGAGACTAAGACACCTGCCGCCATCCTGTCTTTGGACCAAGAGAAAGCCTTTGACAGGGTGGACTGGGCTTTCCTTTTCCGCACTCTTTCCCGTTTTGGCTTTGGTCCGACGTTTATTTCGTGGGTTCGTCTTTTGTACACGGATGTCAGAAGCACGGTTCTCCTAAATGGTTATTCGTCAGATTTCTTTCGACCTTCCCGCGGCGTCCGTCAGGGCTGCCCGCTCTCTCCTCTTCTTTACGTCATCTCTATCGAAGTGCTGGCTGTTAACCTTCGGGCCCACCCTGACATTGTCGGGCTGCGGCCGCCCGGCCTATCCATTAGTTTGCCTGTCCTTTCCTTATATGCTGATGACACTTCCGTTGTGGCTGCTTCGGACTCTGCTATCCTTGCCGTCTTTGATACCTATGGAAAGTTTGAAAAGGGAACGGGTTCCAAGCTTAATCTTGGTAAGTGTGAGGGCCTTTGGCTTGGTCCTTGGCGTTTTCGTAGTGGTTCTACTTCTGTTGACATCGCTTGGACCTCGTCAAAAATTAAAGTCCTTGGTGTTTATATTGGGCACGGCGACATGGCCGAAGCTAACTGGCGGCCCCGGATTGACGCGGTGTCCCGTTGTCTTGATGCGTGGCGTTCCCGGGCCCTTTCCCTTTCCGGAAAGGCCCTCATCGTAAATGCCCTGGCACTCTCACATGTTTGGTATGTGGCCTCCTTGGTGCATATGCCTCCGTGGGTGCGTACAGAGCTCAACCGTCTTGTCTTCAAGTTTCTGTGGTCTGGCAAGCCTGACCCAGTTTGTCGCAATGTAATGTTTCATCCCAAGAAGGCTGGTGGTTTTTCGGTCGTCTCCATTGACTTCAAGGTCTCCTCACTGTTGGTTCAATGGGTCCGTCGCCTTGTTGTTTGTCCAAATGGTTGGGTTTTTCTGTTGAAGTACTGGCTTCTCGACCGGCTTGGAGTTTCTCCCCTCGCCTTTCTTTCGAGCCCGTCATCTTTTCCGTCTGCTTCTTTCCCTCCCTTCTATTCTGCCCTATTTCGTTCATGGTCGGCCCTTGGTGGTTCCATGTCCCCTTCTGGTTTGGTTTTCGGTGGGTCTGTTGGTGGCCCTTTTCCTGTCAACTCCATGTCCTGCAAGTTTGTTTACTCTCTCTTCCTCAAGCTTAACGCTGCCGTTCCCAACTGCGTGTCCAAGTTTTTCCCTTCTTTTGGTGCATTGTACTGGCCTGCCACCTGGAGTTCTTTGTTTTTCCTCCCCCTAGATCGCAAGGTGTCCGATCTTAACTGGAAGATTGCCCATGGGGTCCTATATACTGCTCAGCGCATTTCTTCTTGGTGTCCCACTATCCCTTTATCCTGTTTTTGTGGGTTTCAGCTGGAAAGTCTCGAACACCTATTCTTCTTTTGTCCTCTTGTTCAGAGTGGGTATGCTTGGGTCCAGACTCAACTCTCCCGGGCTTCCCCTCTGGCTCCGTCTATTTCTCTTCGCCATGCCCTCTTTGGTTTTTCGTCGGATGAGATGCGTTGCGTTCCCAGGGTATTTTGCTACCTGTTGAACGTTTGTAAATGTCTGGTCTGGTTACAGCGCAATGATCACCGTTTTCGCTCAGAGCCCACCAGTGCAGTTCACCTTATCTCTGGTATAAAGGCCCGCCTACGTTTTTATCTGCCTTTGTATTTTAAACGTTTTAACTCTAGCCGTCGCCGCAAACACTTCCTCCGCCAGTGGGGTGGTAACGGCGTATTTGGACACATTAGTGGTTCCTCCTTCGTTTGCTCTTTCTAGTTCATTCGCTCTTGTAAATATTGTTTACACTTATTATTTTCATCTCCACGTCTGTTTTTAATCCTTTTTTGTTGTTTTGACTTTTATTAGCATGTTTCGCGTTTTAGATTTTTTATCTCTGTAGGAGAGGCGGGGTTCGACTCCCCGACGAATTTGGTGTGCCGGCCCCGTTTAGGGGGTGCTCCCTCTCCTGGGCGATCCCCATTTCTGTTGTTTCCCTTTTTCTGTTGTCAAGACTTCCGGGCATTGCACCACGCTCGGGGGATCGCCTAAATACAAAAAAAAAACACTAGTGGAAAAGGTACGAGTAGTCAAGGGGTTAATCAAGCATGGCTTAGGGGTCGATTAATCTCTCCCTCTTTGGATCGAAAGTAGGACGGGGGACCCCAAAGAGAGTTTTTTTTTCCTTAATGCGTATTTTACGAATACGCATGCGTTCTGTACTAATGTGCTTACCACATGTAGAAGAGCAAAATCATCAATTCAGAACTATAGACTATCCTTTTTTTTTATTACACTAGTGGAAAAGGTACGAGTAGTCAAGGGGTTAATCAAGCATGGCTTAGGGGTCGATTAATCTCTCCCTCTTTGGATCGAAAGTAGGACGGGGGACCCCAAAGAGAGTTTTTTTTTTCCTTAATGCGTATTTTACGAATACGCATGCGTTCTGTACTAATGTGCTTACCACATGTAGAAGAGCAAAATCATCAATTCAGAACTATAGACTATCCTTTTTTTTTATTACACTAGTGGAAAAGGTACGAGTAGTCAAGGGGTTAATCAAGCATGGCTTAGGGGTCGATTAATCTCTCCCTCTTTGGATCGAAAGTAGGACGGGGGACCCCAAAGAGAGTTTTTTTTTTCCTTAATGCGTATTTTACGAATACGCATGCGTTCTGTACTAATGTGCTTACCACATGTAGAAGAGCAAAATCATCAATTCAGAACTATAGACTATCCTTTTTTTTTATTACACTAGTGGAAAAGGTACGAGTAGTCAAGGGGTTAATCAAACATGGCTTAGCGGTCGATTAATCTCTCCCTCTTTGGATCGAAAGTAGGACGGAGGACCCCAAAGAGAGTTTTTTTTTCCTTAATGCGTATTTTATAAATACGCATGCGTTCTGTACTAATGTGCTTTATTACACTATTGGATAAGCCTTTTTGATAAGCTTCCCCTTTTGCGGATTTGTGGCACGTACCTCTTTCTGTTTTTTTTTTTGGGTGACCCTGCTGAGAACTGATGATTGACGTTCTGTCATAACCCAGGGTAAGCCGGTTTTCCTTCTTTTATTGGTTTTTTGTGTAGTATATCTTTAGGGGTGGCGAATGGTACCTCGAAAAACGGGGGTCTCTGAAAATTTTTTGCAGGATCTCGAAAGCGTTTTTGATAATTCTGGAAGTCTCGTTTTTGCATGGTTTGTTTTTTCCCTTTTTTAATCTCGAAACGTTTTACCAAGGAGTCTCGGCTCGGATTTTTAACTAGGATCTCGGCGTCTCGGCGAGACGCCATTCCTCACCCCTATCTTTGCTTCTATTCCTGTTTTCCGTCGCTTGCTCCAGTTTCTCTCTTTCTTTCTCGTTTTTGCTTTTTTTTTCTTGAGTAATCTTTTGTCGGCTGTAATTTTTTGTGGTTTGTCTTTTTATTATTTATCGTTTATTTGAGCTCTATAGTAAAGGATTTAAAGCTATATAGTGTTAACTTTAATTGTACGTTATTTTAGTATTAAGAGAGGTACCTTTCAAGTTGAAAGATATCTTTTCTTGAATTTAGTTTAAGGTAAGTAAAGTTTGATGCTTTTAGGTTGAACAGAGACTAAGTTACGGACTTTAAAACAAGCCTACCACAGTTTCAGAATACTTTCTCACTAATAATCACACCGCCAACGGCATTTCACTTGTTCCCCTCGAGCTCATTCATTCCAATCGTGACAGCGTACACAAAGCAAGGGAAGCATATCTCATAAAGATAGCGAACACTCTTGAACCTTTTGGTCTTAAAAAGAAAGAGGAAATGTAATCCACTATGTTATATAATTTCAATTATCATTTCTTATAATTGTACCGTATCCTTTAAGTCCGTTAAATCCTTTAGGGCTGTATCAAATCACACCCCATATCACTATTCGAAATATTGGCTTTTTTCAATATATTCCTTCACCGTTATATCAGCCTTGCTTTTTCTAGCTTTTTATATCCGGATAGTTTAAAAGGACACTTAGTGTCGTATATATAATTCTCAAAGTTGTTATGTAGGGGACTCCTTATGGGCCTAACGTTTGATATTTACGTGCTTTATTATTACACTTTAATAACCCTACTTAACGACTACTTTGCGTCTGACTGTGCGCAGGGTAAGGCGTTCAGCTAGGCCCATAAGAGGTCCCATACATTGCAACTACGTTTATATATACCGTACGAAGTGTCCCTTTTCACCATTTCTTACCACGTTCACCTACATTAATCCCCTTTAGGTCCGTTTTAAACGTTGCATTTTACATGTGCCGAATCTAATGCAAACGAGAAGAATCTATTGTTTTCGCTCATTTGCATTAGATTCGGCACATGTAAAATGCGACGTTTAAAACGGGTCTTACACACATCTACCCGAACTTACCCTCGTTCTGCCACAGCAATCGTCATTTACTCTTAATTAGGCTCGTTCTACCACGTTAGCCCTCATCTACCCTAAGTTAACCACGTTTACCGCTATCTACCCAAAGTTGCCCACTTTATATCTCACTGACCTTCGTCTACCCTACTTTAACCTCGTCCTACCACTTTAATCTTCATCTACCCTACGTTAACCATGTTTACCCTCATCTATCTTGGGTTGGCCACTTTATACCTCGTTGACCTTCACCTGCCCCAAGTCACCCTCGTTCTACCACGTTTACCCTCTTTGTTTGCCATGTTTATTGCCCTCATTTAACCTCAGGTGGCCACTTTATACCTCGTTGACCCATATCTACCCTAAGTTAGCCACTTTATACCTCGTTAACCTTAAACTACCCCAAGTTAACCTCGTTCTACCAACATTAATTTACGAGACATGGAATCGATATATTCATTCAATAAATGTATCAAAACGTAATTGGGTCATGTCATGCCACATGTGTTGATCTTGTACTCGGTTTACAATATGTAGTGGATTATAGTTGAATTTTTGTAGTTTTAGACTTACCATATTATTAATATGGCCTTATTATATGGCCATGATTGCCATGATTATATGGCCATGATTATATATTGCCATGATTATATGGCCATGATTATATGGCCATATTATTATATGGCCTTATTGTGTGGGGAGGGTGTATCAACGCAGAGCAACTAAACTCCCTTGAAATTCTCCACCGAAGGGCAGCAAGGGTGATATACAAGCTACCCAAGGACTTGCCCTCCTCTGATGTCTATCAACACACAAACTGGGACACTATAGACTATATGTACAAACTTCGTTTAATCAAACTACTTTATAAAATTGTTAGCGAAGAATCACCTCCTACATTATCCTATTTAGTGAACAGGCCTTTTACCAACTACAATCTTAGAAACTGTAACAGGATTACCGTCCCACGATTTAATTCCTATTTTCTGAAAAACTCAGTCGGACACAGAGGAGCCATCCTATGGAACAATGTATGCACCCATTACACAGGAAACAACTTCAAGACATTCTTCCGCATTGTTAAGAAAGACACGTACGTTAAAAATATTAATTTTAATGCCCAGTCAGTTCAATCACTCCCTAGATTTTACAATGATTTTAAATGTTTTTGAGTCTCTTCTACAGACCGTTTATTATTTTTTAGTTGCAGGTGTCAATTCTTAAATAGTTCTACCTTGTATCTCAATTATCTAAACTAGCATTTCGACATAGTACACATTTTATTTTATGTAATATTTTTAGTATAATAACACACGACCCCACAAGCACGTCAGTGCTTTTAAATTTTATCGTGTTTAAATAAAGAATGTGTATGTATGTATGTATGTATGTAATCATGTACTTAGTTTACAATAGCTGAATTTTTATAATTTTAGACCTACGATATTATTAATCTTGTATTATTACTAGCTCTAGTTTTTTTTTTTGTCTATACAAACACGCCCTCCATGGAAACCAGCTGAGTGTTGTTGGGGCTAGCGTGTTTCTTTGATTTAAATAAAGTACACCTACCTACCTACCATTAACCCTAAAGTAACCACCTTTACGCTTATCTTAAACTGTTGGAGCTATCGCAAATTTAAACTAACCCTGTGTTAATATCTTAAGTGGTGTTTGACCACCTTTGGAATCAGATTTTTTGGCCTTAAATGAAGTAAATGTTGGTTTTACACATTTTTCTGGAATGGTAAAGGCGACCCTCAAAACAAAACGGAAAGTTATGATAAATTATAGTTCTGACAACGGCGGCCTAAAAATGATCGATTTTGTTTTCTTTCAACAAATCCCTAAAGACAACGGATTCCCACACGGCAATCATGTAAAGCAATTGTAAATAGTTTTATTTTTTGACTTGTAAAGCTTAACTAATGATTGTACGTGTTTAAATAAAGTCTAAAAAAAAAATAAAGGAAAGAAATTGACCAAATCGCCTACTCAATGTTGTACCTCTGGAGAAAAAAAGTTTGTTCCAGGAATTTCAATATCATTTAAATGCGAATGCAACATTATGATGCAAATACAATAAGCCCGCCCGGAGATTGGAATTGAGTAGAACATAGAGCATGGCACCCAAGCCCCTCCCTCCCCCCGCCCCGAACGCTTATGATGTTGAGTTAGCCGATTAGCCTGAGGCTAATTGTGCTGCAAATAGCTCACGCAATTAGTAACGCTAAGAATACTTTCGTTTTTCATTAAAAATATATAAATTGCTTGGCTGTTTGCGAAAATCTTTAAAAAAACTACGACACACTTCAGGGTAGTTTTTGTTGCAGACAGGCAGTTGGCATTTCATCTGTCATCGTAACCAAAGTTATTAAAACATCAAGGAATGTATTTAAGATGCAGATCATCTCAATTATAACGTTACATAAGCAGTAATGAAACAAGGGTAACTTTAGACTAGATGAATGTCAACGAGGTATAAATTGGCCAACTTGGTAGAGCGAGGTTAAGTTGGGGTAGATGAAGGTCAACGAGATATAAAGTGGCCAACGTGGTTAGCCTAGGGTAGATAAGGGTTAACGTGGTTAATTTAGAATAGATGAGGGTTTACGACGGTGGTCGAACGTAGTTAACTTGGGGTACATGAAGGTCAACGAGGTATAAAGTGGCCCACTAGATGACGGGTACACAGGGTTAACTTAGAGTAGATGAGGGTTAACGTGATAGAACAAGGTTACCATAGGATAAATGTTGGTAAACGTGGTAGATCGAGGTTAACTTGGGGTAG
>OX421449.1:4724859-4749859 GCA_949126865.1 Montipora capitata | reverse complement strand
CATCACTTGAATTGCTGCAGAAATTATTTGGCTCGCACCACCCCTTTGTTGCAGGCTCACTTCTGAACTTAGCAACTGTTTATAGTTGCCAAAACAAGTACAACAAGGCCTTAGAAATGAATTATCGATCACTGGCCATGCTTCAAGAGATATTTGGACCAAGGCATGCCAATGTAGGGAGAGTGTTAATCACCATGGGAACAGTTTATTACAAGTTTGGCAAGTTTAATGATGCTATAAATACTTCTAAACTTGGATTGGAAATACTTGAGGAATTTCATGGAACAAACCACCCACATGTGGCTGAAGCTCTGAATTTTCTTGGATTTATGTATAGAGACAATGGAAATTTGCAAAAAGCTCAGGAAGTTCTTGAACGCTCAGTATCTATTAAAGAAAAAGTGTTTGACAAGTATCATTTCATACTGGGTGAGGCTTTAAATGACCTTGGAGTTCTATATACAAGCCTTGGTGAGGTGGACAAGGCCACTGTAATTCTAGAAAGGGCCTTGAACATTTTTAAACATACCTGGGGGGAAAACCATAGTTCAGTTGCTGTGGCATTGAACAGTCTAGGAGCAGCATATTGTCAATCTAAGCAGCCTCAAAAGGCAATGGATCTTCACCAGGAAGCCTTGAAGATCCTCTTGACTGTGGGGAAAGAGGACATCAGAGAACATTCTGTGGCAGAAACTAGACATCTCCTTGGCAAGACATACCGAGCAATGAAAAACAGGAAAGATGCAAGAGTAATGTTTTATTTATCATTCAAGGGATTCAGTCACTTATATGGGAGGGAACACTGGAGAGTTCAAAGTGTGCTGCAAGATCTTAATTCTTTAGATGGCATTTGAACAGTTTTCATTGAAATTGTGCTATTTATCACAATTTTTATTAAAAGGATTAACATGGCCCTTTTCTTGGCGACTATTGCTTTTTTTTTTTTGTAAAGAAGTCATCATCTCTGTTACTTTAATTCAAGAAACGTTTATGGTAAAGCAGAATTTCTTTAAAATATTATGCATGTACCAAGGCCACAGTAAAGAGAAGATCACACTCAATGTAATTTATGACAGTTGTAATTGCTATTTTGGCTGAATTTATCAAAGGCCTTATCAGGAGTGCAACATGCGCAGATGGCTGTATAGGACATGGATTTATTTTGCAGCTTCTGTGAATGGGCCAGTGAATCCAGCTTCAAACTGATAGGTTGTCACATTTGATTTTCAACTTTTGAGGAAAACAGGGTTAACCCTTTTGTGCTCTTGAACTCTGCTAAAAGTAGCGATTTCTCATTTGCATTTTTTTAATGTATTTTACAAATTATTACAATATACGATAACTACAATTTGGAATATTTAAAATTCTTCTAGAAATCAGGCAGGATAGACTTACCGTTGGTGACAGTTCTCACAGTTTTTCTCAAGTAAAGGTGTCTCTCCTTCTGAGGGTTGAGATGAATTAGGCGTTCAGGCTTGTACTGTTCTTATCTTCTCTTGAAAGTTTTGACCACATGTATGGACCCATGTATCTTACATAGTGTTTCCCGTATCTTACAGACAGAAATCATGGTATATTAAAATCATTTTCATTATGAAGTTGGTATGTTGTTCCTTTTTTTTTTCAAATATATTCTGTATAAAGATTGGTGTCACAGTCAGGTTATGTTTAGCTTTGTATATTAGTATTGCCAAATCTTGTAACCTTAGGTTATACAGAGTAGTTAGCCCAGCTTTCTTGAGCAGTTCATCATGTGCTGCAGTTTTTTTCCTTTAAAGCAATGCGAAGAGCATGCTCTTGGATCCTTTTAAGCTTCCCTCTATCTGAGTTTGTAAAAAAGTTCCAGACCAGGTGCCAGTAAGTAGCCTTTGACTTGAGATAGCAGCATTACATTATATTTGTCTCTATTGCCTTGCCTTCCCTTGCCTCTCCTTCTTGTACCACTAGGATGCATTTTCTCCATGTGTCGAGTTTTTCTTGAACAGCTTCGATAGAGTTGTCAGACACATTCACCTGATAGTCATCTGCATGCATTGAGAAGTCAGTGTTCTTAAAAAATTGTGCTGTCATTCTGATACAAATTTCCACATGAGTGGGCCTAAGAAGGAGCCTTGATGGCATCCCCTATCCACAGTTCTCCATTCACTCACAACAGAATCCAGTCTGACTCTATTCACCCTGGCCTGAGAATATTATTTCAGTATGTCCATTGCTAATGTTATCGAAACCATATACTTGCAGTTTCCTTAGCATTAAGTATTAGCTGCAAAGAATAGAAGGCTTTTGACATGTCAGTCGAGAGTATCCCTACACTCAACTTTTGATCCAATGACAATCTCCAATCTTGTACTAATCTAATAATCTTATTTCACAGTTTCACAGAAATGGGTCTTGTGGTAGGCACTTGAATATGGTGACAGCACAAGATCGTAATGCTGAACAATTTGTTTAGTTATCAGTTGCTCAAACACTTTACCAACCACAGGCACCCCAAGCTCACAACGTGATTTTTGCAATGCATAACTCTTACAGTATATATGATAAGAGAGTTTAAAATAGGTTAAAATTAAGTTAAGTTGAAAAACTGAATGTCTTTTTCTTGCAATAAACTTTTCCTACCTCAAATGTTTTGTTCACTTCTATTTTGTGTCGATTCATAAGCCATTGCCGATATAGGGAAATCAGTACTCATTTATACCCTCGCTTAAGAGGGTCTCGAGTGATCAGTACACTTGGTTATACCCTCGCCTAATAAACGAGAACTGATTTCACAATATCGACAATGGCTTATGAATCGACACAAAACACAAGTGAACAAAATATTTGAGGTAGGGAAAGTTTATTGCAAGAAAAAGACATACAGTTATTCAACTTAACTTAATTTTTAAATTCTCTTATCACATATAATAGTTATGCATTGCAAAATCGGGTTGTGAGCTTTGGGGTACCTGTGTACCAACCGAATCCAATACTGTCACTGGTCTGTACTTTTTTACATCCAATTTATCGCCCATTTTAAGTACCAAGCTGTAGGCCAACTTCTCACGCTAATGCAGGTCGCTAAAAATCTTTGTCATGGAAGGCGCTATACAACAAGAGGCTAGCTTCTAGATTTTTGGTGAAAATCTACTTGGACCTTTCGCATGGTCAATATGATGCCAGTAAACTCGAAGTGTAGTGCAATTTCTTTTGTGGGGGTACGCCGCGGCCATCTTTTCTGCATGCTGACTTTTGGGTTAGTGTCTAACTTTCGTTCATGTGGTTGTCTACTTCTTTACCCCTTCGCCCCAAAAGGGGTTTCCTTTGACGAGTAAAGTTTCACTTTTAGGAGAGAAAGTCAAAGGATTTAGCAATAGACAAAAATGTCAACGAGCAAAGCCGAGCCAATAAGTAAACAATAGAGTCATGGTAGACAGTAAAAGCGAACTTAAAGTCTTTGGAAAATAACCATAATAACCTTTATGCACTAAAAAACTAACTAACTTACTTACTGAAATAAATGTACTAATTAAATAATTACGTAACGCGTACATACATATTTAGTAATAACTTTCAAATAGAAACACACAATTTTAAATTTACAAAACATGTTTCGGATGATCGACAACCATCGTCAATTGTGAATACAAGTGAACCGCTAGTCGGTGTTATATAAAGATAGCTAATAGAATGCATGAGTACTGATTAAATAACAACGTGAATGTGAGGTAATAGAAAATACAATGATGAGAAAACAATGGGTATAGGACGAGGAAAATTACAATGAAAGTGTTAGATTGACATGATTGACTTGCTTATTTAATGAGGGTTTTTCCCAAGCTATGTGTAAGGCCTCCTTGATTTTTAGTTGAAAAGGCGTGGAGGCGGTGTCAAGGATCCTTGACACCGCCTCCACGCCTCCACGCCTCCACGCCTTATCAACTAAAAATCAAGGAGGCCTTACACATAGCTTGGGAAAAACCCTCATTAAATAAGCAAGTCAATCATGTCAATCTAACACTTTCATTGTAATTTTCCTCGTCCTATACCCATTGTTTTCTCATCATTGTATTTTCTATTACCTCACATTCACGTTGTTATTTAATCAGTACTCATGCATTCTATTAGCTATCTTTATATAACACCGACTAGCGGTTCACTTGTATTCACAACTGACGATGGTTGTCGATCATCCGAAACATGTTTTGTAAATTTAAAATTGTGTGTTTCTATTTGATTATTTAGTTATTTAGTTATTTCTTGTCTGCTATTAGTTCGAAAGTTTGGAAATATTTAGTAATCCTAGAAGTCGAGAGACTATAGGGAAGATATCTGTTTACAAACATTGCTTTTGTTATTCAAATGTGCCAACCACAGGAACAAAAGACCCTTTCGACAGCCGATGAGGCTCTGGCCCGGGTTGCTCGAAGCATGGTTAAAGCACCTCTTAACCAACGGTTAGCGCAAACCAGGCTTCGATCAACCGGCCCCTGGTTGGCACCTCAATGACAATAGGTGACGTCGGTGATATCGTCCCTACACAGGATACTAAAACAGTCAGCACCGAAATGAAAAAGGGGGCAAAAATAAATAATAATAATAATAATAATAATAATAATAATAATAATAAATACCTAAATTAAATTATTTACAACATGTAAATATATTTAGTATAATTTTCAGCGGTGAATATAAGAATTCGGTCTCACATTATTCACCGCACTACCCGGTGAATACAGTAAAACCCGCGTATAAGAACCTAAAATTTAAGAACCTGTTAGGCTAAAATTGTCATTTGAAACGCCCTTTTCATGAGAACCTATTTGGCCTAAAATTTTCAATAGGTTCTTCTTTTACACAACTGAAGGCACAGATGAAAATGCAGAAAGAGATTTTAGTCCAGGTTTCACTCAGTAAGATTCAAAGAATGAGCTAAAATGCATGCTAGTACTTTGGAAAAATAAATTTACTGTATGGTTATCATCTAAACTGTATTCTAGATAATTATTTAATACAGCACTCACGGCTATACCTATTCCATATCACATACATGTATGCCCTGTAGTAGTTATCTGTGCTGACCGCTAGTATCCCTATCAAATTAAGAACCTATTTAAGGACCTAAGTAGCCTAAAATACCACTTTGCCGATGACATCTCGCTCCTCTCTGACACTGTGGAACAAGCTTGCACCCTACTTCTCGCTGTTGAGAAAGAATGCAAGAACATAGGTCTCGGGCTGAATGCCAAGAAGACAAAGGCCATGCCAATCAACATCAAGGCTAACGAGGTCGATTTCAAAACAATGGATGGTACTCAGCTTGACGTTGTAGGCGACTTTAAATACCTCGGGTCCCGGGGAGCATCCACGGAGCATGACATCAAAATCAGGAGAGCCCCGCTGGAGAGCCCAAGAATGGAAAGTTCTGCACCACATGAAAAAGATCTGGAAGACAAGATTATCCCCTCAGCTAAAACGACGAGTGTTTGTAGCCTCAGTAGAAAGCGTTCTCCTCTATGGTTGGGAAGCCTGGACTCTTACTGCACAGATGGAACGCAACATAGATGGAGTCTACACAAGAATGCTAGAGAGGCAGTGTGGCCCAGTGGTTAGGGCGCTTGCCTTGAGATCCAGAGATCCCGGGTTCAAGACCCGCTCTGACCACTCGTTGAATTTGTTCCTGGTAGTCCCTGGTTCAACTTCCTAGCTGCACTTGTAAATAGCCAACTGGTTTGCCTCCGGCCAGTTGGGATTCTTAACAGTTGTAATCGTTGTTGTTTCATTGATTGTGTTTCATTGGCCCTGAAAAGCCCCTATGGGGAGCGGTCAATTAAGTATGCAATGTAATGTAATGTAATGCTGAGGACGGTTCTCAATGTCGCCTGGGAAGACCACACCAAAAACGTCTACCTTTACGGCACACTTCCCCGGGTTACCGGTAAACAGAAGCCAGAAGAATGGGCCTCGCTGGTCACTGTGTCCGCCACCCTGAGCTGGTTGCATCAAGTCTCGTCCTCTGGGAACCAAAGCACTGTACTCGCAGTAGGGGAAGACCATCAACCACTTACATAGACACCCTCAGAAGAGATACTGGACTCAGTAACACTGGCGAGATTCGCGCCCTTATGAACAACAGGGACCAGTGGAGAGCAGCCATCCGTGATTCCCGAGTTGGTGTTGGCTAATACCCTCGTCTGTAGTAGAAGTAGTAGTAAGAACCTACTTAGGCAAAGTTGGAAAAATCTAGGTTCTTATAGGCGGGTTTTTACTGTATAACATTTTGGAGGCGCGGCTGCTAAGCTATGCAAGCACTTATCGTGCCCTTTCACGTGTTTTGGCACGTTGGTTTGCACTTTGTTGATATTCACCTCTGAAGATTATACTTAAACAATTATTCGCCTCAGACTCAGTGAATATTGGGGAATATTTACTTCGACTACGTCTCGGTAAATATTTATCAATTATTCTATGAGCGCGCGTTGGTTATAACCAGTCTCATATCCAACAAGCGCGAATGGCATAATTGTTTTATTAAATTCCTTAAACACCAAAAGTTTGGAAGTACGAGATAGGAGTAATTCTAAATGTCGGAATTTATCCAGACTTTCCACAAAAAGATTTTTTTTTGGGGGGGGGGGTTTATTCTCAGAGAAATTTCGCTTTCTGGCTTAGCAACGCTTAGCGCAATCTAAGGTATATGAGCTGATAACTGAGATTGAGTGAACCAATCAGAGCACGAGAAATGCTTTAACCGAGGTTGAAAATTTAATAATCACCAACATTCACTTCGCCTTCGGCGACTAATTCTTAAAAATGGGTCAAGTGTGGGTTATAAATGACAATAGAGAAGTGATAGTCACACTTACCTGGACAATTTAAGAAATTGTCTCTTAGGGCCTGATTACATGGCAAGTTTCAGCCGGGGCTGACATTTTACTGCTTAAGCCCGAACTGAATTTTATTCCGATTACTTACTCAATTTCGGCCCGGGCGCAAAACGCAAATTTAAGCCTGGTTTTCACTTGCAACGCAAGTATAAGCACAAGACTGAGCATATGCAAACTCAGTAGCTTGTTGTTCATTAACGTTTTTTATTAGAACAATAGAAGCTAATTAACGACAAGCAAATGCAATTGCGTGTGTTCCTTTTGCTCATGCTCGTGTCGCAAGTAAAAACTACAATAGTCTTTGCAGCCGCTAAGGCCGAAGTCACGCAACGCTTCTCGTGGGGACGAGGAGCATTGCGTGACTTCAGCCCGAGCGGCTGCGCAAAGAGGAAAACCAGGCTCAATCGATGCGCACGCTTTCGGCGTTCCCTTTTTAGCCCGGGCTGAATAACCTGGCTGTCAGCCCGGTATGAGGGCTGAAGCTTTGTTCATGTAATCGCTGTCTTTTTAAATAAGGCATTTGTTCGGAAAGCAGGGCTGAAACTCGCCATGTAATCAATTGAAAAATTCAAGTGACTTCAACGGGATTCGAACACATATGACCATACATACATACGTACATACTTTATTGAAATGTCTAAAAAAAGGCAGCCAGAGGTTGATCTGGACATTGCAAAATACATTGGAATTTAAAATTGAAGTTAGAAATACACAATTACACAGAAAGACTGTACAAAATTCATATTAAAATGATTCTAAAATATATAAAAGTATCTACATCTACATCTTTATTTAAATTAGTGCAGCTCCCTTTCTCAAAGCTTAGCAATTTAAGTTTTGTTTCCTTTCTTCAAACTCGCCTTAAAGGAATTTGTATGCACCTGATCCCTAATGTGTTTTTCTACACTATTCCAAACTTCAGGCCCCCTAAAAAAATAAGGTGTTTCTTCCCGATTCAGTATTTACCCGTCTCAGCCTTGATAAAGTTCCTTTTCTTTCAGACTTAAAAAACTGGAAATTAGAGAATAACCTTTGACCTCCATTGCTCATTATCTTAAACATTTCAACAGCTACTTTATTCTAATACACTGGGCCAATTTGCAGTCTGAAGGATCGAATGATCAGTAGGCTTAGATAATAACTTATGAATTTTGCCCAGCTACCTCAATATGCAAAGCCCCAACTTCTTCGAAAAGGGCAGTGGAACAGGTATCTCAGATTAACAAAGAAGAATACACACCACCTCTGCGATGCCGGTGCAATGCTCTTCTAACTGAGCTACGAAGCCACTCAATCACTAATTAATTAGCTTAATTAACTCCAGCCAACTGACCAACTAACTAATGTGGTTTAAACTGGCATCCTCTAGCCCCTGGGTGGTGCCCATTGTGCCTATTTTTTGTTTTAGAGCATTCTCTACGTTTACGTGACCTTCCAAAAGATCCTCCAGTTGAGCCTTAAATTTCGACTTTTCGAGGTTTCTGTTGGTAGAATCGGGGGTATTTGTTTTCAAGTTTTGGTGTCTTAGGGATGAGGTTTTTTGTTTTCGAGTCACTTTGTTTTGTTCTGAAGACAGTTTCCGCAAGCCGATATTTTGCAATGAAGGGAACGTTTTGGTCAATTATCTCAAGGAATAATTCATGCCCGTGCGCTCAGAGGATAGTAACATCGTCAAAAACAAATGCAGAATCCCGAGAAACATTGTTTGAATCCTCCCATGTCGTGGTAACTGGCAGCCCAGATTCGGTTAACGGACTGATTTGTAAGGTTTATATGGGAATCAGAAAATGCCGAAGAAATTGGTTAATAGAATAAAGGTGATACCGAGTAATTGCATCGTGTCTATATGACAGGAAACAAATGCAAGAAATCGTTTATGTATACACATGAAGAGAAGCAAGAAAAAAATTCCAAACTATCGTCTTTTTAATTATACTAATGGCGGAGCTACGAGTAGTCAAGGGCCTAATCAAGAATGGCTCAGAGGTCGATTAATTTCTCCCTCTTTGGATCGAAAGTAGCACGGGGGAACCCAAACAGAATTTTTCCTCTTTTTTTTCTTAACACTTATTTTATGAATGCGCATGCGTTCTGTACTATCGTGTGTAAATTGTCTAGCTAAGTGCAAGGATCACTTCTCTCGTTCATTCATTCATTCATTCATTCATTCATTCATTCATTCATTCATTCATTCATTTATTCTCTCATTCAACAACAAAAACATCAACAACTTTTATTGACGCGTATTACTTCCTTTTTTTCAAGCGTCGAATCAACTCCTCACTCCCACCCTCTCCGAAATCTTCCCCTTCCCTACCCAACCCCTATTTCTACCGAGTCCAGGAAAGAATCGCTGCAAAACTTGTTCAAGGAGGAGAAGTGAGATTCAGGAAATGTTTCCAGATCATGAATTTTAAAAGTCAGAGCCAAGGACATATTTTATTATAATGCATGGTAAACTGGGATAATTGCTACATTTGTTTTGAAAGATCATATTCTGAAGCTTCTCAACACTAAAAAAATCATCTTTTCAGACAAATCTTGTAATTTTTGCATTTTCTGTGATAATCATCATGTTTATGTTTTCTTGTGTCATCAAGGGCTTAAACGGTTAATTTTCATTCCTGTTTCACTCTTGGGTTCAAATGATCTTGCAAATGCTTGGTCGTTTCCAAACTGTGAATGAAAAAGAGTTCTTGAATTTCTTGATTAGTAAACAATGTATTCTAAAATATATAAAAGTATCTACATCTACATCTTTATTTAAATTAGTGCAGCTCCCTTTCTCAAAGCTTAGCAATTTAAGTTTTGTTTCCTTTCTTCAAACTCGCCTTAAAGGAATTTGTATGCACCTGATCCCTAATGTGTTTTTCTACACTATTCCAAACTTCAGGCCCCCTAAAAAAATAAGGTGTTTCTTCCCGATTCAGTATTTACCCGTCTCAGCCTTGATAAAGTTCCTTTTCTTTCAGACTTAAAAAACTGGAAATTAGAGAATAACCTTTGACCTCCATTGCTCATTATCTTAAACATTTCAACAGCTACTTTATTCTAATACACTGGGCCAATTTGCAGTCTGAAGGATCGAATGATCAGTAGGCTTAGATAATAACTTATGAATTTTGCCCAGCTACCTCAATATGCAAAGCCCCAACTTCTTCGAAAAGGGCAGTGGAACAGGTATCTCAGATTAACAAAGAAGAATACACACCACCTCTGCGATGCCGGTGCAATGCTCTTCTAACTGAGCTACGAAGCCACTCAATCACTAATTAATTAGCTTAATTAACTCCAGCCAACTGACCAACTAACTAATGTGGTTTAAACTGGCATCCTCTAGCCCCTGGGTGGTGCCCATTGTGCCTATTTTTTGTTTTAGAGCATTCTCTACGTTTACGTGACCTTCCAAAAGATCCTCCAGTTGAGCCTTAAATTTCGACTTTTCGAGGTTTCTGTTGGTAGAATCGGGGGTATTTGTTTTCAAGTTTTGGTGTCTTAGGGATGAGGTTTTTTGTTTTCGAGTCACTTTGTTTTGTTCTGAAGACAGTTTCCGCAAGCCGATATTTTGCAATGAAGGGAACGTTTTGGTCAATTATCTCAAGGAATAATTCATGCCCGTGCGCTCAGAGGATAGTAACATCGTCAAAAACAAATGCAGAATCCCGAGAAACATTGTTTGAATCCTCCCATGTCGTGGTAACTGGCAGCCCAGATTCGGTTAACGGACTGATTTGTAAGGTTTATATGGGAATCAGAAAATGCCGAAGAAATTGGTTAATAGAATAAAGGTGATACCGAGTAATTGCATCGTGTCTATATGACAGGAAACAAATGCAAGAAATCGTTTATGTATACACATGAAGAGAAGCAAGAAAAAAATTCCAAACTATCGTCTTTTTAATTATACTAATGGCGGAGCTACGAGTAGTCAAGGGCCTAATCAAGAATGGCTCAGAGGTCGATTAATTTCTCCCTCTTTGGATCGAAAGTAGCACGGGGGAACCCAAACAGAATTTTTCCTCTTTTTTTTCTTAACACTTATTTTATGAATGCGCATGCGTTCTGTACTATCGTGTGTAAATTGTCTAGCTAAGTGCAAGGATCACTTCTCTCGTTCATTCATTCATTCATTCATTCATTCATTCATTCATTCATTCATTCATTTATTCTCTCATTCAACAACAAAAACATCAACAACTTTTATTGACGCGTATTACTTCCTTTTTTTCAAGCGTCGAATCAACTCCTCACTCCCACCCTCTCCGAAATCTTCCCCTTCCCTACCCAACCCCTATTTCTACCGAGTCCAGGAAAGAATCGCTGCAAAACTTGTTCAAGGAGGAGAAGTGAGATTCAGGAAATGTTTCCAGATCATGAATTTTAAAAGTCAGAGCCAAGGACATATTTTATTATAATGCATGGTAAACTGGGATAATTGCTACATTTGTTTTGAAAGATCATATTCTGAAGCTTCTCAACACTAAAAAAATCATCTTTTCAGACAAATCTTGTAATTTTTGCATTTTCTGTGATAATCATCATGTTTATGTTTTCTTGTGTCATCAAGGGCTTAAACGGTTAATTTTCATTCCTGTTTCACTCTTGGGTTCAAATGATCTTGCAAATGCTTGGTCGTTTCCAAACTGTGAATGAAAAAGAGTTCTTGAATTTCTTGATTAGTAAACAATGTATTACAGCAAGGATAATAAAAGTGCGGCCACATGTGCGCATAGACCCTAAATAAGATTCGAATGGATAGTCTACACGCATCAAAAGCGTATAGATTACTTAAAAGTGGTCCTTTTGGGATCCTTAGCTATAAGCATTTAATTGATATGGAAACATTTACTTTCCAGTGATTGGATCGTTTTTACTCACGTGACCAGCCGCCATATTGAGATTTACTTAAGCAAAAGGAAATATCGCCATAAAAATGGAATTCAATCCCCTCAACACAGGCCCCCGTTTCTGAGTGCTTTAGTAAAACCAAGATGGCCGTCATGATGTCATTTCTAGAGAGCTTAAGCAAGCGACGTTTTTGAGAGGAGGAGAGCAACCGGAAATGAGATGTTTTCCTTTTTAGCTTGTCTTCACACAACCACATTTATATCCCCAAGTATCTTTTCGCCATTAAAAATTATAAGTTCAAAAAATGTTCACTTCCAGTTGCCGTCCGCGTCTTAAAAACGTCGCATGCTCAAGCTCCCTCCTTGAGGGCGAGCGAATTTGCCTGCTGGCGTGATCGGCTTTGACTACGATCCTTTGTTCTTTGTCCTCAATTTAACGAAACTCTATTGAAAACCCCTTTGAAGCAAACTCCAGAAGAAGTCGCAATTTTCTCCCGTATGCGTCAGCTAGTGAATTACGACGACGACAATGATGATGATGATGGCGGGAGTTACAGGCGTTCCTCCTTAAAAAGTTACTTATGTCCGGAATGTTTTTTGTGAGCAGAGTTTTCACCTGGCAGGACTCTTTATGAACTATTTCTCAATAACGATCGATATTAAGTTTGATATAAATCAGTATTATAAAGGAAAAACTACTGTGCTTTCGCCTCTCATGTCGCTTGAAACACCATCTTGTTTTTTTGTGTGCAGGCTTAACGTCACGTGACCAAGCCAAGACCGTAACAATAACATGCCACTTTGAAGTTTGCCGGCTTTCATAACCAGTCCTCTCCACTAAATCTGTTGGGAGGCAACAATACTTAAGAAAATTATGCTTGGAAACTTCAAATATGCTGCGCCAAGATGATTTATAGAGACTATTTACCACGGCGTTGACACCACAAGACATACAATTGCACAAGCTTTGACAACTAGGAAGTCGAGTTCTGAGAACAATTAATATCTTCTTTTCAAAATCGGAAGAAAGAAACGTGAAGTTTTTCCAAAACCAAACTCTACAGCTGTCATTTAACTGTCACCTAATGCTGTCAAAAGCCCCTGCAGTTGGACTTTATCCACGACATGTATATCTGAAAGACAGGAGTATTGTTGCTTATGTCAAGAAATTTAAGTTAATATATAGAGTAGATCTCTCAACTGTGATTTACATTATTCATTGTTCTGTTTTGCCGGATATAAGAAGACGATTATTTCTGTGTTTTTGATTCAGTTTATCCGCTTGTAAAATTGAGAATTGGTTGACTGGTCCCTTTGTACTTTATTAGAGCAGCATATAAGAAAGGACTGAGATTTCATATTTTATATAGCACTATTCTGAAGTAAAAATTGTGTCACCCCAAAACGCACTAAAACATAATCAGACGAAAACAATTGCCTGTTACAGTAAATAGGTTTATATTGAGACAAATAGCTTTTTGCACTTTTTCATCATTTTTTTTTCCATTTCTGGCAATCTTACCTCCTTTTGTAGAGAACTGTGACATTTTTCGTTTCGTCCAGCATGCCACGGTCTGTGTCGCAGGGACAGACTGTTTGCATGTCATTAACAAATGGAAATGTTTTATTTGCACCATTCGTTATCAACGAAAAGCATATAAATCACTGTATATTTGATACCCTGGTCCGAGAGAGTTGACTCGTCTTCTTTGAACCTGATTCAAAGCACATCAACCCTGATCTCCGGCTTATCAAATGAACGCCGTCTATTAGAAAGTTTAAGATCTAATCATTTATCTTTCTTTATAACCCTGAAAAAGTCAGGATATTATACTTCCTCTTGCATGCTTTGGTTTTCTTATCTAACCATTACCCATTACAACGAAGAGCTGCTTTAGTCCAAAGTCCAAAACTTTTGAAATTATTCCTTAACGGCTAAGCTATCAGGACAAAAATCGGCTTTATGATTTATGATATCAATTACAATTTGTGTTAAATTTGTGTGAATAATTTAGAAGGTTTCAAAGATTTATCGCATATGATTATGTAAAAGCTGTGTTTTTTCCAGTTGTTCTAGTTGCAGGATTTCCGAAATAAAAACGATTACATTCTTTCTTTTTACTTTCCAGGATAAAATTCAATAATTTTAATAAATTTATTCTGACAGTAAGCGAAAGCCTTTTTTTCAGATGTTTGCCACACAAGTCAAGAAAAAGCTATGAAAATTCGATCAGTTTGACTTAAGGACGGTGCCTACTAATTCAAAGGTATTTTTGCCCCGGTTTTTGATTATGTGGGAAATGTAGATCTTAACCATAGGCAGCCCAAGCTCGCGTCACTACAGACAGTCGATGAGAATTTAAACGCGTTATAAGACTTTGTATGGGAAATAAAATACCGTCGATTATGAAGCCTAAAAAATGTTCAATTTAACGTTCATTCAGTAAAATGAATAAAAATGACTCACCTCTGGTGTATTCTTGTGCCTTTTGGTGCTTATTTTACCGTTTCAGGAAGTCCGTGTTTTCAATGTTCTAATGTTCTAATGTTCGTCTTAGAACATTGAAAACACGGACTTCCCGAAACGGTAAAATAAGCACCAAAAGGCACAAGAATACACCAGAGGTGAGTCATTTTTATTCATTTTACTGAATGAACGTTAAATTGAACATTTTTTAAGCTTCATAATCGACGGTATTTTATTTCCCATACAAAGTCTTATAACGCGTTTAAATTCTCAACGACTGTCTGTAGTGACGCGAGCTTGGGCTGCCTATGATCTTAACAAGTGTTATTGGAATCAAAAAAGAAAATTGGGGGTAACCACGCATTTTTCAAAGATAATTTATGAACAATATTTGTAAAAAGCTTTGTTTCAACGTACAAATCTCAGTTTCATGTGATTTTTGCGTCTTGCTTGAAGAACGCTTTACAGAAAGCCAAGAAGAAATGAGTTTCAAAGGCAACAATGCCGCTGAAAAAGAGCCAAACTTGCTAATTAAGAAATTTCTTTTTTTCTGGATAAGATCATGCTCGAAAAACATGAAAATATTCATGTGAAAGGAAGATTCGTCTTTTGCTGTAAATAATAATCGGAAATCTCGCAGTTCTTGCTTCTTGATTTCAACTGACAGTATACCTTAGAAAAGATGGAAGTAAATCAAATTTATCTGTGAAGTTTACGGAAAGGGACAAAGAGCTCTTAATTTATTATTAGCAGTTAAGTTCACCTGCCCCAAGCGTCAGTCACCGTCCTTAATCGTTGCGGAAGACAATAAAACAAACTAAAACCTTATGGAGACTACTATCGAGACACTTTTTTACAATGACTGCAAAAATTTTCGCGCGCTCATTGGCTAATTTTTATTGTCAATAAGCTGACAGACACGTAAATTTATAATTTATGCGATAATGACGCGATATTGCTCGCGTCTGATTGAAGTTTCTCGCATTTTTGTCTCGCTTTTCTCGTGTTTTGACTTAATTTTGACCCCTCTGCCTTTTTGTTATTGTAAAAAACAAATTGATGACAGTTTTTCGGCTATCGCCTCGTGGATCCACAGCTACTTTGACAATGTTATGACGCAATTCATGATCAATAACAGGACAGACGCATGAAAAGTTGACATTAACTTGTTAACTAGAAGGGACTCGATCCAGTCCTCTCTCCTCTTTCTAAATAAATGACAGTTAATGGCCCAGTGAAAAACCCACGATACTATCAACCCTATTCGTGTGTAGTCGGACTTACATTGCATTGTCAACGACCCAAATGAATTAAAATAATTAAAACAAAGATTTATTGCCATGAAATTGGTCAGTCGACAATAATATTTGTAAATGTAATTTTTGGTCTGCATCATGAGCCACAAATTGATGATTTTTGTGACAAACGGAAAACAATTCAATGTCAAAATGTTTGTTTAAATCCTCTGGTCATTTAATGGCTCATATTACTTTATTTCCCTGGGATACCGTAAAATTCCGAAAATACGCCCCTCCGTGTATAAGCTCCTCCAAATATACGCCCCCCAAAGCGGCAACGCAAAAAACCCTCCGTTAAATCGCCCCTCCAAATATAAGCCCCCCGGGAGCTTGTACTTCGAAAATCGCCCTCAAATACAAAGCTAGTAAAACAAAGCAAAAACGGTAAATTTACTTCCAACTATAAGGCTAGCCCAATCGATTTGGAAACGCAAATTTGCCTCCGTAGATAAGCTCCTCCGAATATTAGCTTTTCCAAAAATAAGCCCCTCGAAAAGGGCCTTTGAAAAATATAAGCCCCGGGGCTTATTTTCAGAAAATTACGGTATCGGCCAAAGAGCTGAGCCCACAATGGTAATTGATAACACTTCTCCCTCTGAAACACTGAAGAATTAATCCTTCGACAATCTTGATTAAGGCCACACTATGTTGTGTTTGACACAATGTCTTAAGTTTCAGTTTCGTTTCTTCCTTTTATTAAGAATTAGTTTTTAAATTAATCGAATAAGCTCAAAAATGTGCGCATTTTGATTGGTTCTCGTCTGATTGGATTTCATCTGAGGAAAGACGCATAGCTGACATCATCATCAAAAACTTTCAATTCTTTATTATATAAAACAAATTGATTCCATGTTGCCGTGCGTCTATTCGTTAAAGATCACAGAACACGTCAAAATGTTAGAACACTGAAACGCTCCGGCGGCCATGGTCTCGTGCGCCACTTTTTTGTTCTTACCACATTTTGAGGTCATCCGTAATCTATTACTGAACAGAAGCGCAACAACATACAATCTATTTGTTAAATATCCGATGTATTCAGTTTTGGTTATACAGTTGTATATAACTTAGTTAGATCTTTGATTCTTGCATAGGCAAAGTTGGATATCGACATTATTCTATGTTGTACACTGTATACTGTTGTATTGTAAAACCTTTGCCACGTATCGAGCGTGTTATTAACTAGTTAAATTCTAAACTTGAAAACGTTTCGCCTTCCCGGCCTCTTCAGTTCTTAATATTGTTTAGGTTTCTGGACTTGTACTTATATTTGCATAAGGTCTACATGGTCTCCCATGGGAGGCAGAACGTTAATTGTAGGTGTTTGAATGCCAATTAATCCTTTTCAGTTCTTGCGTGTGGTAAACACACGGTATTCCACTCTTCTTTCGCGTTTATACTCTTTCTCTCTGGGATTTTTCCGTATATGTATACGCCTTTGTATTTTTTACTTATATTTTCAGAATTTTTCTCGAACAGTTCTCAATCAACGCTATGACTAAATTAAATCATATAATGGCAATTCTTTAAATTGCTTTTCTTGTCAAAAAAAAAGGTTTTTAAAGAAATAATTTAAAAAGCAATGAAGTTGTCGGTGGATTAAATTAAACAAGAACAGAACTAAAGTGTAAAGAGAGAAACAATTAATAAAAATCAGAGTCAACGAAACTAATTCAGTTTTTCTGTTCTATCAAGGTACTTCAAGTTCACGGCAAAACCAACCTTAAAAGAACAATTTGCCACAATTTAATAAGCAAGAAATATTTTTTTAAAGTTCCCTTTTTTTAAAGAGGAAGCAAAGTAACGAACTGAACTTTTTGAGATTTTAGAAACCCTTAGATGAAGTATTGATCATCTCCTTCTGTCTTCAGCTTTTCAAGTTCCTCTCCACATAAGGTTGATCCGTTTCCTAGTTTTAACCAAAACGACACAACAAATGTTCTATTTTAATGAAATACCTTTGTTGGAAACACATCAGCTTCCCTTCGTCTTCCAGACCAATAAAACCATGGGGGCCCAAGTTCTCTTGAATACGTACTTCTGGCGACGATCAAACTTGGTGCCAAAACTGCTGAAGCGATGACAATAAAAACGAGCTTTCTAAGAACTACATTCATGTTTACTTCACTCGCACTGTCAGTCGATCTTTGAATCCGATGGTGAAACTTTAATTGCGTTTGTTAAGTAAATTGTGTCCCGTGTTTTAAGACCTTTAGGTTGTTAACTACATCCGCAATTTTCTTGGATTTTGGCCAATCATAAGCTCGCTTGCTTGCTTGCCTACCTCGAGATAAGTTCCCCACCTGTATCACGTTATCATCCAAACCTCAAATTTGGTGGTTTTAGTCATTTTACGTCGTTGTTACGCAGAGAGAGTACCGCAAAAATATGAGCTTAAGGACGGTTCTTTCTAATTCAAAGGTATTTTTGCGCGGTTTCCTGAATATGCGGGAAAAGCAGATCTTAACAAGTAATAGATAAAATATGAGCGGGAAACCTTTATGTATTATTAAAATCCAAAAAAGAAAACTGGGGGTAACCACGCATTTTTCGAAGATAAGTAATCAACAATATTTGTAAAAAAGCTTTAAAATACAAATCAACGTATGGCGTTCTTTGCCAAATTGAAACTTCATTATCTCTGAAAAATGCATGGTTACCCCCAATTTTCTTTTTGGATACCAAGAACACTTGCTAAGTTCTGCTTTCTCTGCATAGTTTTGAACCTCGAAAAAATATCCCTGTATTAATAAGCACCGCCGATAGGAAATCCGAGTACCTCGAGATGAGCAGAACGTATGCGCAGTAACAATAGTAGGCACTGTCCTTAAGTTCGTGCCGCACGTGCAGCACGATTTATTTTTCCTCTTAACCAATGAGAGGTTGACGTGACCGTCGTCGTTTTAAACTCCTAATTCCCTTTTACTGATTGTACTCACTAGGAAAAATAAAGTCCATGAACTAAAGGTGTGTCATTGTTTGATTCAAACAATTATCAACTTGAAAATATTAATTAAATTTATCGATGGGGACTCGGGGATACTCGGAAGAAATCCGAGTGCTTCACCTACGACCTCTTGCTGGTTCGGATGCTCCAACGAGACTCGAGATAGAGCATCCGAACTTGCAATCGGAAGTTCGCAATTTCGTCTCCTGCAAAAGAGCACTAGGGTTCTTTTCCGATTGTGCTCGAGTCACCATCGATAAATAATTCTCTTCATTTGCGTCATTCACCAGGCCAGTAACACATAACAATATAAATTTGTAATGGCTGTTTCCTTTCCCGAATACTTAATATGCATTAATACGTATACAACTTATTAAAGCAAACCTTGCCAGCTTAACAAGATTTTGTTTTTGTTATGGAAATTTGCATTGCTTATCGTAGTGATCTGATTGGATGAATTTCAGCTTTGGCGGGATTTTCATTTATAAAAATTGTTCCACGGCACGCGGTGCCTGTAGGGGGTAAAGGTCGGCCTTTAATGTTTGGGATGTAAGTTGACACAAAACCGTCTTACTAAGAGTTACGCGGTTGCCGCCTTTTCTTACATTTTCTTTTGCTTTTGGTTACAGAGATCTGGTACACATTAAAAAAGAAAAAACCTGTCGCTGATGGAAACGATGACATTTTGCACTTTCGCAGTAATTTACTTGCTTCGATTTGAGTTATTCAAGGTACACTCAGCACATACAAAAGATAAAACTCAATAAAGATTACATGGAAGAAGAGAACAAAAAATTGCCAATATAGATAGCTATAAAAGCGCTATTTAATGAGCCCTATTTTATTGCCGTCGTGTGTAAAATGACACAGGCAAACATTTACGTTAACACAACTTTCTTCCCGTTGTTCCAGACCAGGAACAAATCTCTATTGGTCCAACAACAAGGAAGGCGATGTGGGGGGGCGGGTATTTTCCAAAGTGGCCTACCAAGGAAAGGTTATGACAAGAATGGATAATTCAAATTAAAGTGAGACACTTCGTGACACATAAAAAGGTGTAACATTTGGTGATGTTTAGTGGCAAGACAACCTCAGCGTTAACCCGCTTTGGCAGATAAAGAATGCTCTGTTTAGGCAGAGAATGACTGCTGGGTTAGACACTGATCTCCAGTGCTTAGTCAACAGTCATGGCCATCCCTCAAACTGACATTTCGCTTTTTATTCAACTTACACGCCGTACATTTTAAACATGCAGATAAGATTAAGAATAGGCGAGGTTGAGAGTCTAACTCGGATAGGTGTCCTCATATATATCCGATACCCGCTGGACTAACGAGACAAGTTCCTGGAAAGTCGAACTTTTAAGAGCATTGACAATCTTAGACCTAAATAATGTAGATCAGCGCCGCTTAGCTCAGAAACGCTATAGAGTGTTTTCACGTGACGTCACGGCTGTCATGTTGGTGTACCTAAACAATAGAACGGCGGCCATGTTGATAGCAGTAAGCTTGTCATATTAAGAGGAGATAATGCGTTGTGTAATTGTTATGAAATGTCCAATGTCATTTTGAGGGATGCCCATGAGAACTGACCGGACTAGTCGATTAGGTCTAAACATCGATTGGAAATGGTTAGACCCCTGGTCTCCTTCGCAGCCGTTATTGGGGCGTCACGCAACTCTCACCCCACCGTTCTTTGGAGAGGAGGGGGGGGGGGGGGCGGGGTGGTAGACGAGCGAGGCGCGACAACCAAAAAACGGCTGCGAAGGAGACCCCACAGCAAAACTTAGCACTATCTATACACAAAACGTAGCGAGTATCCATTCCATTCACAACCATCAAGTAAAGCCCAAAGTGAAAGTTGAAGTTGGGAAGTGTCCAGTTGAATTAAATTGCGCAGTAGAAAGATGAAATATACATTTTATTGCATAATATTTAAATGTTTACAAATTCAAAAGATATCGAATAAAATCAATTGTGTTTTTATAGCAAAGTGGAAAACCACCCCAAAGACCAGAGACGACGAGCAAAAAACAAATGACTACGCACGAAATTAAATAAAGGATGAAATAATTACACTTTGCGATTTCCCCGGAGTACAATTTTTACCACTACAGATATTTCTATTCCCTGTGGAAACCACTCACTATTATTGTCCTTATACAAGCTCTTCTGTGCAAGAATAAGCCACGCAAAACGGGCTAAAAATTAAAACACTCAGGACGAAATTTAATAATCGAACGAAACGCGCGCGCGTTCGCCACGTAGTTCAGTCCAGATACTGTACCACATGAAGTCTGCAGTTAAAAAAATTTGCTGGTAACTTCTACTTCACGCGGTCTCGTTTTGAGGAGCTATTCCTTGTGGATGAATCAATTTAACCTAGCATTAAAAACCAGGCACACAACAACATATACAAAGCACACCTACGCTCTTACAGAACATTTGGCACACTAGTTCACAATCCACAAAAAACATTGTCGAAATAATAATCGTAAGAAATTCGATGCATGTCTTTGGTATGTTAACTTTGTCCTTGACGTTAAATTGGTCGCAGTGATGAGGCGATAAGCGCTATCTTTTTCTTTATTTCTTCTCAGTGAATGAGGCGTCCAAGCGGCGCATCAACGTTTAAACGCGTTTTCCGTTTTTCAAACGTCTATCAAATACGCGTCGCCGTTTAGTGTTCGATTGTTTTGTCCGAAGCTTAATGTCATCGGGACAAATCGGAGTAACGTCGTACGTTCACTAACCCGTCGGGTATGATCGGGTAAGAGACGAGAAAGTCTCGTAACGTTTCGTTCGTACTCGGTTTGTGTACAACAGTCCATTCACATTGCAACTTTGTGGTTAGGGCATTGTCGCTAACGTTTAGCAGTGCGTCTAACAGCTCTCGTGAACCTCCTCCGGGTCATTCCTGGGTTACTAAGATCACTGCCCACTCCGGTGGTAAACATGACATTTCCCTGCGATTGGGGAGCACCGCCGGCGAAGTTGAACATTGCCGGAGCAGCCGCACTGTTATCAACTGGTGTAAAGTTAAATCCACCGGGTGTAGAAGCTAAAGGAAAGATATTTAAACGGAAGAATTAAGTTAAGTTTTTTTAAACAGTTAACCAAAAAAAAAAAAATAGAGCTGGGATGTGAAATCATAAGTGTACTCAGTTGACCGCTCCCCTCAAAGGCTTTTCAGGGTCAACAAAACGAATTGTTGAAAAAAGAAAACAAATTTTAAGACTGAATCCCAACTGGCAGGAAACAGGAAGTTGAACCGGCACTTCCCAGAATAACATCAAGTGACAAGAGCCCGGCAACAACGTCGGTGTTTCTTTCCTTCAGAGAAAAGGATAGAATTTTTAATTCGATTAATGATATAAGATGCTTTTACAATCCGTGTTTCAGTTGAAGAAAACTTATCGAGCATACGCGGTATGATGTTACATTAAAGCGGTTCCCTTAGCCGCTCGGAGCTGCCGTTTTCAATTGAATGTCGTAAAACAAATACCAAAGTAACCACAGCTGGTGCAAACAGCTCAATGAACCAATCCAAATTCGTAGCAACTCCGTGTAACTTACTCAAAGCGCGGAAAAAATCGCCCGTGCGAGTCGCGATTGGTTTTAGTTTCCTTTTCATTGGTTAATAAACTGGCGCCAGATTTTTAGACCAATGGTCACTGAGTGTAGCAAATGCAATCGTGTAATTACTTTCGAGAGCCATTTGAAAATTGCTATAAAACCAAAAAATTGTTTTTATCAAACCAGTTGATAAAGGCAAATTAACCGCCGTTACAAAGATTTATGAACTGACGTTACGAGCGTTAAGCCGAATTTGGAATAGCTCGTGCTATTCACTCTGACAAAGAGATGACGCTGACACTCGAACGTCAACTCGCAAATCTTTCTTCTGGTAGTTGGAGGAACTATGTCACGTTACTTTAGGGTGTTTAGGTAAAACCTTCGGTTAATCACGAGCTTCAAATTCTAAAATGGTAATGTGGAATTCCTTTACTAATAAAATTACTGTTCCACCACAAACATGATGATTCTGATTCTGATTCGCGCCGACTATTTTCAAGTTCAAAATTACCCAAGTGCAATCCGTTTCAATCGTGTTCATTTGTGTCCATCCACGCTTCTCTTTCCTTTTGCTGTATTTCGTTTATGTCGTTTAAAGGTTTTAAGTGGTTATTACAAATGTTTCCACTACTTTTTGGGTATTTTGGGTGTCATGAAATTACATCATTTTGCGTGATATAACCCCTTTGATTTACCATTATCAATTCGTTTGATGAAACCAAATTTTTCGTGTTTCCCTCCTCACCGACGCTGCCACAAAGTTTCTTTAGAACCTAACGCCATCATCTTTCATTCAGTATTCTTTTTACCACAGCGTTTTTTTTTTTTTTGCGTTTCTTGTCTCTTAGGGTGCGTTCCATTGACGGTAGGAATACGTGGGATAGAAGTTAGAAATCCTTCGTTTTGAAAGAGTCACATTAAAATTGTCAAACACCTGCAAACAGGCTAAAAATGCTATTTTCAAATGCTATTTTAAAACATATCTTTGTTATCCTTGTTGCTTCAAAACGCCAGGCATACCATTTCAAAAATCATCACTCCAAGTATTTTTATTCCGGAATAGAGTCAATCGCACGCAAACTTAGAAATATCAACACAGAAACAAGAATACAAAGACTCACCACTCGCTGCCGGAGCATTAGTTGCACCAAAACCAGGGGCTCCTCCAGCGATTGATGCGAAGCCAAATGTGCTTGGTCCAGTATTCGTCTGCGCACCACCAAAATTGAAGCCACCCGTGCCTGGTGCATTTGGGACTCCAAAGTTAAATCCAGCGGCTGGTGCCACTGATCCAAAAGCAGGTGGTGCTGCATTTGCTGAAAGTACAAAAAGGCTTCAGTTAAGGGCAACAGCAGAATCTCGATCAATCAACAGATCGAAAAGTCAGTCAATAAAGTTAATCACACAGTAGACCGGTCGGTTGGGCATCCAGCCAGCCAGCCAGACAGACTATCAGCCAATCTGGCTGCCAGCCACCTAGCCAGCCTTTTAAGGAGTAAGGATTGAACAGTTGTTCAGTAGTGCGCAGCCTTCTGTGCGAGAGGTTTTCGAGTTCGATCCCTAGTGACCTCACATCCTTGCTTCGACTTCTTTCCATTCTGTGTAGTGACAGGTAGCTTTAACTACCCTTAAAACAGAGCACTGATGGAAAGAGGGGAGAAGATGAGGGCACTGTCGGCTTCCTGGGAGAAGACCCACTAGAGGGAAAAGAAACTTCGGACGTTAAATAAGGTGTACTTTCACCTTTACCTCTTGGTTCGGTATCCATCATCCATCCACTCTTACCTGATGATCCAAAAAGATTGGTTGAACTGTTGCCACCATCAGCTTCCATTGTTTCCTCAGAACCAGCTGGTGCAGAACTGGAGGATGGCCCAAACATGAATGACTGTTAATCAAAAAATCGATATCATGAACACCTTTTCACACCACAAAATGAAATTTGTTGATAAAAACTATTTTTTTTAAAATAAGTCTAAATTCCAGACTAAGTTTTTCACCAAAATAAAAAAACAAACTCTTGCACGCTTACAGAGGCAGAGGCTTGCTGATTTGATGATGTTGATTGTGACACTCCAAATGTAGGAAAACCTGTATCGGGTTTAGCTGCCGATAACCCAAATGAAAATGTTGTTGGCTGGTCGGTTGTTGCTTCATTAGGTTTTGTTGCGGCAAATGAAAACCCTTGCGCTGCAGATCCAACATTGAATCCAAATGGTTTCACAGTGCTTGAGGAGGAAGTCGCAGGCTCGGCTGGCATCCCAAATGTCAGTTTCCCAGTCTGAGTGGCAGCGGAAGTTGCTGGAGTAGTATTGGAAGGACCAAAGTTAAACACTGCAAGAGAATCAACTTGGGCTGTTGGCTTGGCAACTGTGCCGCTAGCTGAAAATTGAAAAGTTCCAACAGTACCAGTCGATACTGCAACTGCAGTAGCCGTATTTGAACCAAAAGCAAAAGTTGGTGCTGGGGTTGTTACTGGCGCTCCAGCATTTGCCACGAAATTGAAGGGTGTGGTTGCTGTTGTTTTCGCAGTAGAGACTGCATTTGATACAAGACTAAATGGCGATGGAGCTGGAGTAACTGAGCTTGTAGCTTGCGATAATGAACCACTTGCAGAACTTGTTACAGCACCAAACTGGAATGCTGGGTTCGATGAAGCACCTTCACTCGGGCCTTGACCAAATGCTCCAGCAGTAGCTGGTGATGCCGTTGTTGCAGCTCCAAATTGAAACGGCAATGGGGCTGTCGAGGGCGCTGCAAAGGAAACCCCTGAACAGAAAAAAAAATACGGCAAACGTCATATCCTTGGTGGTACTGACAGTTCTAAATAATGTGATTGCTCGAAGCTCTAAATCAATCAGCAAAACAGGTGCGAAGAATGAGGGCTTATCACTGCGAGGACTTCGTAGCCAAGCAGGCAATGTGCTATCCACAGGGGTTTATGGACTAGGTTAATACCCTTGGATACCAAAGGCATGGGGCTTCCACTTCAGCAAGGCAATT
>OX421449.1:4699859-4702359 GCA_949126865.1 Montipora capitata | reverse complement strand
TAATCAAAAAATCCATATCATGAACACCTTTTCACACCACAAAATGAAATTTTTGATAAAAACTATTTTTTAAAAAATAAGTCTAAATTCCAGACTAAGTTTTTCACCAGAATAAAAAAACAAACTCTTCCACGCTTACAGTGGCAGAGGCTTGCTGATTTGATGATGTTGATTGTGACACTCCAAATGCAGGAAAACCTGTATCTGGTTTAGCTGCCGATAACCCAAATGAAAATGTTGTTGGCTGGTCGGTTGTTGCTTCATTAGGTTTTGATGCGGCAAATGAAAACCCTTGCGCTGCAGATCCAACATTGAATCCAAATGGTTTCACAGTGTTTGAGGAGGAAGTCGCAGGCTTGGCTGGCATATCAAATGTCAGTTTTCCAGTCTGAGTGGCAGCGGAAGTTGCTGGAGTAGTATTGGAAGGACCAAAGTTAAACACTGCAAGAGAATCACCTTGGGCTGTTGGCTTGGCAACTGTGCCGCTAGCTGAAAATTGAAAAGTTCCCACAGTACCAGTCGATACTGCAACTGCAGTAGCCGTATTTGAACCAAAAGCAAAAGTTGATGCTGGGGTTATCACTAGTGCTGCAGCATTTGCCACGAAATTGAAGGGTGTGGTTGCTGTTGTTTTCGCAGTAGAGGCTGCATTTGTTGCAAGGTTAAATGGCGATGGAGCTGGAGTAACTGTGCTTGTAGCTTGCGATAATGAACCACTTGCAGAGCTTTTTACAGCACCAAACTGTAATGCAGGGTTCGATGAAGCACCTTCACTCGCGCCTTGACCAAATGCTCCAGCAGTAGCTGGTGATGCCGTTGTTGCAGCTCCAAATTGAAACGGCAATGGGGCTGTCGAGGGCGCTGCAAAGGAAACCCCTGAACAGAAAAAAAAAATACGGCAAACATCATATCCTGGGTGGTACTGAAAGTTCTAAATAATGTGATTGCAATTTCTGTCTAAGCAAATTCAATTCACAACATTTGATTGCCCAAAGTCGCCTCGACACATTATGGAGGTTTAATTGCACCCACCCCCTCCCCCCCAAATAAAATTCCCTCAACCCCTAACCCCATAAAAACCAACAACTAAAAACGCAATGCTTTACTTGGAGATGTCAAAACAAGAAAGCAACGATTAACTATAAACCAAAGCATTTCGTTTTTGCTACTTAATCTCTAAATATGAATAAATTTAATTCAAATTTCTGCTGGAAACGTCACTAAGTAGTAAACAAAATTCAAACTTCAACAATTAAACCATTCAAATTATCGGTAAACAAATTGAAAGACCACGTGTTAAGGAACTTCTCTATTCATGCGAGTTGTTGCTGATTCAAGTCCCCCCCCCCCCCCCCCAGCCCCCGTGAGGAGATTCAGATTCTCTCGAGTCGTGCTGTCTTTTCCATAGTCTTGATTGGTTGTTGTAGCCATTCCCTAACCACAGACTTCTACATTACTGACATGAAGCTCTAAATCAATCAGCAAAACAGCTGCCAAGAATGAGGGCTCATCAGTGAGAGGACTTTGTAGCCAAGCAGGCAATGTGCTATCCACAGGGGTTTATGGATTACCGGTAGGTTAATACCCTTGGATACCAAAGGCATGGGGCTTCTTCCACTTCAGCAAGGCAATTAATATACTTGGTTCCACGATCATTCTCAACTGAAATACAAACCTGTTTCTTTCTTGGCGGTAGAGGCAGAAGTTGAAGCGAATAAATTCACATTTGGGGGAAGATTATCATTCTCTGCAAAATGCAAATAAATATTTGTTGCAATCTAACAGAAGATATACATGAATCTTCACCCTCCACTGTTTACTATTTAGGTTTCCTCTTCCACTTGAATATTAATTTCTTTAATATTTAGCCTTTTCCTCCGAAAAGGACTGATATATCTCATCGTTTAACACCAGACAATTTCACATGTCTTCTCAAGGGTTCACAATATCTTCGTCCACTCAAGGGTCCCTTTTAACCCTTTACCTCCTAAAATTTCCACTTACAGATTTTACTCTTATGCCAGAACGTTTTACTCATCAAGGGCAAGATGGAGAAACAGCGTGTCCACACAATGTAACAAAGTGGACAGAAAGGAACAAGAGCATTAGATTGTTTTCAGCCATAGACCTTATTCCAAAATGGCCGTCATTACAATATTCTTTTGTTTTTATTCAAATTAGCCCTTGATGCCTCGTTCTTGAGCTGAAAATTCAAAAGAATATTTTGCCTTGAACGAGGCATCAAGGTCTAATTTCAATAAAAACAAAAGAATATCGAAATGACGGCCAATTTGGAATAAGGTGTATTGTATTTGCACATGCACCAGTGCCTCTTGCTTAGGTTTTGAAGGGTAAATTTGTTGCATCTTAGTGGACCAAGACAAAATCAAAATAAAACCTGTTGAGGTGGAATATCCCAATGGTTTGAAGGAAAATCAACTTACTACTTGCAACTTGCACATGAAAAGTGAAAATGTGAGCTGCTACTAATAGTCAAGGG
>OX421449.1:4679859-4694859 GCA_949126865.1 Montipora capitata | reverse complement strand
CACCTGGAAAACCTCCCATAAGTATTCTTGATTGCAGGACTCGCCATTTCTACCGGCATTTTCATAAAAGTGAGCAAATTTCGACTCCTGGGCTTGATTACTGGCGTACTAGTTAATGAGTATAATAACACGCTTAAAGTGGCTCTCGACCGCCATGCACCAATTATTACTAAGACTGTCACGAAAAGACCATCAGTTCCATGGTTTAACGATGAAGTCAAATCTGCTAAAAAAGAAAAGAGGCGTGCGGAAAGGAAATGGCGTAGAACAAAGCTGCACAGCGACTTAATCGACTTTAAGGCCAAAAAGAACATTGCCACCTGTGTCATGAAAAGAGCTCGTACAACCTACTACACAGATCTTATACAAGGAAACAGTGATGACTCATGTAAGCTCTTCAAATGTGCAAAATCGCTGTTTAATCAAGAAGCTGACCTGACCTTCCCAGGCTATAATGATAAAACAAAACTAGCCAATGACATCGGGAAGTTTTTTGCACAGAAGATTGAGCGCATTCGCACTGCACTTGATACAGCTGCCTCAAACCTTTGTCCAACAGCGACAGAACCACTATACACATCATGTCCTACTCAGCTGACTTCCTTCACAGAACTGAGTGAAGAAGACGTCAAGGGCCTAATTGGGAGATCAAGCAAGAAGACCTGCAGTTTAGACCCCATGCCCACCTCCTTGGTGGTCGAAAGTCTAGATGTACTCCTGCCAGTCATTACTCGGATGTTAAATCTTTCTCTTCAAAATGGCAACTTCCCTGATACCTGGAAGCTAGCAGATGTTCGACCTAGACCAAAGATTGCCGCTGAAGCACTCTTCGCCAACCTGCGACCAATCAGCAATCTTCAATTTGCTTCAAAACTGACTGAGCGGGCAGTGTTCTGTCAAATCCACGATCATCTTACCATAAACAGACTCTACCCTAAGGCGCAATCTGCTTATCGTGAACATCACAGTACAGAAACTGCCCTGTTGCGAGTCAAAAACGATATCCTACTCAATATGAACCAGCAGCGTGTCACATTACTCGTGCTTCTTGACCTTAGCGCGGCATTCGACACTGTCGATCACACCATATTGCTGGACCGTCTGTCCTCTGACTTTGGCATATCAGGGCAAGCCTACTCTTGGTTCGACTCCTATCTTCGCAACAGATTTCAGTCTATCTCCATCAACGGCAAGACATCGACCAAGTTCCATACAAAGTATGGCGTCCCACAGGGTTCCTGTCTTGGGCCTCTTCTGTTCGTTCTCTATACAAGCAGACTGTTCAAAATCATCGAACATCTACTTCCTGATGTGCATACCTATGCGGATGATACACAACTGTATGTATCATTCAGCGCAGACTCAGGCTCTGAGCAGTCAGCAGCATTAGAGGCCATGCAAAGTTGTATTGTGGATATAAGGAACTGGATGACAGGACCGAGTTTATCGTAATTGGCACCAGACAACAACTTGCCAAAGTCAACGTAGATCCCTTACAGGTTGGAGAGAGCATAGTTACAGCAGCCAGCAAAGTAAGAAATTTAGGCTGCTGGTTCGATGACCAACTCAAGATGGACACGCACATTAATAACATCTGTAGATCTGTATTTTTTCATCTCTACAACATTAGGAGAATAAGAAAATATCTTAGCTCTGACTGCGCACAGACTTTAGTGAATGCGTTTGTTACCAGTCTGCAACAGCAGACCAGTTCTGCAACAGCCTGCTCTATGGGTTGAAAGGTAACCAACTACAAAAACTTCAGCGTGTCCAGAACGCGGCCAACCGTGTCATCTGTAACATCAGCCGCTATGAGCATACTTCACCTTCGTTATACAATCTCCACTGGCTGCCTGTTAGCTACCGAATCCAGTTTAATATATTATTGCTTGTATATAAAACTCTTAATGGCCTTGCACCCTGTACCTATCAGAACTTATAGAACTGAAAAAGCCTGGGAGATACAACCTGAGAACCAACTCGGACACACTCTTATTGAAGTATCCTGCGTTCAAGAGTCTTACCACTCTTAATGACCGCTCATTTACATGTGCGGCACCAAAACTCTGGAACAGTCTTCCCAAGGCAATACGATGTGCGAACAATGTAAACATTTTTAAGCGCCTCCTGAAAACGCACCTTTTCCGCGATGCATTCAGCTGCTACGAGAAACAGTAACTATGCGACTCATTCTTAATTACATATAGATTATCCTTTGTAAATAGGTTTTGTACATAAGTTTAATGAGCTTTATATATTATAACAACTTGTAATTAAGGTATATTAAGTTTTTCTCGATATTGTAATTTTTCTTTGGATATTGTGATGCGCCTGTGAGCATCTCTCAATGTAACAGGCGCACTATAAGTAATAAATTATTATTATTATTATTATTATTATTATTATTATTATTACTAAGTTTCTGCTTCAGGCACCCTTTAACTCGTCGTTTTGGAATACTGTCTACTCACATCTGGTTACTAATAAGCACGGGGACCTAAATTGGAAGGTTGCCCATAAAGCGTTAATAACTGCCTTGCGACTGAATAGAATGGGTGTTTATGAATCGGAAAATTGTCATCGCTGTGGCGTCATGTAACGATCGAGCATGAGTTGGTTGAATGTCTCGTGGTATGTCATTTTTGGAACCAGGTGCAAGTCTTTGTTGATAAGATCATTCGAAGCAGTTTAAGTCTTACCACCAGGATAAAGCTCTTGGGATGGATTCCGGAAGATGGTATTCAACTATCAAAGAATGTGGTTATCTAGTTACCTGGACCTTAACGATTGCTCGTTTTTCAATTCGTAAGGCTCCGGTTAATTTCAGAGTTAACAAGGAAGTTACCCCGACACTTTCAATTTTTAGAGCTATTGTTAAGTCGATTATCCGTTTTCAGTTTAAGGTTTATGTGTCAAAAGGAACGCAATATTTGTTTCCTGGAGTATGGTGCATTGGATATATATTTGTAAAATTTAGAGAACAATGCGTTAGTATTTACGATATAAGAGTTTATCACAATTCTGCTTGAAAGAAAAAACAAAGAATGGCTTAGGGGTCGATTAATCTCTCCCTCTTTGGATCGAAAGTAGGACAGGGGACCCCAAAGAAAGTTTTTTTTTTTTTCTCCTTAATGCGTATTTTACGCTCTAGCTCAGTAGGTAGAGCGGCGGAGATCTAACCCGAAGGTCGTGGGGACCTTGTAGCTCAGTCGGTAGAGCGGCGGAGATCTAACCCGAAGGTCGTGGGTTCAATTCCCACCCTAGTCAGGGAGTTTTTCTCTGTCCTTGTGTGGGCCCATTTCCATCAGTAGGGCTAACGCTCACATGGTTCATATGGGATAGAAATCTAGCACTTCACATTACATTCTAGCTATTCAGTTAACTCAATTCAGAACTATAGACTATCCTCTCCCTCTTTGGATCGAAAGTAGGACGGGGGACCCCAAAGAGAGTTTTTTTTTCCTTAATGCGTATTTTACGAATACGCATGCGCTCTGTAGTAATGTGCTTACCACATGTAGAAGAGATTTACTTAAGCAAAAGGAAATATCGCCATAAAAATGGAATTCAATTCCGCCAACACATGCCCCCGTTTCTGAGTGCTTTAGTAAAACCACGATGGCCGCCATGATGTCATTTCTAGAGAGCTTAAGCAAGCGACGTTTTTGAGATGAGGAGAGCAACCGGAAATGAGATGTTTTCCTTTTTAGCTTGTCTTCACACAACCACATTTATATCCCCAAGTATCTTTTCGCCATTAAAAATTATAAGTTCAAAAAATGTTCACTTCCGGTTGCCGTCCGCGTCTTAAAAAGGTCGCATGCTCAAGCTCCCTCCTTGAGGGCGAGCGAATTTGCCTGCTGGCGTGATCGGCTTTGACTACGATCCCTTGTTCTTTGTTCTGAATTTAACGAAACTCTACTGAAAACCCCTTTGAAGCAAACTCCAGAATAAGTCGCAATTTTCTCCCGTATGCGTCAGCTAGTGAATTACGACGACGACAATGATGATGATGATGGCGGGATGAGTTAAAGGCGTTCCTCCTTAAAAAGTTACTTATGTCCGGAATGCCTTTTGTGAACAGAGTTTTCACCTGGAAGGACACTCTATGAACTACTTCTCAATAACAATCGATATTAAGTTTGATATAAATCAGTATTATAAAGGAAAAACTACTCTGCTTTCGCCTCTCATGTCGCTTGAAACACCATCTTGCTTTTGTGTGTGTGTTGTGTGTGTGTGTGTATGTGTGTGTGTGTGTGTGTGCAGGCTTAACGTCACGTGACCAAGCCAAGACTGTAACAATAACATGCCACCTTGAAGTTTGCCGGCTTTCATAACCAGTCCTCTGCACTAAATCTGTTGTGAGGCAACAATACTTAAGAAAATTATGCTTGGAAACTTCAAATATGCTGCGCCCAAATTATTTATAGAGACTATTTACCACGGCGTTGACACCACAAGACATACAATTGCACAAGCTTTGACAACTAGGAAGTCGAGTTCTGAGAACAATTAATATCTTCTTTTCAAAATCGGAAGAAACAACCGTGAAGTTTTCCCAAAACCAAACTCTACAGCTGTCATTTAACTGTCACCTAATGCTGTCAAAAGCCCCTGCAGTTGGACTCTATCCACGACATGTATATCTGAAAGACAGGAGTATTGTTGCTTATGTCAAGCATAGGCAGCCCAAGCTCGCGTCACTACAGACAGCCGTTGAAAATTTAAACGCGTTATAAGACTTTGTATGGGAAATCAAATACCGTCGATTATAAAGCCTAAAAAATGCTCAATTTAACTTTCATTCAATAAAATGAATCAAAATGACTCACCTCTGGTGTATTCTTGTGCCTTCTGGAGCTTATTACACCGTTTCGGGAATTCTGTGTTTTCAGTGTTTTCAATGTTCTAAGACGAAGAACATTGAAAACACTGAAAACACAGGGAATCCCTAGTTGTTGTCCTTCAGTAGCATTTGGAGTAATGATTCAAAGTTCAAGTGAGGCCTAACACTACTGTGAAGTTTTTGTACCCAGTTATTCCATCAGGGATCAACCCTAGTATTGGAATTGGGCCCACACAAGGACAGAGAAAAACTTCACAGTAGTGTTAGGCCTCACTCGAACTTTGAATCATTACTGAAAACACAGAATTCCCGAAACCACGCATTTTTCAAAGATGATTTATGAACAATATTTGTGAAAAGCTTTGTTTCAACGTGCAAATCTCAGTTTCATGTGATTTTTGCGTCTTGCTTGAAGAACGCTTTACAGAAAGCCAAGAAGAAATGAGTTTCAAAGGCCACAATGCCGCTGAAAAAGAGCCAAACTTGCTAATTAAGAAATTTCTTTTTTACTGGATAAGATCATGCTCGAAAAACATGAAAATATTCATGTGAAAGGAAGATTCGTCTTTTGCTGTGAATAATAATCGGAAATCTCACAGTTCTTGCTTCTTGATTTCAACTGACAGTATACCTTAGAAAAGATGGAAGTAAATCAAATTTATCTGTGAAGTTTACGGAAAGGGACAAAGAGCTCTTAATTTATTATTAGCAGTTAAGTTCACCTGCCCCAAGCGTCAGTCACCGTCCTTAATCGTTGCGGAAGACAATAAAATAAACTAAAACCTTGTGGAGACTACTATCGAGACACTTTTTTACAATGACTGCAAAAATTTTCGCGCGCTCATTGGCTAATTTTTATTGTCAATAAGCTGACAGACACATAAATTTATAATTTATGCGATAATGACGCGATATTGCTCGCGTCAGATTGAAGTTTCTCGCATTTTTGTCTCGCTTTGTTCTCGTGTTTTGACTTAATTTTGACCCCTCTGCCTTTTTGTTACTGTAAAAAACAAATTGATGTCAGCTTTTCGGCTATCGCCTCGTGGATCCACAGCTACTTTGACAATGTTATGACGCAATTCATGATCAATAACAGGACAGACGCATGAAAAACTGACATTGGAACGGACTCGATCCAGTCCTCTCTCCTCTTTCTAAATATATGGACAGTTAATGGCCCATTTTTAAAGTGAAAAAATCACGATGCTATCAACCCTATTCGTGTGTAGTCGGACTTACATTGCATTGTCAACGACCCAAATGAATTAAAATAATTAAAACAAAGATTTATTGCCATGAAATTGGTCAGGTAAGTCGACAATAATGTTTGTAGATGTAATTTTTGGTCTGCATCATGAGCCACAAATTGATGATTTTTGTGACAAACGGAAAACAATTCAATGTCAAAATGTTTGTTTAAATCCTCTGGTCATTTAATGGCTCATATTACTTTATTTCCCTGGGATATCGGCCAAAGAGCTGAGCTCACAATGGTAGTTTTCTCTCCTTACGATAACACTTCTTCCTCTGAAACACTAAAGAATTAATCCTTCGACACTATGTTGTGTTTGACACAATTAATGTCTTAAGTTTCAGTTTCGTTTCTTCCTTTTATTAAGAATTAGTTTTTAAATTAATCGAATAAGCTCAAAAATGTGCGCATTTTGATTGGTTCTCGCCTATGAGTTCATTAGAGGAAAGACGCATAGCTGACGTCATCATAAAAAACTTTCAATTCTTTATTATATAAAACAAATTGATTCCATGTTGCCGTGCGTCTGTTCGTTAAAGATCACAGAACACGTCAAAATGTTAGAACACTGAAACGCTCCGGCGGCCATGGTCTCGTGCGCCACTTTTTTGTTCTTACCACATTTTGAGGTCATCCGTAATCTATTACTGAACAGAAGCGCAATAACATGCAATCTATTTGTTAAATATCCGATGTATTCAGTTTTAGTTATACAGTTGTATATATGTATACGCCTTTATATTTTTTTACTTATATTTTCACAATTTTTCGCGAACAGTTCTCAATCAACGCTATGACTAAATTAAATCATATAATGGCAATTCTTTAAATTGCTTTTCTTAGCTTGTCAAAAAGAAGACATAGTCTCCACTATATCTCCAAATCAAGGTTATTTTTCTTGGTTTTCAAGTACGAATACCTAAGTTAATCTAAACTTTAAAAAAAATAATTTAAAAAGCAATGAAGTTGTCGGTGGATCAAATAAAACAAGAACAGAACTAAAATGTAAAGAGGGAAACAATTTATAAAAATCAGAGTCAACGAAACTAATTCAGTTTTTCTGTTCTATCAAGGTACTTCGAGTTCACGGCAAAACCAACCTTAAAAGAACAATTTGCCAAAATTTAATAACCAAGAAATATTTTTAAAAAGTACCCTTCTTTTAAAGAGGAAGCAAAGTAACGAACTGAACCTTTTTTGAGATTTTAGAAACTCTTAGATGAAGTATTGATCATCTCCTTCTGTCTTCAGCTTTGCAATTTCCTTTCCATATACGTTTAATCCGTTTCCTCGTTTTAACCAAAACGACACAACAAATGTTCTATATTAATGAAATACCTTTTTTGGAAACACATCAGCTTCCCTTCGTCTTCCAGACCAATAAAACCATGGTCGATAATAGTGTGAGACCTCACCTAATGGAGGCCCAAGTTCTCTTGAATACGTACTTCTGGCGCCGATCAAACTTGGTGCTAAAACTGCCGAAACGATGACAATAAAAACGAGCTTTCTGAGAACCACATTCATGTTTACTTCTCTCGCACTCTCAGTCGATCTTTGAATCCCGATGGTGAGACTTTAATTGCGTTTGTTAAATAAATTGTCTCCCGTGTTTTAAGACTTTTAGGTTGTTAACTACATCCGCAATTGTCTTGGATTTTGGCCAATCATAAGCTCGCTTGCTTGCTTGCCTACGTCGAGATAAGTTCCCCACCTGTGTCACGTTATCGTCAAAACTTCAAATTCGGTGATTTTAATTTTACGTCGTTGCTATGCAGAGAGAGTACCGCAAAAACATGTGCTTAAGGACGGTGCCTACTAATTCAAAGGTATTTTTGCGCGGTTTCCTGAATATGCGGGAAAAGCAGATCTTTACTTTACTTTAATAGATAAAATATGAACGGGAAACCTTTATGGGCCCATAAAGGTCGGACGCTAATATTTTATCATACATGTAAAATGAAACAATAGAATGATTGTGTTTGTCATGTTAATCACGTGGGCGTGGAGCTGTCCCATAGGAGTTTGGAAATACTCAGCACTGAATTAGGCAATTCATTTTCAGAGAGCTTTTGTAGTAGAAACATGGCTGGTCGGGTTTACTCTCCAAAGGGCAAAAAAAGAAGAGACCAGTTTTGTGTCGGAAGCCACTCCGAGAGCAACACTAAATGTGTGGGAATAGACCCACTCTCCTTCTGACTCGGTCGTGAACAAAAGATGCTTGGATTTTCGCAACTTTCGAAGCCTATAAAATGCCAGGATTTGTTAGAAAAAGGAAAAAATGGCCGCAATGCGTTTCGAACAGGTGCAAAGATTTATTTTAGCGAGAAAAATATTTTGGGGTTAGGTGCACTTTAAGTGTGCGTGCCGCACGTGCAGCACGATTTATTTTTCCTCTTAACCAATGAGAGGTTGCCGTAACCGTCGTCGTTTTTAACTTTTAATTCCCTTTTACTGATTGTACTCACTAGGAAAAATAAGTCCATGAACTAAAGGTGTGTCATTGTTTGATTCAAACAATTATCAACTTGAAAATATTAATTAAATTTATCGATGGGGACTCGGGGATACTCGGAAGAAATCCGAGTGCTTCACCTACGACCTCTTGCTGGTTCGGATGCTCCAACGAGACTCGAGATAGAGCATCCGAACTTGCAATCGGAAGTTCGCAATTTCGTCTCCCGCAAAAGAGCACTAGGGTTCTTTTCCGATTGTGCTCGAGTCACCATCGATAAATAATTCTCTTCATTTGCGTCATTCACCGGACCAGTAACACATAACAATATAAATTTGTAATGGCTGTTTCCTTTCCCGAATACTTAATATGCATTAATACGTATACAACTTATTAAAGCAAACCTTGCCAGCTTAACAAGATTTTGTTTTTGTTATGGAAATTTGCATTGCTTATCGTAGTGATCTGATTGGATGAATTTCAGCTTTGGCGGGATTTTCATTTATGAAAATTGTTCCACGGCACGCGGTGCCTGTAGGGTAAAGGCAAGACAACCTCAGCGTTAACCCGCTTTGGCAGATAAAGAATACTCTGTTTAGGCAGAGAATAACTGCTGGGTTAGGCACTGATCTCCAGTGCTTAGTCAACAGTCACGGCCATCCCTCAAACTGAAATTTCGCTTTTTATTCAACTTACACGCCGTACATTTTAAACATGCAGATAAGATTAAGAATAGGCGAGGTTGAGAGTCTAACTCGGATAGGTGTCCTCATATATATCCGATACCCGCTGGACTAACGAGACAAGTTCCTGGAAAGTCGAACTTTTAAGAGTATTGACAATCTTAGACCTAAATACTGTAGATCAGCGCCGCTTAGCTCAGAAACGCTATAGAGTGTTTTCACATGACGTCACGGCTGTTCTTGTTGAATTAAAGCTCCAAGTCTGCAGGGTTTTCATTCTTTTTATAGCAGTAAGCTTGTCATATTAAGAGGAGATATTGCGTTGTGTAATTGTTATGAAATGTCCAATGTCATTTTGAGGGGTGCCCATGAGTGTTGACCGGACTGGTCGATTAGGTCTAAACATCGATTGGAAATGGTTAGCTTTCATGAATGGTTCTGGTGACCCCTAGTCTCCTTCGCAGCCCTTATTGGGGCGTCACGCAACTCTCACCCCACCGTTCTTTGGAGAGAGAGAGAGAGGGGGAGGGGGGGGGGGGGGTTGTGCGGCTGCGAAGGAGACCCCACAGCAAAACTTAAGTAAGATCGTTTGGCACTATATATACACAAAACGTAGCGAGTATCCATTCCATTCACAACCATCAAGTAAAGCCCAAAGTGAAAGTTGAAGTTGGGAAGTGTCCAGTTGAATTAAATTGCGCAGTAGAAAGATGAAATATACATTTTATTGCATAATATTTAAATGTTTACAAATTCAAAAGATATCGAATAAAATCAATTGTGTTTTTATAGCAAAGTGGAAAACCACCCCAGAGACCAGAGACGACGAGCAAAAAATAAATGACTACGCACGAAATTAAATAAAGGATGAAATAATTACACTTTGCGATTTCCCCCGGAGTACAATTTTTACCACTACAGATATTTCTATTCCCTGTGGAAACCACTCACTATTATTGTCCTAAACAAGCTCTTCTGTGCAAGAATAAGCCACGCAAAACGGGCTAAAAATTAAAACACTCAGGACGAAATTTAATAATCGAACGAAACGCGCGCGCGTTCGTCACGTAGTTCAGTCCAGATACTGTACCACATAAAGTTTGCAGTTAAAAAATTTTGCTGGTAACTTCTACTTCACGCGGTCTCGTTTTGAGGAGCTATTCCTTGTGGATGAATCAATTTAACTTAGCATTAAAAACCAGGCACGCAACAACATATACAAAGCACACCAAAGCTCTTACAGAAAATTTGGCACACTAGTTCACAATCCACACAAAACATTGTCGAAATAATAATCGTAAGAAATTCGATGCATGTCTTTGGTATGTTATCTTTGTCCTTGACGTTAAATTGGTCGCAGTGATGAGGCGATAAGCGCTATCTTTTTATTTATTTCTTCTCTGTGAACGAGGCGTCCAAGCGGCATCACCGTTTGTACGCATTTTCCGTTTTTCAAACGTCCATCAAATACGCGTCGCCGTTTATAGTGTTCGATTGTTTTGTCCGAAGGTTAATGTCATCGGGACAGATCGGAGTAGCGTCGTACGTTCACTAACCCGTCGGGTATGATCGGGTAAGAGACGAGAAAGTCTCGTAACGTTTCGTTCGTACTCGGTTTGTGTACAACAGTCCATTCACATTGTAACTTTGTGGTTAGGGCATTGTCGCTAACGTTTAGTAGTGCGTCTAACAGCTTTCTTGAACCTCCTCTGGGCCATTCCTGGGTTACTAAGATCACTGCCCACTCCGGTGGTAAACATGACATTTTGCTGCGATTGGGCAGCACCGCCGGCGAAGTTGAACATTGCCGGAGCAGCCGCACTGTTATCAACTGGTGTAAAGTTAAATCCACCGGGTGTAGAAGCTAAAGGAAAGATATTTAAACGGAAGAATTAAGTTTTTTTAAACAGTTAACCAAAAAAAAAAATAGAGCTGGGATGTGAAATCATATGTGTACTCAGTTGACCGCTCCCCTCAAAGGCTTTTCAGGGTCCACGAAACAAATTGTTGAAAAAAGAAAACAAATTTTAAGACTGAATCCCAACTGGCAGGAAACAGGAAGTTGAACCGGCACTTTCCAGAATAACATCAAGTGACAAGAGCCCGGCAACAACGTCGGTGTTTCTTTCCTTCAGAGAAAAGGACAGAATTTCTAATTCGAATAATGATATAAGATGCTTTTACAATCCGTGTTTCAGTTGAAGACAACTTATCGAGCATACGCGGTATGATGTTAAATTAAAACGGTTCCCTTAGCCGCTCGGAGCGGCCGTTTTCAATTGAATGTCGTAAAACAAATACCAAAGTAACCACAGCTGGTGGAAACAGCCCAATGAACCAATCCAAATTTGTAGCAACTCCGTGTAACTTGCTCAAAGCGCGGCAAAAATCACCCGTGCGAGTCGCGATTGGTTTTAGTTTCCTTTTCATTGGTTGATAAACTGGCGCCAGATTTTTAGACCAATGATTACTGAGCGTAGCAAATGCAACCGTGTAATTACTTTCTAGAGTCATTTGAAAACTGCTCTAAAACCAAAAAATTGTTTTTATCAAACCAGTTGATAAAGGCAAATAAACCGCCGTTACAAAGATTTATGAACTGACGTTACGAGCGTTAACCCGAATTTGGAATAGCTGGTGCTATTCACTCTGACAAAGAGATGACGCTGACGCTCGAAAGACAACTCGCAAATCTTTCTTCTGGTAAACAAAAATTTGAGTTTCTAGAGAAACTGTGGTGCTGCGTCGGTGGGAGATTGAAACAGAAATTTATTTTATCAAACGAGTTGATAAAGGTCGAATGGCCACCGTGAAAGTTGGAGAAACTATGTCACGTTACTTTAGGGTGTTTAGGTAAAACCTTCAGTTAATCACGAGCTTCAAATTCTAAAATGGTAATGTGGCATCCCTTTACTGATAAAATTACTGTTCCACCACAAACAATATGATTCTGATTCTGATTCGGGCCGACTATTTTCAAGTTCAAAAATTACCCAAGTGCAATCCGTTTCAATCGTGTTCATTTGTGTCCATCCACGCTTCTCTTTCCTTTTGCTGTATTTCTTTTATGTCGTTTAAAGGTTTTAAGTGGTTATTACAAATGTTTCAATCTACTTTTTGGGCATTTTGGGTGTCATGAAATTACATCATTTTGCGTGACATAACCTCTTTGATTTACCATTATCAATTCGTTTGATGAAACCAAATTTTTCGTGTTTCCCTCCTCACCGACGCTGCCACAAAGTTTCTTTAGAACCTAACGCCATCATCTTTCATTTAGTATTCTTTTTACCACAGCGTTTTTTTGCGTTTCTTGTCTCTTAGGGTGCGTTCCATTGACGGTAGGAATACGTGGGACACAAGTTAGAAATCCTTCGTTTTTACGGAGAGTCACATTAAAATTGTCAAACACCTGCTAACATGCTATTTTAAAACATATCTTTGTTATCCTTGTTGCTTCAAAACGCCATGCATACCATTTCAAAAATCATCACTCCACGTATTCTTATTCCGGAATAGAGTCAATCGAACGCCCCCTTAGATATATCAACACAGAAAAAAAAATACAAAGACTCACCACTCGCTGCCGGAGCATTAGTTGCACCAAAACCAGGGGCTCCTCCAGCGCTTGGTGCGAAAGCAAATGTGCTTGGTCCAGTATTCGTCTGCCCACCACCAAAATTGAAGCCACCCGTGGCTGGTGCATTTGGGATTCCAAAGTTAAATCCAGCGGCTGGTGCCACTGATCCAAAAGCAGGTGGTGCTGCATTTGCTGAAAGTGAAAAAAGGCTTCAGTTAAGGGAATCTCGATCAATCAACAGATCGATAAGTCAGTCAATAAAGTTAATCACACAGTAGACCGGTCGGTTGGGCATCTAGCCAGCCAGCCAGCCAGACAGACCATCACACAATCTGGCTGCCAGCCACCTAGCCAGCCTTTTAAGGAGTAAGGATTTGACAGTTGGTCAGTAGTGCGCGGCCTTCTGTGAGAGAGGTCCCGAGTTCGGTCCCTAGTGACCTCACATCCTTGCTTCGACTTCTTTCCATTCTGCGTAGTGACAGGTAGCTTTAACTACCCTTAAAACAGAGCACTGATGGAAAGAGGGGAGAAGATGAGGGAACCGTCGGCTTCCTGGGAGAAAACCCACTGGAGGGAAAAGAAACTTCTGACGTTAAATAAGGTGTACTTTCACCTTTACCTTTTGGTTCGGTATCCATCATCCATCCACTCTTACCTGATGACCCAAAAAGATTGGTTGAACTGTTGCCACCATCAGCTTCCATTGTTTCCTCAGAACCAGCTGGTGCAGAACTGGAGGATGGCCCAAACATGAATGACTGTCAATCAAAAAATCGATATCATGAAGACCTTTTCACACCACGAAATGAAATTATTGATAAAAACTATTTCTTAAAAAAAATAAGTCTAAATTCCAGACTAAGTTTTTCACCAGAATAAAAAAAAAAACTCGTGCACGCTTACTGTGGCAGAGGCTTGCTGATTTGATGATGTTGATTGTGACACACCAAATGTAGGAAAACCTGTATCAGGTTTAGCTGCCGATAAGCCAAATGAAAATGTTGCTGGCTGTTCGGTTGTTGCTTCATTAGGTTTTGATGCGGCAAATGAAAACCCTTGCGCTGCAGATCCAACATTGAATCCAAACGGCTTCACAGTGTTTGAGGAGGAAGTCGCAGGCTCGGCTGGCATCCCAAACGTCAGTTTCCCAGTCTGAGTGGCAGCGGAAGTTGCTGGAGTAGTATTGGAAGGACCAAAGTTAAACACTGCAAGAGAGTCAACTTGGGCTGTTGGCTTGGCAACTGTGCCGCTAGCTGAAAATTGAAAAGTTCCCACAGTACCAGTCGACACTGCAACTGCAGTAGCCGTATTTGAACCAAAAGCAAAAGTTGGTGCTGGGGTTGTTACTGGCGCTCCAGCATTTGCCACGAAATTGAAGGGTGTGGTTGCTGTTGTTTTCGCAGTAGAGACTGCATTTGTTGCAAGTCTAAATGGCGATGGAGCTGGAGTAACTGTGCTTGTAGGTTGCGATAATGAACCACTTGCAGAGCTTGTTACAGCACCAAACTGGAATGCTGGGTTCGATGAAGCACCTTCACTCGCGCCTTGACCAAATGCTCCAGCAGTAGCTGGTGATGCCGTTGTTGCAGCTCCAAATTGAAACGGCAATGGGGCTGTCGAGGGCGCTGCAAAGGAAACCCCTGAACAGAAAAAAAAAATACGGCAAACGTCATATCCTGGGTGGTACTGAAAGTTCTAAATAATGTGATTGCTCGAAGCTCTAAATCAATCAGCAAAACAGGTGCGAAGAATGAGGGCTCATCACTGCGAGGACTTCGTAGCCAAGCAGGCAATGTGCTATTCACAGGGGTTTATGGACTAGGTTAATACCCTTGGATACCAAAGGCATGGGGCTTCCACTTTAGCAAGGCAATCAATATACTTGGTTCCACGATCATTCTCAACTGAAATACAAACCTGTTTCTTTCTTGGCGGTAGAGGCAGAAGTTGAAGCGAATAAATTCACATTTGGGGGAAGATTATCATTCTCTGCAAAATGCAAATAAACATTTGTTGCAATCTAACAGAAGATATACATGAATTTGACAATTTCACATGGCTTCTCAAGGGTTCACAATATCTTCGTCCACTCAAGGGTCCCTTTTAACCCTTTACCTACCTAAAATGGCACCTCACAGATTTTACTCTTATGCCAGAACGTTTTACTCATCAAGGGCA
>OX421449.1:4639859-4669859 GCA_949126865.1 Montipora capitata | reverse complement strand
CTTTACTGATAAAATTATCGTTACATCACAAACAAGATATTTTTGAACAAAAACGACCTTTATCGAGCCGATTTGCCACAAACATCAGCCCGACTCTTAAAGAACAGCGAAACGCAATCCATTTCAATTTTCTCCATTTGTCTCCATCCATGGTTCTCTTTCCTTTTGCTGTATTTCTGCTATGTTGTTTAACAGTTTTAAGTGCTTATTTCAATGTTTCATTCTACTTTTTGGGCATTTTGGGTGTGTCATGAAATTACATCACTTTACGTGACATACCCCCTTTAATTTCACATAGAGAGTTTACGCAATGACAACAGCTACTTTAGATGGCATCTTCACCAAACAAGAATACTATTTGGTTAAAAGAGGACTGTACACTGTACATGCAGCATGCATCTTAGTATAATTATTTCTTTGCCGTTGAGTGCAACAACAAATGCTAACATGAAAAAAAAAATTAGGTTTTGAGCATTCAACAATAGACCATCCATTTTCTACCTTTACTCTAAAAGTGTTCACAATTCCAGTCAAAGGATTGTCTGCCCGTATTGCATTACGTGAACAAGATGAAATAACCATGAAAGTATGCTGAAGTCAGCATCGAAAAAAATCATTTCTTCCTTTCATCACCCTGAGTTAACATTTGCCATCTTCATAACAATATCGTAAGAATTCACCATTTGGACAACTTCAGTTGTAGCAGCATGGCAGGACACTGTCACCCAAACCTAGTTCAATAGCCTACCGCCTACCCCCTCCCCCCCCTCCCCACCCCACAAGTCTCCTATAGCTCAGTGATCAAGCATTCAAACTAGAAATCAGAAGGTTGTATGTTCAACTCCTGCAAATTTTAAGGGCCAATTGGATGATTTCTGAGTATCTCCAAATCAAACGAAAAAATCATTTCTTTCAATCATGAAATACTTATGATAAAGCTAATTTAGTAATGTATGGATTTAGCCAAGCTCAAAAGTGGAGCTCCCATGTTATTCATTCTTACAATAAGTTAACCTGCCTTGAGCCTGCGATTCGATCAAAAACCAGTACTTGATCAGTGGTCAACTTTAAAAAAAAAAAACAGCTGACCTTGATGTGCTTTAAACTTGACTCCATGATATGGTCATGTGATACTGGTCAGCGGCTACGTTGTTTCGACAGGTGTCAATTAACCATAACATGGATGTCCAATATCAAAGAAGTTCCAGCAAAAAATGCTGGTTGCATTACAGAGTTTCACATTGACATACATGGTGGGCTGCATGGTTGTACAGTCCCAAAACCAAATTTTCTTGCACAGATGAGTGTTCTGTGCACACACTCCACTATAACTCCATTTTATTCCTCTAAAACCTTGAACATTAAAGTACAAAAAACAACAGCGACTACATTCCTTCTCACCTTTTGCTAACTGGTTGACTAAATGAAAATGTTATCTGCAAAAAAAAATTGCAACAATCTGTATCAAACTTGCAGTGGCAATTTTTGTTTAAGTGATAACAATTCACTTATTCAAGCCAAGAAAAAGTTTAAATTCCAACTTTTCAATAGACCATTTTCGAATTCTTACGGCTGGACTGGATCTAGCATGACATGGAGGCTAATGTGGGCAAATCTTTTCAAATGCAAATTAATTTGCCCGCATTAGCCTCCATTTCATGCTAGATCCAGTCCAGCTGTGAGAATACGAAACTAACCTATTAGGCAAGCAAGCTTCAACAGCCTTGCTCAAGGGGCTGAAAGCAGGAAAATACTGTAAAGTTTTTGTCACAACACATCTTTTGAATTCTCTCTTGGTCTGAGTGGGTGCTCCCCCTATGAAATCTACTTGTCCCAGACAGCCAGACGGTTCTTTTTAAAGTTCTGCTTATGCCCATGATTGCAAGAAATAAGCTGCATGCTACTCTTTCATAAAATTTATGTCATCAAGTACATGTCTGGAACTAGCTTCTACTGTACGGTATCCAACTACACTTGTTCCTTCAGACAGTAGACACAAGTCTTATCGTGACACGCAACACAGGGTATGAGAACTTAAGAATGCAGTACAGTAAATTTTAAGGTGAGATACCCTACTTTGGTCTTCACTGAAGGAAAGAGTTGACAAGGAAAGGGTTGACTTCATCCTTTATTAATATTCCATACCTTGTTTGAGCCAAGCTGATTTATTGCACTACTTGATTCTTGAGAGCATACATTCACTTTTTCTGCAGGCTTTGAAAATTTAAAATTATTTTTTGTCAAGTCCACCTTTGCTGTAGAGGTGACCATTGGGGACTATAAAGAAAGGAAAATGAATATTGTTAATTAGGTTTTGTGATTCAGCGTTCTTTCATTTGTTCCAAAACTTAGCACTTCCCCATTTAATTTGTGGCCGCAACATCTTTTCCCTGGAAGAAGAGGCCAGCCTATGACTCATGGACTTGCAAACAATGCACAGCTCACTTTATAAAAATCACACAAAGCTCATAAACAAGTGAGAGTGAAAAGGGTAAAGGGTTCAACATCCTTTTCCGAATGACAGCAAGCCATGTCTCTTCAAGTATTTCACCTGCCACAAAGAACTAGTCTTGTCACTCTTTGATTCCTTTGATCTTTCACAAAATCAAGAGTGGTTTGGATCTAGCAAAACAACAAAGGATACAAACACAAAAATGCAACCATGGAAAATTGTTTGTAGCCAACATAATTAAGATTAATTCTTATGCATGTTGCAAGAACACCTTACCATTTCATTTGAGGGTGACTTTGTCATCGTGGATTCAGAAGGAGATGCAAATGAAAATGATGGTAGTGATTTTCCATTTGGTAAAGGTAGCGGGACAGCAGCTTTTACCTCAGGTATAGGATTGACAACCTACAAGATAAGCAAAAATTCTTAGTTTAAGTGCTGGCTGGTCGCAGTGAAGCTTTGTGATACCCCAGGGAACTACCTTGCATGTAAGCAAAGCAACTAATTAATTAACCCGTTGGCATCCAAACCGGCCGTAACCGGACGCACAACGACCCCTGAATTACCCAAACCGGCCGTAACCGGCCATAAACATGGTGGCTTGATCTAAGGCCTCTACCCACTCCCCCTTAAGAAATCTATATGTTTTGTTGTTATGGAGATTTAGTAGGATAAATGACCACTCATTTGTCATCTTGTGAGGATATTATGACAGCTGATAAGAGACTCAAGGAGGTTTAGATTTTTATCCTTTCGATCGCACAATCAGATTACACGAAAAAACGGCTGATGTGTGAGGTAACGCCAGAAACCCATAAGGGTTGAAACGTGTGAAGGCCCCTTGTGTGCTGGGAAACAAGCTTCTGAATATTCAATTTGGAAACCCCTCGCTCTTGTTGTTCCAAATATGGTACTTAGCACTGAAACATTCAACCAATCAGTTCACACTGAATATACGGAAGCTGTGAACGTGTGTTACACGTTTCAACCCTTATGGGTTTCTGGTAACGCATCAAATGATGGGGATATCGCTACTCTTTTTAAGGATCTGGAGGATAAAGGGAGCTTTTATGGTTTTCCTGTAAGAAGAAGGGATACTAGTGATAGCAATTTTGATTCAGATGACTTTACAAGTGGCGAAGAAGACGGTGGCAACCAAGGTGTGAATGATGACACTGATGCTGAAGAAGCTCGCTGGAAATGACCAGCTCGATAATATTCAAGTTCCAGATTTCATGGCAGCCACTGGCATTTATTTTGTTTTAGATAATCGTAACAAATTAGATATTTTTCTTAGTTTTCATAGGAGATGATCTATGGGAATTGACGGTAACCGAAACATCGGTATGCCCATCAAAAGCTCTTGAATACCCCCAAGCGCATTGCCCATTTTCATGAAGTAAGCCGCGCAGAATTAAAGGCCTTCAAAGGTATTAACATAATCAAGGGCATTGATAAGCTTCAGAATTAAGCTTTATATTGGTCAACCGATGAATAACAATTTTTTTGTCCTAATTTAATTTGAAGCAATTTTTGCCTTCGACATACCTTGGAAGATCAGTATCTTCAACAAATTATGTCAAATCAATCGTGCGTTTATATTCTGCAAATGTGTGAATACCTCCAGCGATTTTCTCTGTTGCTTTTCTTGTGATGTCGTAAGTCATCATCAGTGAGAGTCTTCGAAGTGCTCAGAGCACTTTTCTAAACAATTTGACTTTGTTTGCTCTCTCACGAACATGGTAGTTATCAATTAACTTAATTACTTTTGCGGTTTTGTGTATTGCTAAAGGCAGAAAACTCATAGTGAAATTCTGCTACAGCAGCAGCGTTTGGTGTATGATTTTTGTGCTTATACCTGCAAGAAAGCAAGGCGATTGGCATAAACTGAAAACAATTTTTATCCATTGAGTGATTGGACTCAACTGTAAACTGCACAAGGCATATTTTGAGTTGCAATATATATTATTTTTTTCAAGGCTTTGTTAGTTAATGATAAACAACTTTCTTGACAGCTTAACGGGCACTGCTTCGAAAAGTCTACGTCTACACTTTTAGTTGATCTTCATGCAGGACGTGTTTTTCAATCACTTTTTCGAACCATTTTTGCATCATATGGAAGTTCACTGTTTCTTCTTCCGCTAAACTTAATTCTAAAACTCAATCTCTTGTGTACATTTACTGCGCATATGGTTTATTTTTAGAGCTCATGTACCACCGTAATTAACATACGTCACGCCAGATAAATCAATACCCGTCACACGCGGCAACCCCAAATGTCAATGGGTTAACTTAACCATGGCTCAAGAATCTGTAAGTTAAAAGGAAAGAGGACAGCTATAACTTTCAACAGATACAATTTGTCAAACGTACCTCATTTTCCCCACCATCCTCAGACCTTTCTCTTTGAGAATAATGAGCTCTGTTCCTGGCACTTTTCACTTTTCCTCCAACCTTAATGTCAGAGGATGATGGCGACAGAGAAATTGGCAAAGGGGTTGGGGTAAAGGATGATAGAGAGGGCTGGAAGGAAAAACAAGGAAACAAACAGTTAAATAAAGTCACACACAGAGCAACCACAATGCACACCAACACAAAATGCCTGCTGTGCGGTGTTCTTTCTTAACATATCCAAACACACTTTTCCTATCTTGATAATACTGTTTGAACATTTCAGTTAATAATACATGAAGGGTCAGGTAAGGGACAACTGACAGAACAGGTTACCAACAGTGCCCCTGCTAAAATAAATTGAATTGTCACAATAATAATTATTATTGATATGCAAGTTATGAGCTATGCTGTCAGTCATTGTTTGACTCTGCAGCTGAGGAGGGTTGTGGGTTCGAATCCCATCTGGGGCTCGGCCTTTCTCAAGTTCCCAGTGGGTTCCAACAACATTTAATTTCATCTTGCCAGGTTTAAAAAACACCTCACTCCAGGGTAGTCTTGTTAATCAGATTATTTTACCTTTATCAATGCAGCACAAATAACAGCTCATTAACAATATGGTACCTTTGAATAAGTTGGGACCGTTGTCGTAGCTGTAGAAAATCTGGGAAAAGGAAAAAGAGACCCAAGCTTTTAAAGAAATTATTTTTCTCAAGCTCAGAACACTATAACTAGACAACACTTGGCCACCCCCAGCATTGTAAATATCGCTTTGCACAATACTGTATGACAGCCATCATTTAAAACACTGTGCCAGTTTATTGGAGGGTGGGTGCTGTAAAGATAGCAAGAGAGGAGAGGTAGCGCTCTCCTCAGCAGCAAGGTCACCATTGCAACAAAGCCACAGTCCACCTCCAAACATCACTGAGAAAAACCAGTCAGTGGAATGTATACTTAACCCAAAATTCTAAAGGGAGGGAGGGAGGGAAAAAAAGCAAGCAAGCGAAAAAGCAAATTGAGCCAAAGCACATGGCAATGCCCCAGCAAAACTCCCTGAAGTCCCACCAACATCCCAGGCAAAACCACCGCATCGGCTTGGTTTTAACTTTGTCCAAATTATCTTTAGCCCCATAAAAGATTAATTTGGTGGATTAAACTGAGCTGGTAATTAAACTCACATTGAACTTGATGACATGGCAGCTGTCTCTGGGGAAGAAGTGTCTTTTGGCTTTAATCGAGAGATAGAGGCTTGTTGAGGCGCAGAAAGATCTTGCACTGGAGGACCAGGAAATCGAGCCTACAAAGAGATGAGCGTATTTGAAATAAAAGAGAAAGACAATTCTCGGGGTCGATCAACCAGGTAGCATACTCAACTGCATCAAACACTAATACTGCCACCAGGGATGTGTGACAAAGGTAGATTTCTTTTACACAAAGAAACAGTTCAGTAAGGTTTATTTGGAAGTAATTGTGTTTGAATTTCTTTGCCAGTGCACTAGATCGGCTCTGTTTTCTCTTTAACATTCTGTGTAGGTAATTATTCTACATGTACAGTACAGGTCAGAGATAAGCGGCCAACGCACACGCAAAACGCACGCACAATTTTTGCGTAAACGCGTGTTGAAAAACGTGTGCAGACACGCGCATTTGCGCGCATTTAATGCGCGTGTTTCCTTTTGTTATTCACTCGCATGACTGTGTTATCTATGGCATTGTTCTGCACTTGCAAAAAACAAAACAGAAGACAATTCCTACTAACACCGCTAAAAGGATGTCTCTGCCGACAGAGAAAGAGCCGATACGTTTTTTCTTTCCGCGTTTTTCGCCAGGGTTTTTCACTGTACAGTACAGGTCAAAGATATGCGGCCCAAAATGCGCGTGTAAAACGCGCCTGCGTGTCAAACACGCACGCGTCTGCGTCTTTGACACTCGCATGAAATAAACGCATAAGGCAAAGCTCATTCGTATGTATGAGTTAGCCCATTGTCGACCTATTGTGGTTTTATCATTGTTAGTTTTAATAGCTTTTTATTGTATAAATGTATATGGCAATGGCTATTCAGCTGAACATCGTTTGGCAAACCCAGCACCGTGTTTGTTTCAGTTCACAGGTAAACGTGGAAATAAGCAGCGAGGTATTCTTGATTAACAATTCGCTCGCGCAATATTTATGTTGGGCGCATGAAAATGTTAACACTTTCCCGTTTTCAGCACTTTCTTAAGCCTTGTGGAACCAGTGATATAAAAATTCAAAACTTCTTGTCGCGAAATCGCCAGAAGAATCGATTGTCACACATATCAATGTCGCACGTCTTTGTAAAAATGAGAGAGATACAATCCGCTCGCAAAAACTTGTCTTGTCAGGCGCGTCAAAATGAATTTCATTTCAAATAAGAGGTTAAACAACGGAACATTTTCCCGTTTCAAGCGCTTTCCTACGCCTTAAAGAACCAGAGATATGAAAATTCAAAACTTCTTGTCGCGAAATCGTCAAAAGAATTGGTTATCTCACATGGCGCGTCGCTTGTCTTTATTGACATAACGTACATACAATTTGCTCGCAAAAACTCATAGTCTGGTGCGTCAAAATGAATTCAAATTCCAATAAGAGCTCCAAGAAGGGAACATTTTCCCGTTTCAAGCGCTTTCCTACGCCTTAAAGAACCAGAGACATGAAAATTTAGAACTTGTCGCGAAATCGTCAAAAGAATCGGTTATCACACATGACGCGAAACACTTCTCGTCTCAAGCACTTTCTTACGCCTTACAGAATCAAAGATCACGTCACAAAATTGCGCAAACAACAAATTGACGTGTCGCGTGTATACCGGTAACTCGAGTTCGCTCGCAAGCACTGTTTACGTCTGGTGCATCCAAATAAAAATTTCATTACAAATTAAAACTCCAACAACAACGTGTTTTCCCATTCTAAGCACTTGCTTATGACTTGTGAGCCAGAGATAAGAAAATTCCGGAGTTTTGTTTTTTCATTCGTTCAGTGATTAAATTGTTGAGCGCCACTGAAAACCCTGGGCGAAAAACGCGGAAAGAAAAAACGTATCGGCTCTTTCTCTGTCGGCGGAGACATCCTTTTAGCGGTGTTAGTAGGAATTGTCTTCTGTTTTGTTTTTTGTTGTGCAGAACAATGCCATAGATAACACAGTCATGCGAGTGAATAACAAAAGGAAACACACGCATCAAATGCGTGCAAATGCGCATGTCCGCACGCGTTTTTCAACACACGTTTACGCAAAAATTGTGCGTGCGTTTTGCGTGTGCGTTTGCCGCTTATCTCTGACCTGTACTGTAGCAATGTCTTAGTGTCACATTCACAGATGCTGTGCTCTCTTCAAACATTCCAGTTTTGCAGGTGCAAACATGGATGTACAATCCAGCTATTTCTTCCCTGCTAGCAGAGGTCTTCTTTCTTTTGTGTTTGCTGAGCTAACGAGTACGGGAAACTTACTGTATTGAGCATGCGCGGCCGTTAGTTAGCAACCAAATCCTCACTTAATGGTTCACGTTGTACGGGCTCACTTAACAACAGCAGAATTATTGCAAAGGGATGTATGGGACACAGCGGGCTCAAGTCACAGCCAGCAAACATATCATGGGCATGTGGTTTAAGGAGTTAAACAGTCCGAGGTTGTGGACGGCGGTTGGACCAAAGTGAGTTTAGACACATGGCAGAGGTCTATTTTCCTAAACAAGTCAGCCCAGTGAAGGCAAAAGGAAAAAGAGACCTCTGCTAACAGGAAAAGCTATTCATGGTGATGTGAAATTATTTACAGTGCGACATGACTTTCCGTGGCCACATAACGAAGTTTTTTTTACATTTATCTGCCAATCAGGGTGTGTAAATTTGACTGACAGTCATGGCTCCTTGCAAAGTTCACATGACTGTAAGTTGAACACAGTTGCATGGGTTGTTGAGTAGACGTATTTACACATACATGTAGTTGTCAATTTGTGAAAGTTTGTTGGGTGGCCAAAGTAAGGTGCGTTGCACTGTAAAATCAAAACAAGTGTTGAATAATAATAAACAATTATTGGATGAGGTTGAGCATGATATCTTGCGAAAACCGAATTCAATAATTATTGTTTTATTATACATTTTTCATATAATTCATCCTCAGAAACAGAAGCGAAGCGTTCAGTCATTTTGTTTCTGAGAACGCTCCAAGGGGCTTAGTAACCAGGCAGACGTTGAACGTAATATCTGCAGCAGATATTACATTTATCATGTCAAGTTCACAAGCTATTGTGAATTGATTGAATGCTCTCGACCAATCAGATTTTTCATAGTGAGTCTGATGTATAATAATAATAATTATTGTTAACAATTATAATAACGAGGATGACTGACTAAAAGCTACCTCCTTTTCTACTTTGTGCAGTTTGAGGTGTGAATGGGTTAATTTGATTTTTGCATCACTTAACTTTGACTCATCAACCCCTTTTTTGTGATGCAAAAGTATAATCTTCTGGAAACAACAAAAAACAAAAACCTGGACCTATTTCAAATTTAGTCAAATACCTTTACATACCATTCTTAAAGTTTTGTTTACATTTAACACAAATAACATTAAACACTACTACATCTCTAATCAAATTCATGGTAGCTTGTTCCTTCTACATAACATGGGTAATCAAAAGGCCCCTTGGATTCAAGTGACCAGATGAGTATTTGCCCAATGCCGTAGAATAAACTACTCACTAAATGTATCTGAGTTTGCTTGAGCTGTACTAGGGAATATACTGGCCCATAGTCAATTTTGTAAGGACCTTGCAGCACTTGGTCTGTACTGCCATGACCCAAGTATGGCCCTCACACTCTGTTAGTAGGAGGTAAATCTTTTTTGCAATGATAATTATTTATAAGCAGTACAGTGTAATCGTAACTTCTAAGAATTTATCTTAGCAATGAAAAAATGCATTTGATCATTTTCATGAACTCTGCACTCTGCACATGTATAATTTTTTTAATCATTAATTAAAGTCCAGTTAAAGAAAATTGATTTGTCACCTTTAAGGTACGTGGAGTGCCTACAGCTCGTGATGGAACAGGAGGGCGTTTCCGTTGAGCAGGCTACACAAGGGAAAAGGTATAATTAGAGTCTGCATGATGATTAAAAAAAAATTTAAAGCCACAAAGAACAAAGCAACAGACTTCAACAAACCAATGACTGCATCATCCTCCATTATTAAACTTACAGAGAACGATAAAGGAGAAGCTGATGGCGAAATGGGTGGTGTGGGGATTTTCCTTGCATCCTGTATGAATAAACAATCGAAAATTTGTCTGGTTTAATAGCTGGCTTACACATGACACCTTAATTTACCATGAAAACATCACAATGTCATCCTCAGCCTCAAGTTTACTTTTGGATGTTAAAAATTGCAAACTTTTTAGAACTCAGACTTCCTTAGTTCATCAAAAAAAGATTTACCAACAGAATGCAGCACTTACAATCAAAGGTGAAGACATGTTTTCTAATGCTTCAAGAATTCTCTTGGCTGTCTGGCTGGTTACACCACCACTTCCAGCACCTGCATTTAACATACCAGTAATTGAAAAAATTGGATTGAAACAATACTTTTTTGCAGTGGAAACACAAGAAAGTCAAGCATTCCCAACAAGTTAAAAGACAAGGTTCCTGGCCGGGATATAACAAGTCAGCTTCTTCCATGAAATCAAAATGTTTATTGGGTTATCATTTGTCGCCAAGAACCGGCTATTTGAACTGGATACTGCAATGAGTAAGACTTATTGCAACTGCCGACTGAACACTATAACCATATTACAAAACAGCCAGCCATTTTTCACTTGTGACTGCACCAGACTTACTTCACTAACATGAAGTAAGCTCTATTTAATTAACCCATTGACACCTAAACTGGCCGCAACCGGCCGCGCGCGATGACCCCTGAATTACCTAAACCAGCCGTAACTGGCCGAACAAAATGGCATCTTGATCAGAGTTGATCTTGGGCCTCTACCCAGTCTCCCTTAGGAAATCTAAATTTTTTGTTGTTATGGAGATTTAGTAGGATAATTGACCAATCATTTGCAGTGTTGTGAGCATATTTTGACAGCTGATAAGAGACCCCATAAGGGCTGGCTTTTTGCCCTTTCGATCGCGTGATCAAATTACGCGAAGACAACAGCCGATGCGCCAAACAACGAATCAAACGATGGGGATATTCATGCTTTTTTTTTCGGATTCGGAGGATCTAGGGATCTAAGGGATCTCTTATGGTTTTCCTGTAAGAGGAGGGGATACTAGAGACAACAATTTTGATTTAGATGACTTTAAAAGTGACGAAGAAGACAGTGAAAACCAAGCGACTGATGATAAAAAACAAGCTCGCTGGAATGATCGGCTCGATAATATTCAAGTTCCAGATTTCACGGCAGCTACTGCTCTTTATTTTGTTTTAGATAATCGTAATGAATTAAATATTTTTCTTAGTTTTCATAGGAGATGATCTATGGGAATTAATGGTAAACAAAACGAGTAGGTATGCCTGTCAAAAACTCTTAAAATCCCCGACCGCATTGCCCTTTTTCATGGAGAAAGCCGTGCAGAATTAAAGGCCTTCGTAGCAATTAACGTCATAATGGGCATTGATTAGCTGCCGAATTTAGCTTTATATTGATCAACCGATGATTTTTTTTCAAATAAGTTTTTTTTCCCTAAAATAAATTGGTAATCGAAGGAATTTTCGCCTTCGGCATACCTCGGAAGATCAGTATCTTCAACAAATAAATCAATCCGATCGTGCGTTTATATTCCGCAAATGTGAGAATACCTCCAGCGATTTTCTCTGTTGTTTTTCTTGTGTTGTGTAAGTTATCTTTCAGTGAAAGTTTTTGAAAGAGCACTTTTTGTACACAATTTGACCTTGTTTGTTCTCTCATGAAACATGATAGTGATCAATTAAATAATTAAATTAATCTTGCGGTTTTGTGTATTTCGACAAGCAGAAAGTTCCTGGTAAAATTTCGTTTCGGCAGAAGCGTTTGTGCATAATTTTTGCACTTATACCTGCAGGAAAACAAAGCGATTGGAATAAATTTCAAACAATTTTTATCCATTGAGTGGTTAGACTTAACTGTAAATTGCACAAGGCATATTTTGAGTTATAATATATATTTTTCAAGCGCTTTGTTTAGTTAGCGATCAAAAACTTTCTTGATTGCTTAATGCGTGCTGCTTCGAAAATTCTTCCTTTACATTTTCAGTTGAGCCCTAGGACGTGTTTTGAATCACTTTTTAGCAATATTTTTACATCATCTGGAAGTTCACTGTTTCTTCTTCAAGGTGAACTTAATTCTAGAACTCAGTATCTTGTGTACATTTACTGCGCATATGGTTTATTTTTAACGCTCGCTTTCCAATGCAAAACCTTGAATATTTTCCAAGTTATGTTGCACACACACAACAGCGCACGCAAATTAGTCCATGGGTTAATTATATATACTACAGTTTTTTTCATCACTTTTATTTAAAATCAAAAGAAAACCAAAGAAACTGTACAAGGTGATGTTCAAGTTGTCTTCATGCTAGATTGCTCACACCTCAGGAACCATTAAATTTTATAGACCACTGACAGAATCAAATGTGCCAAATTTGTAGTGCCTAACTTAGTAAAAGGAAATATTTGAGTATTTGAGGGGTTCCTTACATTTTGAGGTCTTTATGAGACCAGAAAGATCCGTATTGATCACTCAATGGAAGTCCGCCATTTTGGCTGTACCATAGCAGGCTTTGGGTGCTAAGCGTGACATCATTGCGCACACTTGCTTGAATGCGGGAAACTTGAAAATGGTTCAGTGCGTTATTTTGGGCTATTCTAATAGAACTCTCACACACCAAAAGAGTTAAGTTTTCATTGTTTCCCTGTTAAAGTGAAGTCCTTCTTAAAGAAAGGCGCCTCATTATGGATCTATTGTCACAAAATTCTTAATAGTTCATTCTTCGAATTTTCTAGTTAAAAACTAAAAGTTCACAGGATTCAGTGAAAATTAACTTATGGAAATGAACTGACAGGTCACCAAATTAAACAACTTGTTATTTTATTTTAATTTCAACTTTGCATTAATTTTCACAAGATATCAGATTGAATTCTTTGGTATCATAGTCAAATATTGGGCAATTAGAACTCAAATTTTAGTTGGAGTGGTACATCTTAAAGTTGCCATGGGTGACCTGGCGACTGCCAAGTTTTAGCAGCCCTTCATCACAATATATTGAAAGGTAAAATTGTTTACAAATTGCTGCTTTGACTTTGACAATGGAAACTAGCACCATTCAAATGGGAGATTTGACCTAAATGCAGTAGATACATTTTGTCTTAATCTGACACCAAGTAATTACATGGAGATGTTTACAACCCTTCTCGCTATGCCAATGTCCAATCACAGGTAAATCATGGGTCATCACAATTCCTGTATACAGATGTTCTGTAATCGTCTTGTGAATCAACAACAGCATTGGTTTATGATCAAAACATTTTAAATTTTAACTGCATAACATTAAAAGATCAACTTTTTTAACAAAGCAAGCGAACTAAAAATTCAGCATGCTGGAAGAGACACAACTTACTTGACAAAGGCTTGGGTGTGATCACTTTTCTGGCAGGTTGAGCTGGCTAAAAAGAAAATGCAATAGAAAAATTAAGCAATATGTATGTCAGTATGAAGTATATGAAAAAAGACTAACATTGAAATTCCCTTTACCCTTTAACACCCAAACCGGCCTAAACCAGTCAGACTTAGCATTTTACTCTGTCTAACGCCAGACAATTTTACTCCTCAATGGGGAACCCCCAGGATCAATGGTTTAAATTCCAAAAATTAATCTCTCCACCTATAGCAAATAAACTTAACAATTTTCTCTTCCCTTTTAAATGGGGATGTTAACCCATCAACTCCTCAGGTGTCCCAGGATGCCCCTTGTTGACAAGTAAAATCGTCTGGCGTTAGACAGAGTAAAATCTGTTCAAGTCGCACTCCCAGGAGTCAATGGGTTAAGTCAGCAAATCTAGCAGTCCTTCAACCCACAACCCAGCTAGTGAAGTGGAAAGCTTCAATATTATTTAACGGCAAAAAAATCTTCTATGGATTGCAGATTTCTTTTTTAACTGCAATGCAAAAACAGTCACATGCTTTGAAAACTTTGCACTACATGAACATGTGCAGTCCCCCTGGGAGATAAGGGAGCAGCAAAGAGTCAAACTTACACACCAATAGGGAAATATTATACCAGGGTCATGAAGCGACCTGCCATGACCTACCAGTATAACTGAAATTATATAAACAAACGAAGTGAGAAAAAGGAATCCCACAACACAAAGGTATTCTCTGCTTTCTAGCACAGGGTTAAAGAGATACAGAGGATCATGGGACCATGTGCTCATACAGGGGCACCATGGGATTACATCAGTTTTCTTTTTTGACCTGTCCCTGGTAGGCACAGGCTTTCGTAGCATTAAAAAGTGGTTCAAAGCACAAATAAGTGGAATTCTACTTGATGTCTTCTCATATATTTCGAACAGAGTTTGTTATAATATAATTGTTTACAAAGAAAAAATTAAGGGGCACTATCATATTTTTAATTCCTTCCATGGTAGGGAAATTGATTTCTTTGGAACCAAATATTATTATAGATGCTGTTCACAAGAGACCCACCTCTCCAACTGTAGGAGAACTTGTTCTCAATCTCTTGTGCCCTACAGAATGCAGTGAGGATGCACCACCAAATGTTGTCTTTCCTCTGTAAAATGGAGAGTTAAATCCTCCAGCCTGGGGAGCCTGGGGAGCCTTTGGCTAAAAGAGATTGAAAGGGCAATACAAATAAAAAATTAGTTCACAACTTGGGTAGATCCACAAGTATCCTAAATGCTGACACAAAACCAATATAGCTAGTAGCAGTAGCAGTAGCAGTGGCAGTAGCAGTAGCAGTCGCAGTAGCAGTCGCAGTCGCAGTCGCAGTCGCAGTCGCAGTCGCAGTCGCAGTAGCAGTAGCAGTAGTAGTAGTAACTGAACTCACAGGAAAAGGTGAACCAAAAGTCGACACAGAGAACGATGGCCTGTTCTTTGCAAACGAGAATGGCTGCGGACCAGGACAAGATTCATTTGATGAAACAAATAGCTGAGGCCTGGATGTATTCGCTGTCCTTGAAGTTGAAGTTTCTATGGCAGCCGAAGATTCGCCAAATACTGAAGTATTTGCTTTCCATTCAAATCGAGAGTCAGACAATGGCGTAAACAACTGTGGTCTAGAGGTAGTTGTTGTCCTTAACATAGAAGCTCCCGATGTTGACACAGGTTCCCCAAATATTGAGGTATTTGCTCTCTTTTTGCAACCAGCACTTGACAGTAATGCAGGCGTTGATGTCATGATTCCTTCTGGTTTAGCTCTCTCTTGCATATCAATATCATCTGCTATCTCATTGTCTTCCTACAGGCCAAATACAAAAGCAGTATTAACATGTATGGCAACAGATCCATTGTTAATTAATTCAATTAACAACTTCGTCCCTTGTTAGTGAAATGAATCAAAATGGAGGACTGATTAAAAAAATGTGAATGCATACCGTAAAAACTTAAGTATAAGCTGCACGTTCTTGCTGAAATATTTGGGCTCAAAATTGTGGGTGTGGCTTATATATGAGACCACTGCTTTCAGAGGGAGTAAACTGGCTGGTATGGGGTCACAAAGAGCACTAAAAACCTTCAGTAAGTAAAGATTGAACATATTCTTCAACACTTCACAACATGTGCAAGAAAATCCCGGGACCAAGTTTACATGATCGCCCCCGTTAAGAAATTTGACTGAGTGAGACTGAGTACTGGCCTTTTACAAACAAACATTGATACTACAGGAATAACCACTGCTAGGAAACATTGAAACAGGGAAATTTCCATAAAATAAACAGGTTGTTTCATTCGAAGCACACTTTCAACAGTTAAGAGACACAGCATTTGGAACAAATACTCTAATGAAAATTCAAGTGTATCTTTGAAAAAGAAGCTTTGTACTTCTGAGACTTCGCGATGGCAGTTGTAATACAATCCATAGTTTTCATTTCCTTCAAAATTGCATAGGGGTCACAATCAAATTCTTCTTTCTTCACTCTAGAATTTCCACAGTTCAATACAGGGTTCAATATCTTCCCAAGACTATGAAAACCACCAATGATTCTCCACTACATTAAAAGAAATATTTCGCAGCACACTCAACTAGGAAAATAGCTCAACACGTGTCAATCCCATGTTCAAGACTGACGACTCTACTGACCTTAAACAAAGCTAGTCCTTCACTTCATCGGTGTGGATAGTATCAGAATCAGTAAACAAAGGTTGAAAAGTAGAATTAAATACCATTTCCCGCGTGAAGTGGCTGCTGACAGCACAAATCTGAATGTTCTCTATACCGCAAACATAACTGGTCACGTTCTCGAGATGATACACAGAAGGATTCAGAATGAACTGATTCACAGATTCAGATTCACAGATTCAGAATGAACAGAAATGGATTGTTTAAACTCTGTACTGCCACAAAAAAAAATCTAACAGCAAATAAACAATTCTGAAAAGAGAATTGGCATGAAGGGTTTCCTGTTCAGCTATTAATTGTTCTGGCAAATGTGACTGAAGGTGGTGACAAAACCATAATTTGTTTGGAATTATTTTGATCTCCAGAGACTACAGATGAATGGAAGGTATGATCCATACAATGCTTTTGCTACCTAACTCTATTCCATTAGAAACCAGGACAAGTGAATATTATGGTTGCTTCAATGAACCATATGTTACAAATTGATGAAAGAAGTATATTTCCAACAAGTTCAAAATGAGCCAAAACAAGGAAATCTGAGAAAACAAATCTGGAGAAAAAACAACTATACTGCAAAGAGTTTTACAAATGAAATTAGCTAGCTAACTTAAGTTTATACATGAAATCAAAAAAACCTTTGAAATTATCTTTTTATCCTTGGTTCACTGAGAAGTTCTCACGAGACTAACATCACAAGTTTGTCCCAAATAAATTCTACTTTGACCGGTGCAATCAAACATTGTGCTTGGACGTTGACAAATACCAATTATTCTATGACCTCAGAAAAAAGTGTTGTTAAACACTACATGGTCAGTCAATACAATATTTCATGAACACATAAGAGTTATCCCAGAACTTGAATCAACATATCTGGTACCATCAAACATTTATATTACCCACAATGTTTGGTGATCAAATTGATAGCAACTAACAGAGCAAAAAGGACATTTTACTTACGACAGTTGACAATTACTGAAGTCTATTTAAATATGTAACACACAGTCATGGGTTATATATATTGCTATCAGAGAAACTGATGATCAATTCTAACCCTTCTGATTGCTTTGTACAAATTACATCACTGAACAAGCTTGAACAAATTCAAGGCAACCAAATTCAACTAAGTTCCCTTTTTGAAAGCAGCAATGCTGGACATACATCGCAACTTTACAGCATTTTCAACCAAAGAACATGTCTGGATGTTTGGTGCATTTTAATCACCCAACTGCTTCGTCACCTAAATACCCTATGTCTGCTATTTAAAAAACAGCCAACCTCGAGACATTCACCGACACGAATCACAATCGTGTCAAAACATTTCTTGTAATACTGATCAACATGTTATCACTTGTTTCTTTCCACATGCCATAAAACTAAATATATTGACAAACTGTTGAAACTACAAAAAATCTTGAGAGGAAGTTAAGTGAGCTTGGAAATTTTAAAAATGACAGGGAACTCACTACTTTAATAGCACGAATAGCAATTATTTCATGAAGTATTGGTTGCAAGGAGAAAACAAGTTGGTAAGACAGTTTGACAAAAATTCCGAGTCAGAAATACAAGTTAGTCACAAGTGTATTACATTTTGAGATGACTTGAAGAATGAAACTTAACCATAAGAATTTGGAAACTTTGCGTAAGAGTTCACAAACCCATTTACCTTCGATTTCAACTTATCCCAAACTTGGACGCACTCCTTGTCAAGAAGCGTTGCTTTTTTAGACTTTTCGGTAGAATGATGAAGTGATATCGGCCATATACGAAACTACACGAATTTTATTACTATACCAGTGCAGTTGGTAAAGCTTACCGCCACAGTATCCAGATGAACGTCCTCTCCCTTCGAGCTTGGAACTTCTCTGTCAAAATCCACAGATCTGGCCAAACTTGTTGAAGGTTCTCCCAAACGATCAAAACCACTCGATAGTCCAAACGTTCGCGAAGGTCTTGAAGTGGAAGGAAAATCGCTTAAAACCTCCTCGCGTTGACGTAAAATTGACGAAAAATATCCCGGCCCTAACGAAGACCTCAGCTGTCCATTCCCTACTTTGCTAGCAGAAACATCGCACGGCATATTCGAAGATCGTTCATTAGAAGTTGAGCTGGAGCTTTCTTCGACGGTTTGCGAAACGTTATCATTTTCTACTTCAACATTAGCGTCTTCATTTGTAACAGCCAGTGATCTTTGATTTCCTTTGAACAAATCTACCAGCCAAGACGGAGAGAAAAAATCCTTGACAGTTTCGATAACCCCCTGCAACAGGTTGAAGACGAAGACTAAAATTATCTTTAAAGGCATAACTGTGAGTTTAAACTGAGCAAACAAGAAAAAATAATTTTTCAGGAACAGAACATTACCGCTTGCTTCGTTCTTTACGTGATAATTCAATTACTTCCCAACTACATTGGCATTACTTACCTTTCTTCGCCCTGGCGGTCGAGCGTATGGTTTCGCGGATTGTCGCTCTCTTGTATACCCACGGATTTTGTATGAACGAGAGCCACCAGCACCAGGCTGGTCTCCCATGGTCAAGGATACTCCTCTGCTTAATATATGATTGAAAAAATCTTTAAAATACACTAAAAATTTGGAGGAAATGTAGTAAAACTAGCAGGACTCTTCTCACCACATGCGACACACGACTTAGTTCGACCGCCTCTTTTCTGGAAATTTCATTGGTCCAAACTAATCACGTGGAGGTTCAAGTTCCCAGCTACCACCCTCTTGAATTTTCTTTTACCGTTCGCCAGCCGTGAACTGTCGTGACGTTTTGTGGAAAAGTGTACAAAAACGAATGACTGGGGTTATGTCATCAGCCTTTACTAACATGCAACTGTTCCCAACAATACTTCAGGTATTTTTCAGGAAGAATCAAAAATATTTACTGACAATTTTATGTGTATATTCGACAATGACAAAAAAAAATATTAGGTGACATGCACTTCTTACAGGGTGAAACGGGAAACTACGATCAAGGGAGATACAATACACTCTGACTTTTGGTTTTGCTGTGCAAGATTCCTCTCGCGCATGGTGTTAAAGACATGTAGTATACCCATGTTTGTCATTTTTCTGTGTGGAAGTTCAGGTTGGGGCTCAAAGCCCAATTTGATTCTGACAAAATACCAAACAGATTTTCCTGAGATACTGTAGCCCCTCTGAGACGAGGAAGTACGTCACGCCGTTACGCAATTTTCTCGTGATTTTGGGCAAGTATTCAAATATATAGATGGATCGCACAGGATATTTGGGAGTTTTAAAGCAACGACGAAGGCTACTCCACAAAATAATATTATTGGAACACATAACATTAAATCGTTCATTATTTTCGGACCTTTTTCGGGTATCTTGAGAACGGAGAGATTTTGTGTCATCAAACTCAGCCACAATCATTTGATTTTTTGTTCTCTTGAAACCACGTTAAAAGGCCGTCCTATCAAAAGAAGCGATTTGAAGTAAAACTTTTGGGACTTAAATTTGAGAAACTGGCTCCAGGCCCTTGTTGCTCAAAGCATGGTTAGCGCTAACCAGCGTCAAATACCATGGAAACCCACAGGTTCCAACGATCAGCGCTAACCAGGCTTCGAGCAACCGGCCCCAGGAATCCTGTTTGGTCCCATGATTACAGCATCAAAACTATTATCTTTCCTGGATCCGTTACACAGACGGTTGATTAAAGAAAAACTTGATATCGTGTATCTTTAGTTATCGGGAAAGTGCGTGTGAACTGAATCCGCCGCTAATTTTGTCCGATCAAGCAAAGATACTACCTCCAGAGGGCCTCGTAGGATTTGCGCATTTGCCTGGCATGCTCAATCGATGAAAGCCAATAATCGATATAATCGATATCAATCAATATAGACAAGACAAGACGCCGACCAAAGTCGAAGGCAACCCGAAGGCTCCCTTTTCATTAGCTATCAATCAATATAATCGATAATAATTAATCGATTAATATCGGAAATCGATGAAAATCGATCACCAAGAAAATTGTGAGTGTCGATTTTCATCGATTTTATTGATTTCTCTTTGTTTCAATTAAATTTCAGTGAAAAACGGTCTGGAAATGCCAGACCGCGAACAGTGCTGATTGAAACGAAACATCATGAGTACAAAAGCCGGGTACAAAAACCCGATAAGCGTATGTTCTGATAGCCTGCGAACGCAGACGTATTTCCGGCGGTCGTTTCTCTCCCGACCGCCGGAAATACGTCTGCGTTCGCAGGCTAATGTTCTGATGACCATCAGTGTTTTTTTGTGGGGGGGGGGGGGGGATAACTTTTATCAGGCCTTATACTTCCGATTTGAAAAACTAAAGAGGATCTTGACAAGAAAAACTTACCATTCGATTGTCGCTTCAAGCGGCCATAGGGGTTTTACAAATTCCTTTTGCCGGAGTATGTCCGAGCTGTCCTTTGCAACTCACCACCCGGAAGGCCTCACCAGGGCTACCAATTTTCTTTTTCAAGAAGAACGTTTCACCAGCCGTTACAGTAAACCCACACTCGTGGTACCATTTCACAACACACTCTATCAATATCACATCCATATAGTAGGCCAGACACGCACGCTGTATATGCGCTAAGTCTGAAAATTGAAAGAATCCTCTTTCAAGACTTGCCGATTAAAATCGATGTGATCGATAGCAATTACGAGGATTTGAATTGTGAGTATCGATTTTCATCGAATACTTGAGGCAATTGATAATAATCGATTAATTTTTATCGATTGTATTGATTATATCGATTGTCTTCCGATGATCGATTTTCATCGATTGGGCAAGTCGGGACGTTTAGGACGCCGCGGTGCCAAGGGAACGAAGCCGCCGATGTGGTGAAGTGTTTTATTGTTCTTAACCGGGAAAAAATCACCAAGCAGGTCGAGAATCAGAGGAAATTAAATTTGCTTATGGAAACAAACAGGAACACATCAGTGAGAAGCACTTGCTCTCACATCCAGATATGAACCGCGCCCAACAGGGTGTGGATGGGTTCAAGTCATAAATAAGCCAAAACCGAGTTGAGTTGTGCTGCGTTTATAACAGATATTAAAGACATAAGGTGTCCCGCACTTGAGCTATGGATAATATCTCTCGTAACAGCTATGAAAGAACCAAAAATTAAACCGATGGCTAAGACACCAAAAGTCGAATTCAGACCGCTTCATCAGTGACAACCGATTATAAATTCAAAATGTGAGACAAGGAAACATTTCAATCAAACTATTTTAATAGGCTTTTTTATCATGAAATATTTCCTACAATAGCTAATGAAAGGCTACCAGCATTAATACAGTCTTTTTCTTAATAACTTAATCATGGAATATAATTTAAATGTCCCTGTTTTAATTAATCTACCTGCACACACAGATAACTGCTGCATTTCAACTTTACCCGATACAACCAATGGTTGCAAGATTCTTAAATATATATTTTGGTATTTGCGTACATTGATAAAATACTTTTTTTAAAGTGGTACTACGACCAAAAAAAAATTTTGTTTTTCCTTTGGATTCCAAAACTATGTTAACTAAACACTTACTCACCCAAGTTTTAAGTTCTGGTTTTAAAAAGACACCTGTTTATTTTAGCTGGAATTTTCTTATTTATTGGTCCGCCATTACTAACTTTAAAATCTTGAGAGAGCTGGGTCGAGGAGAAAATGACGTCAAACACTCACCAGTTTAAGAATGCAATGCGTGTGTACGCGGCCTAATTAATATGCAGCACGGGAGTTTCGGGCTTTCAGACTTTTCAACCCGTGTTTTGCATATATAATAAATTGCGTTTACACCCTGAGATTTTAAGCTAGTGAGTAAATGACGTCATTTTCTCTAGATCCAACCCTCTGAGGTCCAATCGGCCAGTTTTGAACGTGAGTAATGGCGGACCATGAAATCCAAAACTTACACTCAAAATTAACAGCCTTTGGATAAAACTCAAAGCTCAAAATTTTGCCAGTTAGGTGTTAAGCGAACACGCTTTCAAAATCAGAAGAAAAAAAAGAAATTATTTTTTGATCATAGTACCACTTTAAAAAGTTTGAATCGATCTCATCTAATTCATTTAGTCCAAGAGACACGCACTTCATCTCATATTTTTCCGGTACTCTGTATAACAATGAAGCGAAATCACCAAATTTGAGGCTTTGACACCCTGAAAATTCTTGGTTTTCACCCAAAAGACACTGGGGGCATGTTGGATGGTAATACAATAGATGGTTCGCAATCACGTGATGACACGGCCATGTTGGTTCACAAATTAAGCAATAGCAAATTATGGTTCATGTTTTGCATTATAACGGAGTCAAAGAACACACTGTAATCTTGTACTGAACAATTTTTTTTACCTAAAACCACGCAAACTGTATTCTTGGTTTGCATCCACGTGATGAGACGGCCATGTTGGTGTACAAAACAATAGAAAATGGCCCCACAAGTTTTGCATAATAATAGAGTCAAATTCCCAAAAGACAATTTTACTGCCTTGTTCTGTACGCCAACATGGCTGCCGTGACGTCAGATGAAAACCATCAATTCACTATTATAGGCATTGTTTTCGACTTCTCTTGGGACATTTTCATGTCCCAGGAGAAATTGCAACAATGGTTATGCAAAAGTTTTGGGGGGTAATAGAGGTGTATTATGGGATTGTGCAAATAGTGAATAAGCTTCTTGTGCACGAGACTTTTGCATTGTACCACTCTTATCATTTGGCTTGCACCTGAAGTCATCATGGAAGCCATGTTGGTGTACCGAACAACAACAAGCGAGCGACATTTTGCTTTTGCTTTGTACACCAACTCTCATATTACTTTGTAATAAGACTATTGACCACAAGTTACCAACGTTGGGGTGTATCCAATATGAAATCGTCCTAAACGTATCAAAACTCAGATTCATCGTTTTAAAATTTGAAACGTCGCGTTAATCTCACAAGGACCCTTCCCTCAACTAGGCGTGCAACCGTGGACAACCCTACCGGTGTACGTTAGATCAACTGGCTTGATATGGTCGGTGTAATTTCAAGTTCAAAAAGTTAATATTTTGAGCAAGAGCGGGTACAGCGTAGATTATTTAGTAATGTACAATATTTCGGCTGGCCAAATTAAACGAGCCTTCGAAATAAAGTACATAAGCTCGGAGGTCGTTCACAGGACTGAATAACAGTTTTTTGCTAACATGAGATTCCAATCTTTCTGTCACGTGTTTAGTTGTGTGCAAAGTTTCCTGAGCAACGTTGTTATAGCTGCATCCTGACCCCCACCCCCTTGGTCACAACCTCTTTAAAAGCTAGGTTTCAATTGTTCCTTCCTTCGTCTAATGTCTTATTAACAAATCCTGAGAGGTCTTGCCAATGGAAGAGCTCAACCACATTTGTAGTATATAATAAACACACAAAGCCTCTTTACTAGGCAAATCGCCTACCTTTTATACAGCGTCCACCAACGTAGTAATCTGAATTTCGATAAATCAAAATAGCACAGGCAGAATTTATCTGTAAACTAAGCACTGGTTTTTCGCTTGCGAAAAACTTAAAGTGGTACTATGATCAAAAAATCATTTCCTTTTTTTCTTCTGATTTTGAAAGCATGTTCGCTTAACACCTAACTGGCATAATTTTGAGCTTCGAGTTTTATCCAACGGCTGTTTATTTTGAGTGTAAGTTTTGGATTTCATGGTCCGCCATTACTCACGTTCAAAACTGGCCGATTGGACCTCAGAGGGTTGGATTTAGAGGAAATGACGTCATTTACTCACTAACTTAAAATTTCAGCGTGTAAACGCAATTTATTATATATGCAAAACACGGGTTGAAAAGTCTGAAAGCCCGAAACTCCCGTGCTGCATATTAATTAGGCCGCGTACACACGCATTGCATTCTTAAACTAGTGAGTGTTTGACGTCATTTCCTCCTCAACCCAGCTCTCTCAAGATTTTGAATTTAGTAATGGCGGACCAATAAATAAGAAAATTCCAGCTAAAATAAACAGGTATCTTTTTAAAATCAGAACTTAAAACTTGGGTGAGTTAGTGTTTAGTTAACATAGTTTTGAAATCCAAAGGAAAAACAAAATTTTTTTTTGGTCGTAGTACCACTTTAACTCCAATAAGCACTAGCCTCATCCAAATCAGTTTCTCTCCTTATTAATGCCTACGACTATCTAAAGTAATCTAACGCAGAAACTAGTAAAAGCTTCTCGATAAACAGTTCAGAATCCAACATAGCTATATGTGCTGCTCGGCCGATGAACGAGTTTGCGGAACTTGGAAGATTATGATACACACTGTAGCGGATTAGGTTCATATCTTTCCTGTCCTCCAGCGGTTTCATCAGATTGTCGATCATCTCCTTATAAGCAGTGGCTAGGAAAAAACAAATTATGAGAGCAAAAGTGATTATTCGTTTTGTTACAACATCTTCAAGATACAAAGAGAAAACTGAAAAACCGACGTTTTCAAGGCTAAGTAACACACCATGTGATGTGAATGTTAAATATCAGTTACAAGTCTGAGAATTGTAGACGTACAAATACATACTTTAAATACATACATAGACCATCGCAGCCAAGGAGCAATTTTAAACATTTGCGAAGAAAGCCTGGAAAAATCCAGGCCCTTATGTGTTTCAGTCTCCGCAGTTCACATATATGAAGATTTGATGTAATCTGCAAAGCACTGTTTCGGGTTATGCCTGGTTTTCAATAAAGCGTCGAAAGTAATTGTGATTTGTTCGCAAGTGTTTTCCGGCGCTTACAGGTAGAATAAGTTGCATTCACTTGCTTTGCCTTGTAATTGGCTGATTTGATCGTCTTCGTTTGTTGTGATTGGCCAAAGTAATCAATTCTGAATTTCGAAACTCGAGTGCAAACTGCTCTCTTAAACCGGGCGTTTCAATTTCGCACAAGTGAGATTATTTGTTGTGTAAAAGCTGGCCTCACCTAACTCAGTGTTTTCTCTGGTCGCCGCACGGCAAGTCTCCATCCTGGCTGAGTGGTAGGGTACGTAATGATCTTGAACCGAACTTACAAGAAGAATGTTCTTGAAATACTGCAGACCTGTTTGATAACCAAAATAAACGCAACGTTGTCATTCCAAAAAGACAAATTCTGATTTAGACACCTGTGCTTCTCATCTACATGTTCCAGCATACGGCAGTCACTTGAGTTAAGCCGGGCTATTTCTGCTTTTATGGCCTGCTACACTGAACAGGCCGCGCCATTTCAAGAAAAGACACCGAGCCGAATCATGGAGTCACTTGTGTTGTGGTCTGTCCTATGTGGTATATCATGCTTGGGAGGGTAAGCGCTCGGAGCTCGAGCTGCGTAAGGGGAACCGCACACCGGTGGCTCAGTTGGTTGAGCACCGGGCTGCCATGCGGGAGGTCGTGAGTTCGACTCCGGCCGGACCAACACTCAGGGTCTTTAAATAACTCAGGAGAAAGTGCTGCCTTTGTAATTACATCCGCAAATGGTTAGACTTTCAAGTCTTCTTCTCGGATAAGGACTATAAACTGTAGGCCCGGTCTCACAAATATCTTCAATGTTCATTAGTTCCCTGTGGGACCTTAAAAGAACCCACACACTATTCGAGAAGAGTAGGGGATGAAGTTCCCGGTGTTGTGGCTGTCCTCTGTGATTATATGGGTGGGTGGGTATAGCAGGTCCACATCAGCTGAATAGCTGCCAAAACTTCAAACTGCTCAAACAAATGAAATAAAATAAAATAATAACAGTGTCCTATAGTTGTCTCTCCATGGGCTTTGTCTCTTTTGTGTAAATGGGTCGCAATTGCACTAAAACAATGGAAAGTCCGCGATTAACTCTTTGCAAAGAGAAAACAGATTTAGCATTGCTTTAACGTGAAACGTGAAACGTGAAACGGGAGCTCCTGCTTGTCAGAAAAGCATGAAAATTCTTTTATTCTAACTTGACCGTTGAAACGCAAATTTCAGATAGACGTTTGCCGCTAACACGATGCTAAATCTCTCGAAAAGTGTGTGGGTTCTTTAACGTCCCCAGCGACGGGGATCATTACAGTTCTTATTCCAGAAAGTCTGGTAATTTTCGGGTTTAAACGCCAAAGGCAGCACAGGCTTCAGTTATTTACAATTTTAAGCGTGTTCGTCCGGCCGGGGTTCGAACCTACGGCCTCACGCGAGGTAGACCGATGGCAAGGCACCGGAGCCAAAGGTAGGCAGATGTCAAGGAAAAAGCACAAAATACCACACCTTCTGATTGACTCAGCTTGTAGAGAAAAGTTTGACGTGGATCGGGATGATCGTGTAACGACAGCTGGAGCAAGGAATCGGATTTCTTCCATTTCTGCATAAACCACAAACCTAGAATGGAGAAAAATCTTTAGACAGGTACCAAGTAAAATCAGGTTAGTTGAAACATTGACGGTTGAAAAGTTAAGAGACAATAGTAACCATATGATTGTACTTTTATGCTCGATAATTGGCCAAAACAATTTGCGATCCCCATTCACGATTTATAAGTAGACATTTAATGGAAAATGTCCTCGTTCCCGCGCTCAAAAACTGCACGTGTATTCGCTTCGAGATCTTTCTCTCGCGATTAGCGACGGCTCCTGCATGTGACTCCACATCTCATTGGTTTATTTTCGTTTTCCGTCCATACATACTGGATGAATTTGACTTGAGATCTGATTGGTTACTTTTCGTTTTCCCGCGGTCATTGACGGACCCTTGCATTTGATTGGAGATTTGATTGGTTTATCTGCGTCTACCCGCGGTTAACGGACATAAGCACGTGTTTGTTTTCAAAATAATTGATTTATGAATGCATACATAGATGAAATAAGATCGTCCGGGTGACTTGTCCTGAGAAGCACTGTTGTCGGTGACATTACAGACCTTTACATCGGAGCACGAGGCTAGCACGAGGACGACTACGAGTACAACTACTGAGCATGCGCATAAGGTTCGGAGGCAGACATTTTTCAAAGTGCGCGTGCTCAGGACGGAAAACTCGTATTTGTAGTCGTCCTCGTCCTCCGACCTAATGGTCCCTGTTGACTGACGTTTCAACAACCTGAGCGGAAGTCACTGTGACAGTCAAGCCGGTGTCACTGTGACAGTCAAGCCGGTGACTTCCGGTCACGTTGTCATAACGTCAGTCAATGTAACCTACAACAGTCCTTCCCAGGACTACTCTCACCCGGACGATCTTCATCAAGTTTTGATAGGACTCTTGGGTTCAAACCATTTGCTGATGTATAGTTGCTATTTGCTTGAGTAATAATCACTCTTCTTCGGTTCGACAGCACTGAATTAAAAATCGCTAATGACTGTAAGTAACAGCGCGAAAAATTAATGCTTACCAGTACTGACGAGTGAGCTGGTTGGATAAAGCATTCCTAAATGTGGGCCTGAAAGGGATAGGAACGTGTGGACCTTATCCAGAAAAGGTCTCATTTCAGGGTGGCTGAGAGCGGACCGTATGATAATGTTCCCAAGGGAATGACCCACAAAGCTGTGGAGAAAAAAGGAAAGCGTGACAAAGGCCGTTGAAAAATGCTAAGCTGAAAGTTTTACATCAAACTGCAGAGAGTAAGATGCATTATTTCATTGGTTTAACAAAAAGATCACACCGTTTCCACAACCATTGAAAATTGTAATCAAGAATCAAACATGGCAAGTTCTCACTACTGTTTTCTGGAGCATGGCACCAAGATTTCTTATCATTTCGTTGCGCTGTTAGGTTCAGTAAAAGGTCAAAGCAAATATGTCACTTTTATGTTGTTAAAAAAATCGACTGAAACACCTCCAAGGCTTGGTTAACACGTGAGACGCAAACGTAAACGCGAGGTTTAAACAACTTGCTCCATGCCACAACGGTCCAAGTTGAAACTAAGATGCCACCAGCCTTGTTACCCTGCTAGCAGAGCCTTTCTTTTGCTTGCTCGATTTTGGCGTTCTCGAGAAAGGCTCAGCATGAATCGAGTAAGATCTTTATTGAATATGCGCTGCATGTTGCCAGGAAACAGTCTCGAACCCAAGCCTAATATGCCAGATCTCGCCGCCATCTTGGTTTTACATGGTACTGCGGGCTCAATTATAACCACCGGTTTTGTCACTAAACGGACGCTCGCACTGGAAAAACCGGTTTAACGAGAGAAAACAAGATTGACTAGTCCAGAAGTTCGGGCTGCGGCGGCTTCAAAGAGTTGACGCGATTCGGGCAGAGCCTCCTTTTCTCCTCCTCAGTAAAGAAAAAGACAAAAAAGGAGGCTCTGCTCGCAGGGTGCAGCCTTGTCCGCCACTTTGGAAAGTCTTCGTCCACGACAGCGTGTCCCAGCTTCCTTTCGTTTAGTTCTCTGTGTGGGCGCCGTTTGGGTTCGCATTTGCAATTTGCAGTGTGAAAACCGAGTATTACTGGCTTCGGGCTCGATCTGCACATTGGTAGGACCTCAGAGCATTTGTTGAAAAATGACATACAAAGTGAGAAAACAATAGCCCATTTTCGATATATTAAAATTCAGTCCTAAACAAAAGGCATCATCTCGAGGCTCTGGGGAATAAACTCACACAAATCCTTCCATTTATTCCCCAGACCCTCGAGATGATACCTTTTGTTTCGGACTGAATTTTGATATATCGAAATTGGTCTATTGAACCTAGCATTAAAGTGCCAATGTGATAAGAAAAAATTACTTCCCTTTTTTTTTTTCAGATTTTGAAAGTGTTTTTGCTTAACACCTAACTGGCAAAATTTTGAGCTTTGATTTTTATCCAAAGGCCGTTTACTTTGAGTGTAAGTTTTGAATTTCACGGTCCGCCATTACTCACGTTCAAAACTGACCGAGTGGACCTCAGAGGGTTGGATCCAGGGAAAAGTGACCTCAAAGGCTCACTAGCTTAAAGGCCCACCTTCGCCCAAAAGTCATTGCGGTCGTTTGTTTTTGTTTTTCAAATGACGACTTGTCCAAATACGTGATGTGATTGGCTAAAGGCACTCAGGCGAATCACGCGGGAAACAACATGTCAGATATTTAGGTAATTTCGTGTTACACGAAATTCAGTCACGGTGCGCAATGACTTTTGGGGGAATGTGGGCCTTTAAAATTTCATCGTGTGAATACAGCTTATTGTATATGCATAACGTGAGTTTAAAAGTCTGAAAGCCCAAAACTGCCGTGCTGCGAATTAATTATGCAGCGTACATACGCATTACATTCCGAAAACAAAACTAAACTAAACTAGTGAGCCTTTGACGTCATTTTCTCCACGATCCAGCTTTCTCAAAAACTTAAAGTTGGTCATGGCGGACCATTAAATAAGAAAATTCCAGATAAAATAGACAGGTGTCTTTTTGAAATCAAGGTTTAAAACTTTGGTCGCGTAGTGTTTAGCTAACATAGTTCTGAAATCCAAAGAAAAATAAGAATTGAATTTTTTGTCACAGCGGCACACAATGGAAGTGCAGCGTATGAACATCCAATGAAAAGAGAGATTTTAAAGAGAAGCAGACCAACGGCGTTCGTTACACACCTAAGTTTTGTTGGAAGTAGGCTAAAGGCTTCAATATGATGCGTGATTTCCCGCACAAGCTTCAGGGTCATCTCTTCAAACGTCACAAAGGTGTCCGGCTGTGAAAAGAGCCAAAAAAAAAAACAGTGTTAGCAGTAAATTTCCTAAATTATAACCAACAAGCAGTTTAGGCTGTTGAACAAATCGGCGAGCGACGCGAGCTGAGAACGTTATCAGGGAGTCCCCTTTGTTCGCCATTCTACCGCAGGGAGCTCTCCCGTTCCCACTCGTAACTTAGTATCAGAAACCCATAAGG
>OX421449.1:4587359-4629859 GCA_949126865.1 Montipora capitata | reverse complement strand
AAATGCTGTACAGCTTAATGAACTTCCACAGAGTTCATGAATGTTGCTAGGTTGCAGTCATAAATGTCACAGCTATTATTTGACAATACCCTTAGTGATCATACAGTGTGACATCAACATCACAGTCAGAATTGTGTTTACATAGTACCTCTACTGCACTGCACAAACCCTCCAGTTTTTCACCAAAGTCCACTATACCTATAGAAAGAGAAAAGAGAATCAACTTAAGTGGTAATCTATCAGGTGGGGGGAGGGGGGGGGCACAGGGGGGGGGGGCATTTGAGGTGGGAATGAGTTAAATCAATCTTTCTTACAGTCTTACATACAGCTGTACAAAAGGGGCCACCTTGACAAAATCGAGCGTACATAAGGGGCCTTGTGGCAGCTGCTACGCAATCAATTGATGCATGATCTCAGCTAGATGTAATTGCCTTGGGGTTTGGCATACCCCAAAGGGTATGCTTTTTTAGCCGTTTTGGTCTGAAATAAGGTAACGATTTTGACCATGTTGGTCTGAAATAGGGTATAGTTTGTGCACTCAAGTTTTGAAATGGCTATGCTTGTTAGAAAAAGCTACTTCTTCATCATTAGGCGATAAGGCCATCAACAAAAGCCCTTTTCAAATTGTTATGCCAACTGTGTAACAGCTTAAATACGTCTGAAAAAGGGTATCAAATTTTTGGTCAGATCTGAAATAGGGTAGGGAAAATAGCCTGTGAGCAAGCTCTCTTGCGGGGTGGGCGGGCGGGAGGTGAGAGCGAGCTTGCGATCATGTCTCGTAAATGAAAATAATTTGTAGATTTTGGTCAAAATAGGGTAAGGGTTTCAGGAATTGGGCTGCAAACCCCTACCACATTTTTCTGGGAGTACTCCCTCCTGGGTGGGGGGGGGGGGGTGGGGAGGTTTTATTTTGACAAGGGAGGAAAACTGGACTACCTGAAGAAAAACCTCTAGGTTGAGATAGACTATGCCAAATACAATCACAAATTTAAGGAAGAGGCTTGGATAATGGCCACCTTACACGTACTGTATAATCTAAAATCTTAAAAAAGGACGATAAATAAAATTCCAGGATTGAAAGAAAACTACATGTAAATCCACCATTGTTTTTCATGAATCTTTGATCAGAATCTTTGGTGGCTCACTCTACTGATTGTTCTGTACAATCAATATACCAATCAAACTCTGGCATACAGGTGTATCTACAGTTCAAATACATACATCTTCTTACAAAAGTTCTTCACTATTAACGTCTACATTACCTATTCCAATTCTCTGGCTTTCAGGAAGAAGTTCCATTAGACACTGTAAATAAGCTAACAGATTTACTTGAGAAGACAACAATGTACTACATAATGACCTGGATGAAAAAAGGAAACCATAATCAAGTGATGCCTTGTTCTTAAAGGCCAAAATACAAACTTCTTGCTTACATTGTATTTGTTGACAAACCTGTGGGTGTCATAAGCAAACTGCAACTGCCTTTCAACAACAGCGGTCTTAGAGCTCTGTGAAAGGGAGAAAAAAGTTTTTATCATAGTGAATGTATTTTTTCTTAGCAACAACCAAAACAGCAGTAAAAGAAATCATCATACATGAATACCTGAGGAGCCAACGCTTTATTACTGAACAACGAAACATAGAAAGTAGGTGAGGAGACACGTTGATTGGAAGGCTGTTTCGACATCCAGGTATTCTTGGCAGGTCGTAGAATGCTGTGGGTACAAATAATTTACTTTATTACACAGACAATATCATTATTTTCATCACAACAACCACCACTTCTACCAGCAACATTCACAACCATCCTCACCAATAGCATCATTGATTTTGTCAACATCATCATCATCATTCACTTCCCTTCTTATCTGGTCACTGCATCACCAATGATTACGCATTTACTTACAGGTAGCTTGATTATCACAAGGTGTGTGCCAAAATAATATACTTAGGTTTCAGGAACTGCAAGAGCTACATGTATACATGTACATGTATCCACAAGAATCGTCCAGGGTTAAACTATATCCAGTCATACAAAAATTCTCCTCAGTGACACTTAAATCTTACTTTTGCCTTGTGAAGGAATAATTATAATAATAATAACAATAACAACAACAATAATAATAATACTGATACTGATACATTTTTATCTAGCATACTCGGTAGCACTAATGCTCTACAAAAAAATGGGGAGAATAAATAAAAAAATTAATCATATGAAATCAAAGCAGACAACACTTAAATGATGGTTTTTAGTGAGCTGAAAAAACAGAGTACCTCTCGGAATAAACTAACCAAGGAACTTACAAGGCAGTTAAATACAGTCGAGAATCTTTTGTCACTTACACATGTAACATACACTACCTGTGATTAGGCAAACCAAGTGCTGTTACAGTAGCATGGATAGTAGTGTCGATGACGGCAAAGTGATAATAATCAAATAGGATTGGCACATGGTGATGGAGCCCCTTGACACAGGACATGTGCAGCTTCAATGTCTGGGTACTCACTATGGTCAGTGAATCAATTGAGTCAATTCTAAAATCAAAGATAACAGAGCGACAAGCACAATAAAAAAAATGAAAGAATTAGGCTGAAGTATACATTGAAATAGACCAGTTTTGACCAATTCAGATCCTTTGGGAATAAAACGTTTTCTTCCAAATATTTCCATATGAATGCTACACTAAGAATCTTTAACCCTGAGAGATTCGAATTGGGTACAACATTGTGCTAGCCGAATTGGTCTATTAGACACGCTCTGACTACCACTTGTTTCAAATCATGTAAGCGACACTCAGCTCAATATTCAGAGTATGAATCTAACACTGTTTTCTCTCTTTTCGAATCAAGCAAAAAAACTCCTCACCCATACTCTGAGTCTGAGAATAATAGTTCCACATTCATTTGAAAATCAGCCTGGTCAACTTCCTGGACCATCTAACAATGAAAACAATAAAATATTGAAAGAACAGGACTTTCAAAATCATGGTTAAGTGAAGCTGAAATGATCCCTCTCCTGTTAAACTCTGTTGAGGACACAACAAATGCTAAGAACTGCATTGATAAAAGTAAATGAACCACTGTACAGAGATTTGCTTCGAAAAAGGGCTGAAGCTTGAAACGACAGGTGTCAATCTCTTTAAGTGCAGTGGTTAATTTACCTTTATTAAGTCATTGGCATATGACACAAGGTTTGGTGAAACATTCTGTAAGAACAAAAATCTGTGATAACAATTATTTAAGTCGTTGAGCGATGGGTAACAGATTCATGTCATCATTATCAAGCCAAATTACTAAGTCGATGAGATACATAAACGTTGCACAAGAACTTTGATATCACTGATTGTCATTTAAAACAAATTTGACAGTACCAAATTTCTGTGCCTGACCTACTGTAACATTGACTAGAAAGATTTAACATGGTTGAAGTTGTGTTATTTTAAACATAACCTCATTATTTTTTTTAAACGCTGGTCCCCTTCCTCTGACCCTGTTGCAACGTAGAGAAAACCGTACCAATTTACCTTATCACTATTGACCAACATGTAAAGACGAAAAAGAAAGGAATCATTCACTGGCACAGCTTCATTCCTGTAAAGAATTTGAAATGTTTTTGTGACAGCTGTCAAGCCAGATGGAGTGATAGTTGATCCACATTGATATTCAGTTCCCTGTTGCCCTGATACAAAACAGGTAAAGATCAGTGTTAGAAACGAAAGACCAAATAAACATTGAAGGGCTTAATTAAAGGCCTGGTACAGTGTCAGTTTTAGGGCTGTCTTTCAATTATGCTTGGATTTGTTCAAGGTTTTCCCCTTTGGGAATTCCTGGTTTTCAATAAAATAAAAACCAGCAACAAAGTGTGATGGACGTCTTGAGAAAGAAGCAAAACAAATTCCTTTTTAAAATCAACATTACTGTAGGTTGAACTCAAAGCTCTAGGTATCTCTGAGTACAACAAAAAAGGCTGTACAGGTATGTAATTCAACAGAAGTCTTTTACACTGTACGGGGTGCAGGAATGGCGCAGTGGTGAGAGCACTCGCCTCCCACCAATGTGGCCCGGGTTCGATTCCCGGACTCTGCGTCATATGTGGGTTGAGTTTGTTGGTTCTCTACTCTGCACCGAGAGGTTTTCTCTGGGCACTCCGGTTTCCCCTCTCCTCAAAAACCAACATTTGACTTGATTTACTTTCATTGTTCATTTCAGTTTACAGTGTCCCCAATTAGCGCTCCAGCGCTAGAACGACTACACACTTAAATAAAGTTCCTTTCCTTTCCTTTCCTTGTATATCCCAAGCCATTTGTTACTGCATAAAATTACAGTCTTGTATTGCTATCTTTCTTCTGATCTACAGATCTTTAACACTCTCTAAGAAGCAAAATTTAACAACTGTGCCAGTGCCCAATACACACAATTTAAAAAAACTTGTACAGGTATTTAACAAGACAAGGCATTTACCTGGTACATAGCTCTGTCTCTGCTCCACTTCAATGCAAGATACAGTCTTTAGGGGTGGTTTCAGTGTGCAACGAATTTGATAATATCTGATGATAATGAGAGATAAGGTGCAGTACAGTACACAAAATACAAAATAAACTCCAGCAACAGCAGGGATTGTCAGACGTGACAGGTAACAAGTAAATGGTTTTGCATTTCCCCTTGCAAAGCATGTCTTCATGTTTGTTTCAAATATTGCTGTGTTCTGCTTTACTTTACAACTGCCCAGAAAAACATGCATTTCTTTTCTAACAACTGCTTTCACAATACAGCCCAATACTAAGGAAGGTATCCAAAAAATTCAATTTTAACCAGACTCCTTGGGATCTCAAAGTCATTTTATTGTTCTAAGGTTGAATTTTGGAATGTTTCACAGCTTTCATTGATAATCAAATAAGTCATTCAAACATCACCTTTCATATTAAAATATCTTCATAAATAGGATGAAAGCTAGCTCGTGAACATAGACGTATTTCTGGCTATCGTTTCTCTAAATGATGGCCAAAATTTGTCAGCATTTGCAAGCTAGATGAAAGAAAATCAGCACACAGAAGAACTGAGTGTGGAGATATTTAGCAGATAAGCTGTTAAGTGAAGGCAATTCTTTGATTCACTTCAAACCAACATCAGATAAAGTTAATATTTATTTTGACAATCTCATTTAAATCTTTATTTAGTATTATGCACAAATTTTCCAATGACAGGTTAGATGACACACACACAGTATCATACAAGCAGACAGCCCCAAAATTAAATTTTATCCTTGATTTTTTTCATAAAAATATCAAGGATGAATGAATGACCTCTATGCCAATGATTATAAAATTTTATACAAATTCATTTTGTAAGTTTCCACCAAGATTCACAAAGACAAAATCAAAAACGTATAATTGCTTTTCAATCCAAAAAGAGCTAAAACCCATCCTGATTAACTGACAATAAAAACGGTCCCTGGAAAAAAAGATTGCAATGTCAACATAGCTTACTGACCCTCTTTGGAAGAGATCAACATTGTGGAACGATGAAAACTCCACAGAGAATTCAATTGTTGCTTGAAGATCTCCCGACATAATAAGGTGACAAGAGATCAAGTCAACTCATTTTGTGATCTTCTGGAGCCTCTTATTCCACCAGGGTATATCTAAAATTGGCAAAGTGAAAAATCAGCATAATAAGAAGAAACGTACATCGTTTAATATTACACACGCGAACTTTAAATATGCATGACTTAAATTTTGCTCTTGATCTGCGATCTCGAGAGGAGATATTCCGCAACAAAGGTTACAGAACATTTCTGTTATCTTCTTGTAGGAAGTAGAGGTCCTCAAATTTATTTATACAAGGAAGATTTATCACACACGTACTTTAAATGACCTGCGCTAAGTGATTCTGCGTAATGTACGTTCAAATCCATTTATTGCGGAGTTGCTTCGGAATATCGATAGAGCTGGTTTTCTTTTGAAAGCTACAAGTCAAGCAGGAAATAATCAAAGAATAGCTTGATGGAAATGGTGTGAGGAGTATTAGACACCGACAGATCGGCTTCACTTTCTAGTGCCTAAGGACACGACATGTGAACAACATTCTCTGGAATTATCGAACAGGCAATTAGCCGTCCATGCGCGCATAGCAAAACAATCCTTTTCAAAATAAGTGTATAAGAAAGATCCCTGAGAAAACAATTGTCCAGTAATAATGCACAACGGCACCTAAAGAAAATCTAATCTTCAGAAGTTTTGAGAGTCAGTAATTGTTGATAAAAAATTGATACCTGTCACTTTTCCTCCGGCTGCCATCTTCTTTGAGATCGGCTTAGCGCACAGTTCCTCGCGTCCTTTCGTTTAGGAGAAGCCTAAGAACCAAGATTTGTTTCCAAGGAAACGAAAAACTGTTTTCTTGTCACGTGATCAGTACCATATACACAAAACACTTGTAATAGCGAATCATTTTATATATAACTTCAAAATGGGAAAGATAACTTTCGAAATGATCGCAAAATCTCCAAGCCACACCAAGAAACGAAGAGATGAAACTGTTCAACAATATGTCCGGAGATTGACTCATCTATATTTTTCTGAAAAGAACATTGACGAAATAGTAAGTAGATGATTTCGTAAAAAAAACCCCGACTTCATTTAAGGATCGCTTCGTCTGGCTCGCGTACTGTAAAACTGCAGTAATGCTTATTTTATAAACTGAACCGTTCTTGTTTTAATTACAGGACAACCTCTATCACTGCCGAAATCTATCAGTTCTCTATCTTTATGACAATAACATTTCAAAGATCAAGAACCTTGGATTTGCAAGCAACTTGACCCACTTGTACCTCCAAAAGAATGAAATCACAAAGATAGAGGGACTTAACAACCTCAGAAGATTAACAAAGTTGTAAGTAGTGAAGATTTCCGGCAGACAATCATTCAGCTGTCAATACCAATTTCCAAGGTGTTGTGCACATGACACCCTAAAACTGCAAGTCAGGACTGCCCCCAAATTATTTTTCTTTTCTCTCAAGATCTAGTGACTTCGATATTGGAAAACGTATGTCAATGTATGAATCTGTTTGTGTTCATTTATGCTCACGCAGACACACAGATGAGAAAGATGCATTTGTTTGTAGTCTGTGTGAAACTTGATTCATTTACACACTTCCATGGTTAGCCATGAGAAGGCCAGAGTCTCCATTTATAGGCAAGCAGAAAGGGACTAACTTACCCGTGGGGAGGGAATGGGATACAAACAAATCTCTCCCCCCCCCCCCCCCACCTATACCAATCCTTTCTTTACCAACCATTCACTCCACTCTTTCATGAGATACAATAACATGTAGGTATGTATTCAGATTCAAAACCAAAATGTGTTGTGTATTTTGTGTTTAGGTACCTTGGTTCAAATTCAATTACAGTCATTGAAGGGTTAGAAAATTTAGAAAGTCTAAGGGAGCTCCACATCGAGAAACAAGACCTACCACCTGGAGAAAAACTCCTCTTTGAGCCACGATCACTGCAGGCTTTGTCTGTAAGTATAAAATTAATTTGTGGTCACACAGTTAAACCAATTTACTCCTGGAGGTTTCTAATAATGATTATTTTAAGTAAAATGGTTTTTTAATGTTATTGTTCCCTGCTAGAAGTCCTTGTGTGTGCTGAACATATCAGAGAACAACATTGATTCCATTGAGGAGTTGAAATGCCTGATAAATATGACTCAGTTTTTCACAGAAAACAACTGCCTTTCAGACATGAAGGTAGGTACCGGGTAATAACAAATGTTATTATCTCATTTGATGTGACCACAACATTTTGGTGTACAATGTACATGTAAGTAGGTGAAAAGAATTCATTAACAAGTTCCACTATTTATTAAGTTAAAGAAAACACAGTTTTCTAACGAGACATTGTTCACTCAGTCAATCCCAAGTGGTGTTAGATAAAATAAAATCTGTCAGTGTCACTTGTGGGAATGAAGGAGTCAAAGGGGACTGTTTTTGGCTGTAAATGTTGATACTATGATAATATAATGTTAAGTTCTCCTAAAACAATCTACATGTGGAGTGGATCTGAATTTTCACATCCCTAATACTGAAAATTGAATTCCAGTGGAGGAACATGGCAAAAAAAAAAACAACAACAAGCAGAAGGCTGTTTGATCATGAAACTGTCTTGATGTAGACTTTAAATGGAACATTTTACAAAGCATTGTTGAAATGGGATGAGACTTCATGACAGGTTTCCTTATTGGAAGAAAGCACAGTTACACAGTCTTGTGCTATGTGACATGTACGATATCGATCAGTATTGTGGGATACATTTTTTCAATGTTGCTCTCAGGAATTTGGAAATATGTTAAGATCTACAGTGGGTAGGATATTATGGTACAAAATCTGAGCCCATTCATGCATAGGTAGTTTCAGTAATTAAATTAAAAATGAAAATGAAATTTTTTTTGGTATGAAAATTCTTGAAACTACAGAAACTGAAACTGATTTTCCAGATGAAAATTGCCAAGCCATTAGGCATCTACTACATTTAATTCAGCAACATGTGATCATTTGGTGGCCAGGCCTACAAACTTCTCAGGAACATGTCTTCCACTCAGCTTGATGCATGTTACGTTAATTCTATTTTACAGGAACTTTCTAGAGTGTTGGATGCATGGCAGTCATTGTGGCGGTTGGAACTAACTGGAAATCCATTGTGTAACAAGAAAAAGTACAGAGACAGAGTGATAGTCATGTCAAAATCTATAGGTATATCACTATAAAATAATTTAAACCAGCAACAATTCTGAGGGAAATATTATTGTTTTGGCTGCAGGGTTGAATCACATCTACAAACGTTTGGGTTGGTTTGTTTTGTGAATACCGGTATGAATAAGAACACACAAATTTGGTTGCATCAAAATGAGTTCACTTGATAAAAATGAATTGACCACTGTAGGACAGTCAGAAAGCCAAAGGTTTTAAGCCCTAGTGAAATGATGAGCTCTGACAAAGGGCTTGAAACTTTCGGTTATCGGTATTCTTATTACCCTGGGTTTGTTAATTTACATTCATCAGCTCATTTGACATCACAAAATTTGTTTGTTGGAACTTCCACCAACACAGCAGCATCTGGTCTCTGTAGAAACGACCCACCTTGGTAATTCATTGAAAAAGTATTTTTGGTGTGTGAGAGAGAGAGAACATAGTCAGCACATAACATAATGGTAGATATGTCATGCATGGCCATTCCATAATTATTAATTAAAACCCTGTCACCCCTGAACCGGCCTAAACCAGCCATACATATTATTTTACTCCGTCTAATGCTAGACGATTTTACTCGTCAATGGGTTAAGGAAAATTAAAAGGTCTTTTTTGTCATTATAATAATAATACAGCTTTAACCCATTGACTCCTGGGGGTTACCCATTGACGAATAAAATAGTCTGGCGTTAGACAGAGTAAAATACTAAGTATGGCTGGTTTAGGGGTGAAATTGTTAATTGACAGGCCAAAATACTGATTTTACACATTGTGTTGCTGTGACAGTTATGTTGGATGGCAAGGAAATTAATGAAACCGCCAAAAGATTTCTGATGAATTGGAAAGCTAGCAGAGATGCCAGAAGACGACAGAGGAGACGATTTCACATGCTGGAGGGAGGGACTTCCAACTTCATCTCAGGCTCATCAAATGCATTCTCCAGTGTCCCCTCCCTGCCACCAATCCAAGCCCCTCAGAACTCAGTTGAAAATGCTGCACTGTACGATGGTATAATCACGGGAATCCCACATTCTGATGCTCTTCCAAGAAGCACTAGACCACTGGCTGCAATAATGCAGGCAAGAGTTCCCAACTCCACTTTGTTGAACAGGAAACCAGCAGAAGATGTTGCGCAATCAAGGTATGTGGTATTTTGAAGAATTTAATTGCACAAATCATGGAAAAGAAGATGACCAATAATGATGAGACCTTAAGATACCACAAAATCGGTGTACGGGTGACACCATGTCTTTTTCATTTTGTGATGATGTCATTCATCTTACATGCTAGACCCAGCCTTTTTTCTGGGTTGACACCAGTTTACCAGCGGAAAAATTACAAGTAGCTACAGAGAAGACACAATGGACAAATGAATAAGTTTTTATGACGTTTTAACCCATTGACACCTCAACTGCCCAAGGACACCCGCAGTTGATGAGTAAAATCTGTTGGCGTTAGACAGAGTAAAATCTGTTAAGCCCCACTCCCAGGTGTCAATGGATTAAGGACGGTGCCTACTATTGTTATTGCGCATACGTTCTGCGCATCTCGAGATACTCAGATCTCCTATGGTTGATGCTTATCAATACAGGGATATTTTTGAGTGGTTCAAAACTATGCGGAGAAAGCCGAACTTAGCAAGTGCTCTAGGTATCCAAATTGGGGGTAACCATGCATTTTTCAGAGATAATTAAGCTTCAATTTGGAAAAGAATGCCATACATTGCTTTGTATTTCAACGCTTTTTACAAATATTGTTGATTATCTTCAAAAAATGCGTGGTTACCCCCAGATTTCTTTTTGGATTTCAATAACACTTGTTAAGATCTTCTTTTCCCGCATATTCAGTAAACCGGGCAAAAATACCTTTGAATTAGTAGCCACTGTCCTTAAGTGCAAATGTGAATTGTATGACTCCTTGGTAATGTTATGGCAAGTCTGTTGAGATATTTTTGCCAAAGTTAAATTTTAGTTGTAAAGAAAGTGCTTCAAAATGGATTGATGTGCCACTGCGGCCGCCATCTTTGAGTCCTTTCCAATCTCCGCGTTTTAACTCTCCAGGTACCTTTAGTTAATCAAAATGGCTATGTGCATGAACACTTCACTTGCACAGGCACAATACCCCTACCTGTATACATGTATACTTTTGTATGTGTATTTTAAGGTCCCTATTATTGTTCACTTGAGTTTTCTCATACCGGTATTTTTTGTTTTAATCAGAAATTTGTGATTTTCTCTAATATTGGACAATCACAAAAGGCCTTTTTTGATATTATTAAAATTCAGCTTGAAAGAGAGGTTCTGAGGACAAAGACAAAGGAAAGTGGATGATATGCAAATATTTTTCACATTCATTCCAGCATGTTTCTATTGTTTTTGTCCTTTACTGCCTCACTATCAAGCTTAGTATTTGATATTTCGAAAATGGCTTATTGAATTGCATGCTTTATACTGCTACCCGAGAAATTTCTGCAATTTAATCGACTGAGAGCAGAAGTATTTCACCTTAATTTTGAATACTTACATGTGAAAATTACTGTTACTATGGCAACCAAAATCATGAAATAATCTTGTCGCACGAGTTACGAAAAAATGGCGGAAAGATTTCCAGATTTTCAAATTTTGGAGGGTTAAGAACTAAAAGAAAATTCAGAAAACCAAATGCTAAGAAAAGTTTATCAACGTGGCTCAATGTCTGGACCAGCTGGGCCCAAAACCAAGAAGTTTGAAACCAATTTGCTTGCCTACGAAGTGATACAACTCGACGAAAAGTTGCAAAAGTTCTTAGCATAACATGAATTTCTCAAGTTGTAGTATAAACAAATAATAGCATAATTTGTATGTGATATTTCAAAATTGTCAGAAATTTCACTCACATAATGGCTCGCAAAATTATGTATAACAATTTTGAAATATCACTTGTGGTATTTATGCCAAATATCACTACATATCATGCTATTACTGTACCTATACTAATCTCACTGGCCTGCTATGAATCGCTTTCCACTCAATCAGCTTTCTTTGGCCTTTTCAGGTTTCCAAACATCTTTGCACCCGCTCGTTCAATAATATCAGAGGGGAATTGGGAAGCAGAAAGTGACATTCACAGTGGTCCACCCGTGCCAATTCAAACTTAAAGAAAATGATGAGTCTAGTGATAGTAATAAAAAGTAATATTGAAAATAAATATAATGTAAATTTCAAAAGATAAGATTTTTTTATCATTTATTTAAAAGTTTGATATCAAGCTTGACATGTACATTGTTACACAGTAATATACAAATCAGAGAAGCATTTTATGAGTAGCTAAATTATACATAATGGGTTATTGTACGGGAAATATATGTATGAGTCATACAAGCTCATTGAAAATGACTAGCAAGACAGTATTCATGACATTACAAAATATTAATAGTGGTTGTAAGTCTGGCTGAAGTAGATGTTTTGAGATTTATTTTCAAAGCATCAGTTGTTATAGTTATTATAAACTCAGAAGAAAACTGTAAAAATGTTTTCTTTTTCTATGTTGTTATAAAATAATATTATTTTTATTGCATGTACATACAATAATAATATTCTGTTTCCCTTGGTACCAGGTAGTAAGAGCACAAGTAATAATAATATTGTTCTTCTTTCATTTCTGGCAGACATACTGTATGTTCATTGGTCTCCAGTTGCCAATGCAGCTTTTGTCTATTCAATGCATTAAAACCAACTATTTCTTGGAGTACTTTTGAAAAAAATTGAGGGTAGTATTTCTGAATTTTTTATACAGACTTTAATTTTTGACAATGTCATTTCTAATAATTATTATTAATATTTAAAGTTTCATTTTAAAATGTAACTGTAACTGCAAAATACTCTCTTCAAGTAGAGCCATGTGTAAATAATGTTATAATCAATTCAAAGATTTGACAGTTCTTCAATAAAACAATATACATTGTATCTTCTGCTCATGATCAATAATTTGAAATTCAAAGGGCTGTCGTGTTAATTTGAAAAAGTGGCTACACAAGGAAAGTATCAGGGCGGCTATCTTTAGCTGCAAGTTTGTGTGTTTTATTCATTGTCAACCTCTTAGTAGCTGGCTATTTGCACTGCATGGCCAGCTAGCAGCTCCGACTGACAGCCTTGAGGAGTATTTCTCAAAGGTATAGAAAAAATTCAGGCCTATTTCAGGTGACATCATCAACTTTGAGATTTTTTTTGGCTTTTTAAATATGCTCAGATATCAGTTTTTCATTACAGGCCGACCTTACATGTAGTATGACAAATTATTTTTCTGGTCCAAAATGGGGCTGTTTCAAAACAGCCCCATTTTGGGCCTGAAAAATATTATTTGTCATATTAATGTCGGCCTGTAATGAAAAATTGATACCCCTTCACTCACCTAGGGCATGAGAAGCTACCAGTATTCTCTTTGAAGTTTCTCCCTCTTGTTTGTGCTACTGTGAGTTGCAAAGACCAACAAATGTACAACAATTTTCCAGGCCAACATTTACACCCAAAAAAATACTCTTGGTTTGCAGGGGTAGTTTGGTACACTATAATTATACTACAGGGCTGACTTACTTACAATATTATTACTGTGCACACATATAGCCATAAAACCAGTTAGAGTGTTTGTTCTATTGCCCAACAGGTTGAAAGCCTCTGATCTTTTGCCTGTCATCCTTGGGTCTTCTGGCCCTTAACTGCCATCACTGAATGATTCCATCATTATACTGTGATTGTCCATTGCGGTTTGTCCCAAACATCACCTCAAACCTTTTGACGTATGCCTCACAGTGTTCACCTGTAAGAAAGACAGAGTTTGTTTGCAAACAATACAGTGTGGTCTCAACTGACTGACTGAGAGATAATGACCCAAAACCAAGCTCTGAATTCAAAGTACCCCAAAATAACATTCCCCTCCTCTTATGCAATATTTAAAGATAAGGAGAGAACACATGTAAGTGCTCTCAATTAATCTTGATGAGTGTGTATTATTTTGTTACATGATTTTTGTGGTGGTGTGATTTTGTGATTAGCACTTTATGTTGAATACAAAACCTTTAATTAATAACTTGTTAACTTTGAAAAAGATTACTTGCCTAAAGTTGTGCACACTGAATGGATTGATTACTCGTAATAAGAAACGAATAGAATGTGTTTTATCTGATTGTTAGACCTAAATAAGCTTCATTTACCTGGAGCAAAGTCTGGGTTTCCACGCAATCTGATGTTGCGTTGCTCAAAAAACTTGTAAACTGAAAAAGATTGAAACGCCCTCAAGTTAACAGGTGCATAAACTATAAATCCTCCAACCAAGACCCAAAAATGGTAAATAACCATACTGAAATATTTCAGGGGGGGAAAAAACCCTTTCTGTGCCTACCAGTGTAGAAAAGCATAGGGTCTTCAGGGTTTAATGCAGCTTCTAGGAACTTTCGAGGGGAAGCAGAATCTTCGGCACCAATGGCACGGATGTAACGAAGTGCCGGCAACAACTACATATAGTGTGAAATAACAAGAAAGAAGAGGATATAATGTGTGATCAAATTAATGAAACAAAAGGCTTGCAAAAATGTTAACATCAAAATTAATACGGTAACAACAACATTGGAATTTTAACCTGATGTTTAGAGAGGAGAATCTCAATTATTTCTGCATTAGCTGTGTTCAGTCTCTGAAAGGAATTTGAACATGCTATAAGAAAAAAATATATATATACACTGGGAAGGTGTAGAGGTGGTATCACAGCATGGTGCATACATGTATACCTTGAGCATGTCCAATGCAAGCTGATAACTTGGAGGATAGTCGCATTCAAGTGACAGCATAAGGCATGCCTGCAACCAAAATCACAGCATATTATTATCAGCGAAGCATTGCAAAACAACTTGCTTCAAGCCATCATTGGTGTGCATTTTGATTATTTTCACAAATCAAAGCAAAATTTCAAGGAGTCAACTGGTAAAAGGTTTGCAGCAACCAGGACCAAGATGCCACCAGTTGGAGAAAACTTGTGGCTGCCTGATGGAACTACAGCAGATTAACAGACCAAACATCTGCAAAGACCTGCCAATCACAAATGGTACACAAAAAGTTGTTGCTTATAATATTATTATTTTCTTCCTGTTTTCAGGACTAAATTTCAAGTATAACAGTTGAGTGTAGAAGTTCTTCACCATTTTACTGCTTTGAACACTGGACATGTGGCAGAGATTTGAAGAAACAAAAAACTTCAGTTGTACCAATAATTCATTGTCACTTGAACTTACCAGTGGTTTGGAGTCACTTATGACATGATATTGTAAAAACTAAAAGATAAAAAAAAAGAGTAACATATTATGCAAAACACATTGCAATAGAAATGCCCACTTCTTTTTCTATGCACTAGTTTACTTGAGGCTAGGGTCTGTCATTACATGTACCTCCCAGAGACTCAACCCACATAAATAATGATTCACAAGTTATGCAGTTTTGTTATAGATTTTAAACCATGAGTTTACATACATTTTTGTAAAAGTAGGGAGAAAAAAGTACCTGGTGCAGCTGGTAAAAACAGTTGTTGTGTACAAGAAGGTTGATAATGAGCTCATAAAGATAATGCTGTTGATAAAAAAGCAAACCATCTGTAAACAAGCCTTGATCCTCACTGATCTACAATCAGTGGCAAGTCTTGGGACACTCACCATTTGAAGTTGGTTTTCTTACTGAGTTTGAAAAATTGCCCCCTCCCCCCAAGAACAATGTTGCCAATAGTGAACATACATTTCCTTGTCTATTTCAACATTGATTGGGGGGAGGGGGGAGTTTTATTTTGAAGTTTTCAGTGGAATTTTGACAGTTATGCTTAGTTTCTGACGTCTGAGAGGTTTTCAGGCCCATTCTGACACTAGCGTCCCAACTACTTTTGCCACTGATTGTAGATACCAAATTCCCTGACTTTACTGATTTGGTTTTACTTAAGGGTCAAAATCAATGTCATTTTGTTCTCAAGCCTATTCCAAACTCTTGGCAGAGAAAGTTTTTAAAAGCTAGTCATTACAATTAACAAAGAAGAACACTTTAACCCTTTAAGGCCTCCATTGATGAGTAAAAATATTTTATTGTCTGGCGTTAGACAGGAGTAAAATCTGTAAGTGGCCACTGGGACTAAAAAGGTTAATGGGAACAAAGTTCTTAAGTGAACCTAGATGTTGTTAATCTAACCAGGGACATATTTCAATGTGAAAATTAACAGCTACATATTCTCCAGTTTATTTATGTACTTATACTGCCATCCTTGCTTTTCTTACAATGTAAAAATTCATTTACATACTTATATTAACCTTTGCACATACTCATTTTAATTTCTTTCCAAACTATCAAATAAAAAAATATATAGAAGCAGCTACATGTAATATTTTTGGGGCTGGACACATGGGCGTAGCCAGGATTTTTCAAAGGGGGGGTCACACTGTGTCAAACAGAGGGTACTCACGTTTTCGCAACCTGAATATTGTAGGTTGTTTGAGTAAAAAACGGCTTACAAAGGTGGGGTCACGGGCACCCAGGACTCCCCCCTGGCTACGCCCTTGGGACAATCTGCGAGCCAGCTAGTCAAGTGAGCCATGCCAGTGTCGCATTTAAGTCTAATAAGCACCCATTTCAAATAGTGCTGATATAAAACAGTATTAAAGTCTAATCACCCATTTTAAAATCATGGTTAGCTCTCAATAACTGTGATTTGCATGTTGACTCGTATGCCTTGCCATGTTGGCTTGCATGACTTGCAACCATTGTCCTCACTCAATATTTTTCAAAATATTCAATGTAATGAACTAGTCTACAGCTCCCTCCCTTGATTAGCTCTGCTAGTTGAGTTGCAGGATGGCTAACAAACTTGTAGTAGAGCTTGTTCTTGTATATTTAACAACTATTCACCGAAGTGGAGATGGCTAGAGGTGGATATTTACCAAGCCGTGAAGTGGTGAGGTAATTATCCACCACTAGCCACCAACACCAAGGTGAAGAGTTGTTTTAGTATGTACTAAAATAATGAGATAATAGAGCATAAAAAGAAGATTTTACCTCGTTTATTCCTGCAACAATTACAATATTTTCTGGTCCAAAACCTGTGCAAGTTGCTCGGACAAGTTGCATGAATAGCAAACTAAGGATATTCGGATTTGAGTAGATAATCAGAGCGTGCCTTATTGTTGGATGCATATTAACAACAGCTTTCTCCACCATACTGCCCTCACAAAGGGCCTCAACTATGTGCTGGTTTTTGGTAAAGGAAGAAACCCAGAGAGTCCATGGAAAAGCTGCATGTCCTAGGTTTCAGTTACCAAACAGTAATGAAATGAACTTAAAAAACCATGCTTTATTTGCGGGGAAATAGGCCATTTTCGATATATTAAATATTCAGCTTGAAAGTGAGGCAGTGAGGACAAAGACAATAGAAACACGTGGGAATTAATGTGAAAAATATTTACATATCATCCACTTTCCTTTGTCTTTGTCCTCACTGACTCGCTATCAAGCTGAATTTTAATATATCGAAAAAGGCCTATTGTCAACCTAATGAAATGAAGGACTAACATTTACTAGCTGTGTAATTAATAATCTGGTTTATTACCTCTACTTCAATTTCAAACTGGTTAAGTGAGCGAATGTACTCTACTAACACAGCGACCATGAATTTATACTTGATACTCTAAAATAACATAAGAAAACAATGTTACAAAGTTTGTATAAATTTAACAATGTCAGACTGTTTTATAGTTGTAATATTATTCTAGAAATGATAAAAACAAATCAAATTGTTTGAGTTAGTAATCCCTTTTTCCTGTCCAATCTGACTATAGAATGGCACTAAGAACCCTGTAAGTAACAGTAAATACCTACTTCTTGATGTCTTGGAAAATTATATAAAATAATAAGAGAGCATTTATTTACATGTTTCACCTCATTCTCAACAAACATGGACAAAACATGAGTGTACATGTCTTCTTGAGTAACAATGGTCTGGCACCTAGTTTATGAAAAATAAACCAAACAAACAATAATTATTTCAGGGAAATTTGCTACAGAAAGCGAAAAGACGTACAGGCCGGTAATGGCGCCATTGTGATAACACTAATATGCCTTCTGCCAAAAATTATTATAGCATTTATTTGAAAAGACTGAATTGCATTTGTAAGGAGAGCTGTGCTAGGCAAACTGGTCCAAGGAGGACACACCTATAGGGAAAAAAGAATACTTTTTTTTATGCATGAGAACTTAAATTTGAAACAATGTAAAAAAAATTTGAAGGGATTACTTTACTTAAGATTTAGAAGATGGATGCTGGACTGTGTCAGGAAAAGGGAGATCGACCAGATTGACCTGACGTGACCTGCTAATCGCCCTTTCTCGCAGTCAGAGAATTACTATGGGCGTAGCTCAACGAGGTCGGACCGAAGGAGCCGTGCTGCCGGCTAGGCGCTTGGCCCCTGAACACGACCCATTCTGTACAGCTTGGCCAATTTGAGTTACAGAGTCAGTTTATTGGCCAAAATCCAAGAACATTGGCCAAAAGACCTCCAGTAAGGAAATGTACAGTAGTTGATTTATAAATCATGTTATGAATCTCAAATAAAATCTGATGAAGTGATAATAATTATTACTACATTAATGCCATAATACATAAGTTTTTGTGAATCTATACCACGGTCAATTATTTTAAGAAGAAGAAAATCAGGGAACACAAACCTGGTATGCTGTTTCTGAGGTGACTGAGTCCTGGAACCATCAGGTGACTAAATAATCAATAAAGTCAATACTGTATCATTAAAAGTGAAAATTCAAATTATTAAAAAAAAAAAATGAATGCAAAGAAAATTAATGATCTTACGTGTTGAGACCCTTGTTCCACTTCCTGTGTGTAGCTCCTATGTGCTAAGTTCACCTTGTCAAACATGCGTGCTATGATTGGCAAGCTGCATTGCCTCCCTGGTGTCAAAGCTGTTTCACCAAAATCAACACAAAAAAACTATAAACCACTTTCATAAAATAATAATGGTCAATTTAATATTCTTTAGGATTATGCTAATTATGCCTACGTATGGCTAATTTTTTGTGAAAATAAATCATGCCACGTTGGCACAATTTAAAAAAAATACTAATGTGGCATTAAACTAAAAGACACAGCTTTCAATAAAATTTGAAGAAAGCAGCTGCTTTGTACGGAGAAACTGACTGCATCAACAAAGTTTAAAAGAATTTTTCTTTAATTACTTCAGTTTCCTGCCAGCTTAGTAGTTGACAAGTTTTGTCGGCTGTATGTACATGTAGGTACTTTTTGAAACAATGGAAAACTTCTACTTTTTTTTAAAGAATGAAAACATTAAATTTGATGGGTAAAAAAACTGAAGCAATTGACTTTTTTTATCCAGATTTTATGAAACACTGGAGTCCATGTTAAAAATTAACCTGTGTCATTAATAGTCTAGGGAAGATTTTTACCTTGTTTAAAAACCGTAAGGATCACTGTTTTGCTTTCTCTCCTAAGAAGAAGGAAATCAACCAACAAGCCCTGGGATAAAATAATGATGAAGACAAATTACGCCAAATTTTAAATTACCGGAATTCTTACTGATGAATGTGATTAATTAATCAATGCACTGCACTAGAGGGACACTTTGTGCTGGATGTCAAAATTGGTTGCATTTAAATGTTACTAGTGATGAGAACCAGCCAAGATTTCATTAGCGATCATCGGAAATATAATTGGATTGACCTAACCAAATGAATCCATTGATTAAAAAAACAGGTCTGTTTCACCTGTGTACAAGTCGCCATGTTTGTTGTGAACAACATGAAAACGAGACAACAAGGAGAGGACCCTGGGAACCAACTTGATTTATAAAATAATTAGGATAGTACGCACACTCTCATTGGTCAATAGCTGTGTCTAGATGAGAGTATGTAAACATGGCTGTGACATCTCACGAATTTTGAATTGTTATGTATTGTCAGACGCACGTTTTGATTGGTTGGTAGGAAATATGAGCATGTGTCAAGAAAATCTGTTTCAATCAAAAAGTGAAAAAACCAGCATTTTCCTTCATTTGTTGAATTACCTTTGACAGTTATGCAAACCCTCAACTTCGTCTCGGCTGCATAACTGTCTCGAATTGTCCCAACCCCTTTCGTGTTTATATCAGGTTATGCAAACATGGAAAACGTTTTCTATTGCTTAATTTCGCAAGCTTTTTATATCTGTTTTGCGTTCAACTACTCTTGTTACCTTTCTTATCGCAGTAACTACACCATCCCGTAGATCTAAGAATCTATTTTACGGCCAGCTACTAATTTAGAATAATTTCAAAAAGAGAACCATCAAGGTAAGTTTTTTTCCATATGAAATACACACTATTAAAATTTATTAATGTGAACAAATTACAAAATGCAAAACCTACAATGTAGCATGGTCCTCATATAAGGTTAGGTACAATAATATTATTTGCAGGAAGTTCATGAATATGGAATTCACAATGGCTTGCCTGCAGCACACCATCACAAATACCCTTACAGATTTAGCTTCCACTTGTTGGGTTCGTACACGCACCTTGTCACCTATCATTACGACTAAGGGCTCTAACTTTATCATCACTTGCCATAAGCAACCTACACAATGTAAAGAAGCACTTTAAATGACTTCATTAATAATCATAGTAAGTGATCGGACATGAGAGAGGTCCAGGTATGCATACTGTAGTGTTCTGAGACCTGCAATTATTTAATGTAAACGAACCACATGCTCTATGAGAGACCCCACCTCTGTATCTAGGGATCATGGATGTTCAGTAAATACTGTTGTGTTTGAAACAAGTGGTTTTCGAATGGTTATTTAAGCGTAAACACCACATATACAGATCCACATACAGATTCAGATTAAGATCCTAGGTGTAAATCTTGACAACAAGCTCAACTTTAGAGATCACATATGTGGTGTGTGGAAGAAAGTTAGCGGGATAATTGGAATTCATACTAAGAAGACTTAAAAATCTCATCCCAGTCAATGCCAGTTTACTTTTCCACAAATCAGCCATTATGCCATACCTTACCTATTGCCACCTTAGTGCGGCATTTTTGTACAGCACCTGATAGTCGTAAATAGGCCATTTTACAGTTGTTTCCTCAGCGACCTAGCCTATGAATGGCTTCGAGGCTGCCGGTGACCTTGCACCGATACAGCCCCCACTGCTTTTATCATGTAAATTGTGTTGTTGTAATGTTAATTAGTCCATAATTTTATTAACATTACAAAAGCATGAAGGTTTGTATCAAAACAGGGTCACCGGCAGCCTCACTTCTATTCTTAGGCCAGGTAACTTAGCTACAACTGTAAAATGGGCTATTGGAGCCCTTACAAGAAACAGCCTTAAGATTAGTGTATAATACAACTACCAACAGTTGCTGAAGAGAGCTAAGTTAACCACTTTGCTGATAGGATATACTCATTCTGTTTAAAGTAAAAAACGAATTAGAACTGAACCATATTGCGGATATTTTTAATATTAATGAGGAGAATACTGATAGTAACAGAGAAAGAAGAAGAATGCAGATTGTTTTACCTCGTTTTAAAACTGTTGCTTATATGGAAGATAAACTTTAATGTTACAATGCATGTGTGAGCCAAAAATGCTAAAACTAAACGGGATAGGTTACATGTTCAGTTAACCTAAGCATAAGTGGCATTCACTCCCACATCCTTCAACAATCTATGTTAAGTCCTTTTTACATATCATTGTCCTAAACGCTGTCAAAGTTCCAATCTCTCTTTCCTCTTTGCTTAATTTTGACCACACTTGTGGTCCGAGAAAACCTGAGAGAATGAATATAAATTACTTCTTAGTCTGAAAAGTATAAAAGTGTACTTAGTTTGAATAATGTAAATGAACTTAGTTTTAATATTGTAAATTGCCGCTTTTTATATAATTATGTTCTAAAGTAGTTAAGCTTAATTTGCTATAAATGTGTCCCCAATTAGTGCCAAGAGGCACTAGAATGCTTAGACACTTTAATTAAGGTTATTTATGCATGGAAGATCCTATAACAATCTGTATAAAAAGGGAGTCCCACCGCTTGATTCTTTGCAGGTCCTGTGCCCAGTGTTTCTTTTTTTGTTTTCCTCTTATAAGAGATACAGTGTGTAAGTGACAGCCCTTCATTTTGGTCCAAAAAGGATAACAGGAAATTGCTGGCCATAGAAATGTCTATTTTACTACAAAACTGAAGATTAACACTCACCAAGCTTAGCATCAATGATAATGTTTGGTTGAAACACTATCCAGTTCTGGGAGTCTACAAAAACACTGTGTTAAGGAAAAAATCTGATTTCAGTACCAGAAGGGTTTTAATTCTCAGCACAAGCATCAGGCTTGAAGACCAAAAATACAAATTTCCAATATTATTATCACGGCATGCTCAGATCAGAACACCAGTAGTCATAGGTGGACCCAAAATACCAACCTTATGCTTCCTTGAACTGGTAAATCAGTTAAAACTGTTAAACAACATGATTGCAATTTCACAGTGGGTATTTTGTGTTTTATAAATAGGTGTAAAGGACTGCACAGAATTATTAAATTTTAGTCACACCTACAACAAAAATCAGGTTAACCATTTGATTTTTGGGTTGTCCAACTCTCGAATCAAATCATGGCCGGAAATTTCATCTCCCACCATTTACGTACAAACGTTATAAATTTATGAAAGTCAAGACAACATTCACAGCTGTATTATTGCATTGGATACACATGTCACATGATATCCTCCTCTTTCTGATACCACCAGTGTGGTCTTTCTCCTCTGTCAACAGAAAAAAATATATATTGGTATAATTTGTTGGTATTGATTAATTAATTGACAGAGGTTGTATTTTTAAAATATGCAACCCAACATGTGGGTTGATCAACACGTGAGCCAAAATGGGAGTCAACATGCAAGCCAAGCAGTTATTGAAAGCTAACCGTTTTAAAATGGGTGCTTAGACTTGAATACTGTTTATCAGTGCTATTTGAAGTGGGTGCTTAGACTTAAATGAGAGAGTCACATGACTTGCATGGCTCGCTGGCTCACAGATTGTCAAGACCCGATTAAAAAATGTAACATAATGGTCCAAAACCTTGCAACAATAAAAGAAAAGAGTTTTGGCATTGTGATCAGACATACATGTACCAGTTTACTTTAATTAAAACTCATTCCCTTCAAAAAGTGACACAATTTTACTCCTAAAAGGAAAATTACCGGTAGCTCTCGATCAGGGGCAAAAAGGGAAGAATTTTGGCAGAAAGGTATTTTAACTTTATTTCATTAATTTGATTGACTTAGCTTCTTTCAAATGAAGAGCCAATTCTGTAATTTGGAAAACAGAAATAAACCTTTTTTTTTTGTCCTCCAGCGTGCCGCTGTTTTCAAATCGAATACCTCCTTTGTTTTTCTCAGGGACATCATTTTACTTCATTATAGTTACAGTAACTGTAATAATTATTACAAAACAGTTATCAAAGAATATTTGTTTCCAAAATAGTGCATACATGTACATGTAAGTATTTTAGTAGTAAAAGGTTTACCTTCAGTTTGAAACCTCCAAACCACAATTAAATGTGACCAAAATTAATAATGATTACAGAAACATTTCAAATGAAGGGACAAAAGAGATTTAAAATGGAGAAAGTGTAGACAGGAGATGTCATAAGTTCTGTGGAAACCAACGATCTTGACGTTTTCAAAGTTCATGTTGTGGCTGAAATGGACATGGCTTGCAACTTTGGAGTTTTGATCAAAACCTGCCACTGCCTTTTTGTGCTCTGCAATTCGGGTCTTTAATGATCTTTCTGTTTGGCCATAAAACACAAAATTGCACTGTGTGCAATTGATTTTGTACACTATGCCTGATTTCTGGCGGTCAGAATCGTCTAGCTCTCTGGGGTGCAAGCATGAATTGTATGGTCACCCCTGCAAGCTTCCCACTACGTTACTTTAAATAGCTTATGACAATGAACTTCGCTTTCAGATCACTGATAAAAGCTTAAGCATTAGCCGAGACGTCTGTTGAAAAATATCGAGAGTCAGAGGCAAACCTTTTTCCACAGAACTTAGGACAAAAGAGATAATGTACAATAATTTCATAGCCTAAGACCCTTTATCAGCCTTGTTATTAAAAACTTCATGGGTTTCGAACGGTTTTGAACACACACAAGCACTGAAAAAACACTGTCAAGCTTGACTGAAAGACTCACCTATTTCAACCACAGCTTGTTCAAGTGGAAGAGGAGCTAAAACTGGCTGATGATACGTAATTTGACCATCAAAATCTCCTCCAATCCTTATATCAAACAACATGGATGTCTGTAGCATAAAGACAACTTTATTTCGAAAATAAGATCTTTGAAAATAGAGAGCAATTACCTTCCTGAGAGGGGACTTTGCATAATTATGAAGGGGTGGGGATGCTGGTCAGAAATTTTGAATTAAACCCCTAATGGAGACCAATCTGGGCGTGGCCCATGCTTTTTTGGACTTCAAAGTCCACAGGTCATTGTTCTACCAATACAGAAACAACCTTAACCGTTTACCATGTAATGCTAACATTAGGCCTAGAAGGTTTTGTTTCGGCCAAATTAGGCCTAACTTCAGCGTTAGTGAATGTTTAGGATTCTTTCTGTATTTGTAAAACAATGACCTGTGTTTTGTACCTGCTGCCTAAAACAGACCATAAAATTATTTAAAATATACTACATATATATTTTTATCTTAAGTTTCTGGCATGCAACCCTAAACAAGGCCTTCATGGGTACATATGATGACGTTTTGCCCAGAACACCCTAAATGAAACCAAAATCCGAAATCTACACCCCTAAGCTAGACGACGAGGTATCCCTGCCCCTTTCATATACGAGCAAATTCTGCTCCTAGGCTCTTTAAGATTTTGACACTTCCATAAGTAATTACCTTTGAAGCCTGATGGTGCACAATGACAAGGTTGTCCTGTTGTCAGAAAAGAGTACAGTTTTTTAATTGGCATCAACAGTTTTTCAAAGTCATTATAAAAAAATGCAGATTGGTTCTTTTGTCTTACCACAACATTGACAGCAAATCTTCCAATCATGTTAAGCTGAAGAACCGCAAACCTTTTGGCTGGAATATCCCTGGAAATAAGCGAGACTGATAAATATGAAATGAAGGATACCCTTGTATGTGACCATGTATACAACTACATTGTACAAATTTACAAAATTAATGCAAACTATTAAAATTTATTGAGAAAGGTGATTTTTAAAAAAAGTGAATAAGGATGGAAATTGGAAGCACAAAGGAAATATGATACCAAGTAAAAATAGGGCCAACATAAAAATAAATTATTGGAATGGGACATCTCATACTGTATAATAATAGAAACCTTTGTAGTTGATAGAGCACAATTTCAGCTCCAACTGGACCAGTGGTGGTATTTCTTTGTTGGTTTCTAAGGATTACAACATACAGCTGACCATCTCTGTGAAGGAAAAAAAGGGATAGAAACCTGGAAAAATTATATTGAATATTGTTTTCAAAAATTCCCGAAAAAATCATCGTGATAATCACCCATATCATCATCGTCAGATGTCATCATCTTCACCACCACCAAAACCAGTATCTACTGATACTGACATTACCATCACCATTTTGTTTTCGTGATGGTCAACACCTTCTTCATTACCAACCCCAGTAACCATCACTGCCACCATCATCACAATAAACCACATCGATAAATGGGGGCCAATAAAATTGTTATCCTTTTGTCTCTGTGCTAAATAAATGAAACCAACTAGCCTCGCTCCAAAGCAACATTTCTTTTGTATTTTGTCCATTCAAATGAGGCTTGTTGGTCTTATTAGCACAAGGAAAAAGGAATAATTTAATGGCCACGATTCATGGGGAAGCATGGTTGGTGCAGTTGGAGAGCACTCGCCTCCCACCAATGTGTCCCAGGTTTGATTCCCAGACCAGACCCCATAAGTGGGTTGAGTTTGTGCTGGTTCACTACTCTGCTTTGAGGGTGTTTCTCCGGGTTCTCCAGTTTTCCTCCCCCAGCAAAAACCAGCATACAGCTGTTTCCAGCTGTGAGCTGTGCTCGAAGACCATACATGGACTGTATAGCGGCTGCCAGAGGCACTAGGTGCCAACTTATGCTTTTGGTCGACCTTGTCGAGCTGCATCATTGCTGTAATTTGTGACGACAATTAGGGAGACAGTTACTATTAGTCATTAATTACAATTATTTATGAATATGGTCTATTATTTTTACCCTTTTAGTACTAAGGGGCTGACAAGTAAAACTGTCTGGCATTAGATGGAGTAAAATTATTGTAAAGTGTTGCTTTTAGGAGGGAAGTGGTAATCAAATGGGACTGATGGCAATTAAGGATTAATTTAATGCATTCAGCATTCAGTTATAATTTTTCCCCACGCGTGATAACATGTACTAAGCACGGCTCTTACGAGGGAAAGGGTTGAAACCACCTTCACCACCACCAACATCATCACCATCTCCATGCAAGAATATAGGGACCTTAAACAAGAACGACAGCGATGACTATGAGAATGTTTTCTAAAAACGTTACTTTCCTGTTACAGCAGTAATTTTGTGAGTACTGCAAGTTGCTCGGCATGGAAAGTGAGAGTCCACATTGTATGAATAATTTTGTGAGAACAGTGTGGATATTTAGAGAGAAAATTGAAAATGTTAGTGGCATCCTCCATAAGACCTCAAATTTGATCATTTCACATTGTTGTCAAGACCAAGAACAGCAACAAGAACATGTATTTTTTTGCTAATTAAACCTGTTATTATGTGGTGCTCTGGTAGACGTGGTTGTCATCCTTACTTAAAATAATCCAATGTCAACTCACATGTTTGCAAGGGTAACATCTCTTTCTAAGAGACTGGTTTTCTGAGCTTTGGAAGCTGCTGGAAGGTCAACCTCAAACTTAGGTAGCCTCATCACAGAGCCAGCCTAAATTTAAGAGGATTCAGAGAAATGACAACTCACCAAGAAAATAAATAATATTATTTCATCCTAAATTTTGCGCTAATTTTTTTCATTAAGTATTCCAACTCATGGCTCGCTACCATTACATTTTACAGGCAATAGACTCCCTTTCCACAAATTATTCAAGGATGTACATGTAGCTTGTTTTACATGATACGAGTGCCTGATGAAAGTGAAAAAAAGTATGTAACATGCAAAAAATAAAAGAATATCATTGCATTTATTTATTGTTAGCAATAATTTTACTGGTTGACATTGTTACTAGACATTATTTTTATCTACAAAATTTATACAAGCAAGTAATAATAATTTATTTATCTTCCTTTTATTTCTTAGTTTGAACATCAAATTTAGCCCAATAAAATTAGCTATTGATTGATACTGTACATACATACATACAGACTTAAAGTGACCACTGCCCATAGGAGCTTTTGAGGGACAATGAAACACAACAGAACATTCAACAACAACTGTTAAGAATCCCAACTGGCTGGAGGCACACCAGTTGGCTATTTCCAAGTGTAGTTGAGAAGTTGAACCAGGGACTATCTCAAGGCAAGCTTCCCAACCACTGCGCCCAACTGCGTCCTGATTGTTCGTGATTACCCGGTAGTAATCATCAGGGGCCGGTTGCTCGAAGCCTGGTTAGTGCTATTCGTTGGTTAAGAGGTATCAAAACCTATAGGTTTCCATGGCATTTAATGCTGGCTAGCACTAACCGTGCTTCGAGCAACCCGGGCCAGGGGTTTCAATGAAATTTGAAGTGGTCAGCTGGTTTGAGTAGAGTAACCAAAAGATATCATCATCAAAATGAGTTTTAATGTTAGGTTTGAAAGAATCTGTCTTTAATTACATGTACACTGAAAGTTTGGGTAAAAAAGTACCAACTTCTCTGAGTGAAGTAGCCAACACTTTTCATCGCCTGTTAGTACCGGGGTATTATTACATTTTCAACCTAGGATATTGCATTTCTAGCTTTCTGATTGGCTCACTCAATCTCAGTTATCAGCTTATATACCATAGTGACCTTATATGGAAAATGCCTGTGTCGGTTGCTTTGTAAACAACCTGAGACAACATCCTGCCTTCTGTATGTAAAACAGTTCAGAATTTAATGAAAATTTAATAAGACAGTCATTCCATTCGTGCTTACTGGATATGAGGCTGGTTATAGCCAACTCGGCACTACTCGCCTCATATGAGATTTTACTGCCCCATCAGTAAAATATGGTTAATGGAACGTGACCATACTAAAAGGGGCTATTCATGTCGCGTTAGTTATCTTCGTGTTCTTTGTAGTCGGTCGTTCAAGGTCATAAAATCAATGGTTTTGTTGTAAATAAAATGAGGACATAGTGACTTTGTTCCTAGATATCAGTTTATAACGTACACCTGCATTGGCCAAATCTGTTAAGGCCTCATTCATAACTGTTAAAGAGCATGTGTAATACCTACCTGCTCATAGAAGAAGCTGTACAACTGGCTACTTTAATAGACAGAGTCTAGCTATAAAAGCCTCAGTTAGCCGTCCAAGGTTCACTTGGCAGTTTGTCTTCTATAGTAAACCAACTAGCTGTTGACATTTGTTAAAGTTTTTTCCCCTCCCTCCCTCCCTTTGGAGATGGGTTGGGTTTATCGCCTTGCCTTCATTAAAATTGGGTCACTCCTGCGAGGTGCGGTTAAGTCTGCGCAGCGACTTCCCCCAAGCTTGTTAGCTCGTTTGCTTTTGTACATTGCTCGCTACCAATACTCTTGTCCGATCCAGCACGTGCTGTTTACCAATCAGCTCGTAGTGCTGGGGAGATAAGTGAGGTTGTTCTATATTACGCAATCCGGAAGTCGCATAGGCTAACCAGTCGCAAGGCAGTGTTCCCCTCAAAAAATGCCAATACGTCTGTTGTCTCGTTCTATTGCGCCTTACGTTATGCGTTAAAAGCTAACTATGTTGATACCAAGGAACAGTGACAATGGCTATTTACCACCTCATATCCAACATGCACTCATGGAATAATAATGTCAATATTTTGCCTCATTTACTACTGTCCTTAAGGAATTTCTTGTACCAATAATAAAGTATATTGCTGGTAGTTAACCATAGCAGTTTTTACATGCAATTACAAATAATTATTAACTGTAGATCTTAACCCATTGACCCCTGGGGATTCCCCATTGACAAATAAGATTGTCTGGCATTGGACAGAGTAAAATACTAAGTATGGCTGGTTTAGGCCGGTTTAGGTCTTTTCTTTGGGTTAAATTTATACAGACCCAGTTTAACTAGACTAGAACAACAACCTCAGAGCTGGTATAACAAACTAATATGAAGTGCAGTGTTCCAGATAAGTTTTAAGAAAGGGAACCCTCATGAGATTAAAAGGGGTCAATCTGGGATCAGTAACAACCAGGTCTCTGTAACTTTTTCAGAATCTACCTGTAGTGTAAAGTATGTACATCCGGGATCTCTCCAGCGCGGGAACCCGCATGGGCATAGGACAAGTGATTGTCTAGGGACAGTGTGAACTAGGAGAGTCTTTCGATTATTGTTTTGATTAGCTTTTTGTGATCTATAAGGACATTACACTACCCTTGATTTGTTGGGTTAGGTCTTCAACTTTTGTTAGATTTTGACTTTTAGTCTCATAGACCAACCTCTTTTCTGGAACACTTCCTAATAGAGCATCAAAGAGACAGCTTTAATAGTCAATACTATATATGGTGCATAGCTTTTCCAGTGAACATGATTGTCCTCACTACTTCCATAGAGAGAAAATATGGTAATGATTTATCTTTAAAATGAGTCAGATAATCTTGAACATACTCTGAAGTGATAAGGATGTATGACATTTCCAAGTCCAGAGGATGACAGCAGCAACACAGCACTTTCAGGCTTAAACAACAAACAAAAATAAGGTTTTAATATATGAAAAATTCAACATTACTGAAATAATAAAATGAGTTTCACATGACTTTACACCTTACCAAGAAAACAAACCAGTTGACTTGTACACTGTAATTCTTTATCATTTTGAGGCTGTGTTTATCAGGCAGAACCTTAAGATAGAATGGTAAGTAAGCCAAAAGTTAAAAAAAAAAAAGTTTTATGGACCATGCCCCTTAGCAGCTTTTCAGGAAAAACAAGAAAAAAAAAGGGGGGGTTAAAGATATCGAAAAGGTGCCAGCTAGTAGGAGCTTAGACCTGTGGTTGGCAATTAAGGTGATTCCCTAGAAATAGAACTTGTTATAGATTTCCGATGAAGCTTTGCACACTGTTGTAACATGTCAAGGGGATGATTAAAATGTAATCAAAAAGGGGGGTCACCATGCTTGTTTCCATGGTACGATGCTGACGAATACGGCGTATAATGCAGAGAGTGGTGTCACTCTATGGTTAATTCAAGTACAGTACGTACCTGAAAAATGTATTTGTTTAAATGAATGCATTTGTGAGTACTTAACACTCAAAAATACAGCCATGTAGATTAACTTTAGTGTGTGCTGGTCAACTCATAATAGCTCCTTACATACAATTTTATGAAATTGCCAAAAAACTGGTCATAGATTTTTTCACTACTGTATGAAGACACCGTTCTCAGCAAATATACAAAATACTCGTTAAGGTGAAAATAGCCATTCCTTGACGGCTTGGAGTCAATGAAAATCTGCCATTTTATCAATGTGCCTGTGCTACTACGTGCGCCAATGACGCAAGAAATTCTGCGCATCTGCAAAACCAGGGAATTACCTTAATGAAAGCACTTTTATGTGCCTATGTGCTTGAAAGCACATTAAGCAGACCAAGAACCTCTTTATTTCAATACTAGGCAGGAACCATTTAGACAGCCTCTCTTGTTGTGCCAAAAGGCCAAGGGTACACATCACAGATTACATCGGGGGAAACCAGAGAGGAAAGGGTTGCCATGCCAACAAGGTCTGACATGGGTCAAGAGGGGGTACAATCATTGAAATTGGTCTTCCTCTTTCTCTTTTCCCACTTATAACCATCTATTCCTGACAGGATAATTTTTCCTAATCTGTTACATCTTTTCAGATGCCCAAAATAGTTTTAAATTTGATTTTGTCTTCTCACAATGTTATCTAGCCCTTGGAGCTCTTACTCCCAAGAGATTCTACATCACCTTCAAGGACTTGGGGGACTCAGGACAGACTTATGCCCTTGTCTAGTGCAAGGCTACTGGTGAATTGTCAAGCTATGGTTTCTTACCTGGTAAAATTCAAGTCCTTGATTTGTAATAAAAACTATTTCATTAAAATTTGTCCAGTTGAAGCCAATAATATGAGCTGACTTACTCTACAAACACAATTGAAAGGAGCAGAATAACAAAATTAATGGTCATGGTTATCCATAAAACAAGATCATTTAAAAAAAATTTAATACTAAGTCTTTTTGATGAGCCTAAATAAAATTTAGACAAAGTTAAAACCAAGCCAATGCAGCAGTTTCTCCTGTGATATCTGGGGGACTCCACGGAGGTTTGCAGGGGCATTGTCATGTGCTTTGGCTTGAGTCACCTTGTTGCTTACTCACTTGCTTTTTCCTCCCTCCCTTCCCCCCATGTTTTAGGGTAAGTACATTGTATCCATTCCACACACTGGTCTCAGTGATGTGTTGACAGGTGCTGTGGGAAGTGGACTGTGGACTTGCTACCTTCACAGCACCTTTTTTTTTTTTTTTTCCGTGACATTTTTTTACAGCACCTACCCACCAATAAGTTGGCATAGTGTTTTAACCTGACTTAACTTATCAACAATAGAGGTGGCTGAACACAGTTTTTGATACCTATGTTTCATTTACCTTTTTCTCTAAAACCGTTGATCCTTTGGTCACCAAAAACAGTAGCAAGCAAGTTAACACAAACTTTGGTTTTTGCTCGTTAAGCTGATGTATATGCCGTTGCCATGGTAACATGAATAAATGCAAACAGGCCTTTAAAATTGGTTTTGTTTATTTGCAGAAAATGTGGTCGTTATATTTTTTTTATAATTTGCATGCAACAAGCTTGTAATGATGCTCACAAGTTAACACTATTTAAATAATAATTTGACAGAGAGATCTTTAATTATCCCTTGGTGAAGGTTCACTGGAATATCTACAATTTCCTTCGTTAAAGTTCAAATTTTTTTCAATAATCAGGGCACGAAATAACGGCCGGTCCACGGACAATGTCCAAACTGATTTTGGAGTTGACCGGTCAACCTTTCGTCTTGCCAGTCATGTTGACCGGTCAGATTTGATAGTTGAAATAAATCAAAATTTCCATGCTGTTCAGTTGTTTCAGTTGTAGCAAGTCGCAGAAACGGTACGTGACTGAGCTAAAATGAATTTGGCCGGTCATCATGTCCGGAGACTCTCCGGAAATTATTTCGAGCCCTGATACTTAAAGTATTTTCATGCCAAATTTCGTTAAATTCTAACGAGTGGTTCTTGAGAAACAGGCGTGTTTCCGAGAAAGCTATTCTGCATACTTACTACCCATGCCCTGCATTTAGCGGGCTTCCTTCAATAACAAGAAAAATCTGCAAATTGCAACTTTTTGCATTGTTACCTTTTCTCACACAAATTTCTCATAAAAGATTAAAGCCATCAAAACACTTTGTTCAATTATGAGGAAAAATAGTACAGATAGCGGAAGCATTGAGCAAATAAAATTATTGCTGTATCGAAGCCATGTTTATTTTTTGGAATCCTTGTGCATGTGCTGTATTGCGTTAGCAGGGGAGTGTGCGAAAACTGTGTTCAGCCACCTTGAAGGTTGGTGGAGTTAGGGAGTGGTCACTCAGAGGGGAAACAGGTATCTATGGAAATCATGTGAGCGTCAGCCACCATCACAGACACTGTCACACTGAAACAATTAGTGGAATACTTACCAAAACAGATAATCACTTATGAGAGGGGGAAGGAGAGAAACTTTAAATACATGTAATGTACAGTGTAGTCAAAAATGGCTTGTATGTGAGCTCACAGGCAGTCAAAATGGAATGACCACTGACCAGCACTGTCTCTATTCAAACCTTGAAAGGGTGCTTAATTATTGCATTTAGACACACAATATGAAATGATGAGACAGAGTATACACTGTAAATCATTACCTTGCAAGTCTGGCTGTATTGCTGAACATCACACCCATCCGCAAAATTCATGAAATCCTGAACAAATCACAAAAATCAAGGAATAAATAATTATGGTACTTAAATGTAGATATATCAAGGTTCAAAAGTTTTGTTAAGGAAAGGTAGCTAAAAATGTCTTGAATGTATATTACACATTCCTTACCACAACTTTAAGTGACCTCTGGATTGCCAGTATCTTGCGATCATAGGAAAACTTGATAGACTGAACATGTCCCACAGATGGTATACTGTTGAAAAAAACGGAGTAGATCAGAGGTTCTGCACTTTTCCTTCATTACAAATTTACACCCACCAAAAGTGTAATTAATATTATGTGCACGTAAAATACACACCTGCTGATACAAACCGCTTACTTTTTGGTTGTGATAATATCACATTTATGTGCCAGGAGGTCGCTAAAAGGTATTTTCAACTATTTCTTTAGGGTTAGAATTCTTTATTTTTTTCAACATTGCTCTATGTGGGGTGGATCAAACATGATGTGGAACAGATGGTCTCGAGAGGATTTGGGGCGGAATGACCTACTTCCTCAACAGGGCATAACATTCTGAAGGCAACTCATTATCTGAATGTAAATCACCAGTGAGAGCAAAGATATTATTGACATAACTTATCATTATTGATGTGCCAACCAGAGCCTAGCTTATTTGCAGGGGGTTCAGTAAGGTCTGTGCACCGGGAAGAGGGGGGGGGGGGGGAGGGGGAGACTCCCATATAGAAAGGATGGGGATGCTCGTCGGAAATTTTGAAAAGAACCCCTAAGAGGTACCAAGATCCTGTCTTGTGGCCGTGGCATGGGCCCCTAAGAGGTACCAAATTATGGGTTTTAATTGGACAAAATTAAAAATTAGTTAATTGTCAAATGTTTCCTGTCATAATTTTTCGGCTCAATACCCTAAAAGGTATCGCTAAAGCTCCCGCTGTGGACCTTTTGAGGCTGAACACCCTGAGAGGTAGCAAAACCACTTTTTTAACCTGTAAAAGGTAGTAGCAGTACTAGTAGTAGTAGTAGTAGTAGTACTAAGACTTTATTGGGGAGGGTAACATTTGACAGTAATGGTAATGGTAATGATTTATATAGCGCATTTTCTATTAACATATTCAAAAGCGCTTTACAAGCAAGTGATCTATGGGTTAGATTGGACATCAGCGTATAAAAGTAACAAAACTAATAATAATTTTTAAACTAATGGCTCTTGAAATAAAAACAAATGGAAAATAATTAATTAAAATCACTATGTACAACCTACAAAATATGACTAATTTACAATTTCCAAGTAGTAAAAATGCAAAACTGTAAGAGGAGCACCCATGTCCTTTTTATGTGGGAGTCCCCTTCCCGGGCTATGCACACTCTTTTCCAGGACTTTGTTATACTTGTAGGACTTAATTATATCAAAAGCATTAAAAATGCCCAGCTTCCAAACAATGATGACCTCCTAACCAAAATCTTAATGAAGCCCTCGTTATTGGCTGCCAAAACAAAGGATTCGTTTGTTCTCGTGGTCGGCAAAATTAAAGAACAAAAAAATCAAGTTAAGATGATGATCATCGCAGTTATTACTTCACGTTACTTGAGCAGTAACGAAAGGAAAGCGTGAAAAATTCAGGCTTTTGTATGTTAACTTTCGTCACAACAAAAAGAATGCTTGTAAGCAGATATCTAACCTATGCATACAGGTGTATGTAATATAAACCTACACAAACTTGACCAGGGATTTGACATCTGGACCCCTCACAACCACATGAGTTTTTCCCTCTGCAGAAGTTATAGAAAAGACCTGAAAGAAAAATTTTAAGCATCTTGCCAATAAGATATAGCATTGCTTAGAAACAATAATAATTATTAATTAAACAATAATATCAAACCTTTTAGACCTAAAGCTGTTTAGACCACAAAAATGCAGACTGCAGACTTAGTGCTTTGTCACAGCTAATGACTATGCATTGTCTGCGGCAGTAGACGTCAGCTGAAGTCTGCATTTTTCATAACTTGACCGATTAGTATTAAGAGTATTCCACAAAAAGTCTGACCTGTCGATTTGACTCGTCGAAGAAGACGCTGTTTTCTTTGGTAACAGGTTCAAATCGAAGTGGATTATTGCAAAGTTGGACATAATGACCCGACATTTTTGCGTTTCCTTTGAGTTAAGTCAAAATATCTTGGCTATGCTGATTTTTTTCCGTAACGAACGCAACTCGATCGGTTAATAGTTTTTCGCAGCTTTGACGACTTGACATGTCTTCCAAACTCTTAATATTTACATGATGCAAGTGGGCTTTCTTTCTTTCGTCTCTTTATGCAAGAAACCTATTCTGTTCACTTCCACAGGGAAGATGGATAGCCCGCCATTTTCGTTTTAGTCTATCGGATCAAAGTATCAGTTCTCATAAGTCCTCGGGTAAACAACAAATCGATTGTAAACATTAAAATCATGTGACACACACTAATCACTCTGTGTGTGGGGGTGGGAATATCATACCAGATGTTCCTTTCAAGTTTGGAAGAAAGGAGGTCGTATTTTTCCTTCGAAACAAGCTGACAGCCGCGGAACATCGTGGCAAGAATCAGATTGTCACCATGGATCCTAGATACGGAAGCCCAAGAGCTATAGACGCCGTGGATCCTGCTATACCCTCATACGATTCATGGCCCACGTTGCCTTCCACACGCGTGGAGAAGCGTTCGCCTTGCAGCCCTTGTTGTCGACGGCGTTTGACATGGAGCTCTGTCAGCGTGTTGGAGATGGTTCTGATGATTTTAACAGTCGTGTACTGTTTCTTTTTGCCCAAAAAATATTTAGAGCATATACTCCCGGAAGATTCAGGAAAAGGTGCCAGCCAAATAACGGAGTTGAGCCAATGGACACTTCGTATGTTTGGAAGTATGGTTTGTGTGCAGGTCAGCAAATTGGGTGAATTAGCTTCTCTATCACATCACACAATTATTCCATTTAACAAACAAATTTAAAGTGAAACTTTGTTGTCCTAATAATTTCCCGTAACCCAGAGTTTTACACAATTTACCACCCGCTATAATCATTCACAATAAGAATACAATATTCTGGTGCTCGTATTGTTCTTGACGCGTCGTTGGTTTCGATGTTTTTATCATTGAAAAAATTTCATTTTCCTTCGGAGATCATTTTGTTTCTTGTATATGGCCAATCTTCTCCCGCTCATTTTGTTGCTTTCTCGGAAATTTGTTGCGTGACTCTAACATTACCCAGCGCAGGTAGTAAGTTGTTTATAATATGGCACCGTTTCTTTGAGTGATCGGACACTTCTCCGCTTGGTGAATGTTCGTAATCTTCGTCCTCCATCAGAAAACACTTTGAATGGTAATGGTAATGCACCAGTTAATGTAAACCACCGCCCCCAACCCTGGAGATTAGGCGGGGATTAGGCATTTACCGTTTCAAGGGAGAGCTAATGCCCCGGTATGCAGGGAAATTTTAGCCTGTCTAATCCTCCACCCTTTTCTGGATTTGTAATGAATTAGCCACCACAGTGTTCCTGCACTATTCATACATGTAGTTGTTTCATATTTGTATATTTTACCTCAGGTATTTTATCCCAGGTGTGAATCCAAATTTATGTGGAGTGCGAATGAGCTCTCATTTCGTACCGAAATTGGATCTTCCAGTATTGGCAATTGCAACTGTTGTTGAATAAATATTTCGTATTTGTTTTCACTGCTTTCTTTCTTGTTTTTTTTTTTTTTTTTCATCCCATCTAAAACATGCATACCTCCTAATCCCTTGCATATTCAGTGCTGCTAGAGGTAGGGGTCAACCAAAAATTGAAATGAAGCAAATTCATCCACATAAAATGGACATTTCACTCCTCAAAACATGATTAAATTTTATTTAGCGAACTAGTACAAAGGCGATACGCATTAAAGTCTTCCACGAGTAATGAAAAAGTATTATTTCTAACAATAAATGAAACACTTACCATGAATTCCCGCTTCACCACACTTCACAATCTGCTTCACCCATGGAATTACAGCAGACGTGAAAACGGTGAGCGGTTTTCCAGTCTAATCCTGACCTTATCCCCGCCCAAAGTACCACAACATTCCAAATTCGGCTAATGTACCTCCTATCGCGGCACAATAATTGTACCTAATCTAAGCTAATCCCTGCATAGTCCCAGGGTTGGGGAGGCGGTAATTTGCATTGACTCGTGCATAACCTTTTGTATGTAAAACTAAGTTCCACTTGCTGTGATTGTTCTGTTATGATGAAACAACTAAATTTTGTGTTTTGAAACTTTTTGTGTTTCACTCAACTTGAATTTTTCCTGTGAAAGAGAAAAAATACAGAAACGGACCATTTCCATGGTAACATAAATTAATAGTCTGCACTGTAAAATCCTGACCAAAAACCAGCCAATCAGAGTGCTCCATTTAACCTGAGAGTTGCTTGCCATATAATAATGAAAATTTGTTAATTTAGTGTTTTAACTAAAATTAGTTTTTCAGGCCAAGTTAGGGACAGTTCATTTTTTCTGAGGGAGGGGGGCCTGGTGGGATTTAAGAAGCACCATTTGAAAATTGTATGACCCCCCCCCCCCCCCCCCCTCCAAAAAAAAATAACCTTATCTCAAGATTTCAACTTTTTATAAATATTCTCTGTTATTCCCCTACTTCACATTATGGTACTTCATGTTATTGTGCTCACAATGAAGACAATATTTACAATCCTTATACTACAGAGAGCTGTTTATTTAAAAAAAATCAAAAGAAAGAGAGTCAATTTCTGATCTCCTCGTTATGGCTCGCCCTGAGCGTGCAGCATTTGGCCTATCATCGGCATCCTCCTCTGCTGATGATACAACCATACCTCAGGGTCTCCAGAAAACAAGCCTTGGTTACATTGTTAACCCAACCGGGATAAGACTGCATTACTACATGAGCATCATGAAAGAGGCTCATTCCAAAATGCGCAATAATGGCAAAAGTGATGTTTCATTTAAGAAAGGGTTTACAGCTCAACGATCCAGGCAGTTTGACATCTTACAAGCAAAAGAAGCTCCCTTTCTAAGTGCGGATGGCTGTTCAGAAAGGGTGAGTGAGTTTACCAAGCCAGGGTACCAGTTAAAGCCCAGTGATGGAAGAAAAGTGAACTTGTCCATCAAAGAACACATAGGAAAGGTGGAAAAGTTGAATGTCAAGTTGAGAGATGTGAAAGAACACGATTCCACACTCTTTCAGTCCAGTGGGCTTCCTTTCAAACAGGGCGAAGAATTTGCCCACACTTTCAATGTAAAACAGATTAAATGTGTAGAGGCTAAGTTGACGAAGGTCACGCAGGACATGGAAGCACTAGAAATAAGAAGAGGTTATGACAGCATATTCAAGGGAATACTCAAAGAGCACATCAACAAAAGGAGAAGGAAAAAAGAAAACCGCAGAAAGTCAGATGAAAGAAAGAGGAAGCAGACTGAAAACAACGTCCAACGAGTTTATGGAAGCTGTGTTGGAAACCCACTAGGAAATGATCTTCCCCAATACCTTATGTATATACCCTCCTTGGCTGGCTGTCCCGGAAGAGTGTATTAAAGTTGAGGGATGCTGCCATGTCATTATTTAGATGATATGGGCCATACATCGCACAGCTCTTGGAAGAGAATTATTTCACCAATGCTGCAAGAAGCAGAATCACCACTGACTGGAAGCATTGCTTAAAGTGACTTCCACAGCAGCACAAGCGGCGAAGAAGAGCTCAACGCAACGACACTGAAGATGAAGATGAGTGCCAGTAAAAGTTGCATGAGAAAATAACAGTGTTAGTTTAAAGTTCTCTTTAGTGGCTACAAATATTTTTGTAATCAAACGTTATTTAAAGCAGAAGGAAAGTTTGTAATAAATTTGTATCCTGCCTTCTATGTTTGTTCTTTAGCAATTTTTTTAATATTAAAGCATTATGCCATTTCAAAGTTTTACTAAATGATTTCATGTGAACCCCCTTTTCCCCTTACTTTTTTGGGATGGTCCCCCCTCAAAAGCCATTTTTTCTCGTGCGCCCCCCCCCCCCCCCCCCAATTCCACCAGCCCCCCCTACTTCATAAAAAATGAACAGTCCCTTATGTCTAGTTCTCAGCCCAAACCTCCTGGACTTCAAGTATCTTGTGATTCTTGGCACTATGAGCTCAAATTTTTATAGCACCAGGGTATACTTTTAACCTTGAGATATTGATATTAATCAATGTATTGCAACAGTAGTGCTTACATTTGTACAATTTCACCTTTTCTTGGAACTAATTTGCCCGCACAGGCATTGTGGCAGCTTGTATTCAGCTTGTATTCAGTCTTGTATTCGGTCTTTTGGGGTGCAGGGAAGGCGCAGTGGTGAGAGCACTCACCTCCCACTAATGTGGCCCGGGTTCAATTCCAAGACTTGGCGTAATATGTGGGTTGAGTTTTTTGGTTCTCTACTCTGCACCAAGAGGTTTTCCCTGGGTAGTCCGGTTACCCTCTCCTCAAAAACCAACATTCGACTTGATTTGTGTTAATTGTTAATTTCAGTTTACATTGCCCCCAATTAGTGCTTCAGCGCTAGATCGACTAGACTCTTCAATATAGTTCCTAACCTTTTCCTTATATGGCTTAGGATTTATATACGGCACATATCACAAAGTTTCATGGCGGTTTACAACTCTTTCTCTTAGGTTAGGGGAACTTTGTCATAGACCGAATGCATAAATGGCGGCCAAAAAAATATTCTTTTGTTTATGTGCTCATTAGACTCACTAGCCTCGCTCTCAAGCAACATTTCTTTTGTATTTTGTCCATGCAAACGAGGCTAGTGAGGCTAATTAACACATAAAAGAATATTTTTTTGGCTGCCATTTATGCAGTCAGTCTGTAGTTTTGCTGTAATAATATTATTGTTGTCACAACAACGACAATAAGAACAACCTTTAAATTAAGGAAGGAAAAGTACATATATCTACCTGTAAAATATTTGTCCACTTGGGCATATTGTATTAAAAATACATCATTTACTGTTTCAGATAACCCTTCTTGTTGCTGGTATTGGCTGGGGAGATGCAATCAGTAGGAAAATCATTTACTGGGGGATGCTGACCGGGGACATCCTGCTTCTCGCCATTCAAGCAGCATTTGTGCACAGCATGTCCACATGGCATGCAGTCAACATTGCAATTGTCACCGTGGCATCCGCATTTGGGCTTTTTAGAATAATCATATTAATTTTAAGTCCAAGATGGTGGCAGTGGGCTTCAGAACCTACCCGGTAGACAAATAATTGTCAAATAATTAAAGCACAGGTCTTGTCATTAAGGTACACGTAGCAGTTGAAATAGAAATTTCCCTGTAGAACTCTGCTAAAAGTACCATAGTATATGTTTTCAACTGTTGTGCTGTTAGGTGCATCAATTATTATAAAAAAAACTTTTGGTGGGTCAGATTATAATATGAAAAATAATGCAGATGGAAAACTAGGAAGAGGATGTTACCTGGCAGGCAGTAGGCTTGCAATACATTTATATTTTCTTTTGTATCCTACAAAAGCCGAATCTAGTATTGTGTAGTTTTTAATTCAAAATGTTTAGGATTTTGAAAAAGACAAAATGTTCATCGCATTCTCAGCTGTTTGTTAATTTAAAATGTTAACAGCTACGATAACGTGGCCTAACACCTAAGAAATTTGATTTCTTGGATTGTGATGAGTCCAATGATAGGTACTGTTCATTTGTCATTGGCTAAAGCAGATTATGCTGGATACTTTAGCTTAATTATCAAGAGAGGAAAAGTATTTTGAATGATTAGCAATTCAACAGACCAGTTGAAAGGCAAGGTTACATAAAGAAAATCTTATTTATAGTCTTTAAAGGTTTTCATAACCACAAAGAAATTATTTAAGGCATACAAGGTGACAAATCACCATCATTAAAACCAGAAACTTAAGACACCCAAGAACAAAAATCAAACAAACCCATGCTCTGCATTCATAGAGGGACTTGATACCTCTTCATTGCAAGCACACACCCAGCATCACAACACAAACAACCAAGCTTTACATGTATTTTCTGAGGTTACAATAGGATTTTTAAGCATCAACAATTGTTACAGCATCAAGAAAGTTCATTTTGTGATTATCTTCCATCTTGTTCATGCTGTAAAATATGGGTAAAGTGTCCTATAACTATATTGGCACGGTTTCAAGGAAAGTTTAAGAATGAAATATTCACTGTTGTATGCTCATGTGGTCAAAACCTTTAAGTTTATCTTTTGGTTTTTTTTGTACAGTATAGCAAAGGAATTAATGTGATCAACATTTTTTTAGAACGCGTTTTTCCGCATCGACCACTTTCATAAATGGCAACCACCTTTACATTCTTTTGTATTTGTGTCTTATTAGACCTACTGCCCTCATTTTGAAACAAATGCTCTTTTGAAATCTGATTGTTGTAGCAAGGCTAGAGTTAAGTCTTATTAGCATTAAAACAGAAGAATGTTTTATTTGGCCGCCATTATGAAGTCTATTAAGCCAGTAATGTTGTTTTGTGTTGCATAGGGGTAACCTTTATTGTTTCTTAAAGTACTCCATAGTGACTGCAGCCTGGCGCAGCCTGAGGCTTATCAAAAAATTGTGAACATAGTAAGACCCTCTGGGTATACTTTTTTCATGAAGAGCGTTTATATCTATGTTTAAAGCTACCACGCTTTGTAAAATTGTAAATGGTCTTTGAAACTAATTTATCACACATTAATGATGAAGTTGGAGAATGGGGATGAGATATCCTGGCAGAAATCATCAGGGTCACGTGAATGCTGTGGTCCCCTGATTCTCGGTTTCTTCAAGAACATATCATTCTCTCAGATGATCCCACTTATCATGGTTGGTAGTGGTGCTCACGTTTAGGTTGTGTAAATTTAAAAAAAAAAAGTAGCATCCCAATAATTTTAGAAACTTGTTTGAGTATGTCTGCACTTTTTGTCATCTTGTAGCTCTAGATGTAAACCCCATAATGTGTTCCCATTTTTAAAATAGGTCAGGTACCATTTCTAGAGAGACAAATTCAGCTAATAAATTTGCCTTTTTTTTTAATTGCCTCGTAAATTTGGCTTATGAGCTTGTTTTAAGTTCATGTAGATTTCTTTCACCTAAATATTTCCTTAATTTATTTCTACAAAATATGCCCAAACATTGCATGTACCCTTTATCAATGGTGTAGAAACCACTGAATTTGGATTGAAAAAATCAAAATTTCCTGCTGGGTGCCCCTGAAGACTTAAGAGTAGTGTTATTTAACAGTATAGACCATATTCATAAATGACGGCCAATGAATAATATCCTATGAAACCAACTAAGCCTCACTCCAAAGCTGCCCGTTTCTTTTGTATTGAGGCTAGTTGCTCTTTAATATTAGCACAAGAACAAAGGAATGATTAATTTTATTGGCCTACATTGATGAACACAGTTTAGTGTTTCCATAGAAAATAGTCAAGTCCATCATTATGCTCTAAGAAAAGCCAGACACAACAACAGCAATCATGACTGCAACTCTGACCCTGAC
>OX421449.1:4579859-4582359 GCA_949126865.1 Montipora capitata | reverse complement strand
GTATTCATTGAAAGAATCATGATGAAATGGGATAATATAGATGTCAATGCAGTACTGGAATTAACTTTAAACTTTTTAAAACCACCAAAATAGAGCTAAACTTTAAAAACAAGGTGACACACGCTAACTCCAACCTGGTGTAGCCAACACATCACGCATGCGCACAACCATTCCGCCTGTTCAATTAGCAGCCATGGACAGCTGTTTCGGTCTTTTGGGCCTCATCAGTATGGCGTAGCTAACACACCAAGCGGGTGTGTTTAGCACCCCTTTAAGTGGCAGCTTCACATGCCATACATGTGGTAAGCTGGGTTGTGGTCATCTGCGTTGGCCACACCAAGGTTGGTGTTAGCGTGTGTCACCTTGCTTTTATTGTTGTTACCAAAATAGAGTCTTTTAAGATGATACCAAGAAAAGTGCGGATTTATATATTGTACAAGATCAACCAGTCATCCAACCATAGGCTGGTTTACACGTACGACGCAAGTATAAGCACAACCAAGGTGATCTGGTGACGTAATTCGGAGGACTGGGGAGAAAAATTTTGACGCCGTATCCCACAACCGCGCGCGGCCTTATTTTCGAATTCAACATGGCAGAAGTGAGATTAGATCTCGTCGGGTCTACTTGAATGTTCATTCAGTGACAGGAAATGTGGTAGACACGGAATGATCTGTTGAGTTTTGGCGGTTTTGGGATACGGCGTTAAATTTTCTCTTTCCAGTCTTCCAAATTACGTCACCAGATCAATCATCTGGAAGCATAAACGCAAGCAAAAGAAAAGGAAATTGTTCCTTTTTCTTGTGCTTGCGCTTGTACTTGTGTCGTTGCGGCAGCTGTGTAAACCAGGACAAGCACAAGCACAAGAAAACAGAGAAGCACGTTTTTCAATTTACAAGCTTACTTTGTAAAAATTGTTGAGATTTTATTTCATACCTGAAAAAAACTGTCAATCGCCCAGCTGTGCTCCCTCGCCAGGTTATGTTACTCGCCTTGCTCTTTCCGCCTACGAATGATTTCCCTCACCAAAACCCTTTCCTTTCCTTCCCCTCGCCTTTTCCTTCTTCACAATAGAAGAACAAGCAACTTCTCCTCCTCGTCGCTAAGCATCTCCTTGGCGTCCGCCATTTTGGATTCAAAATTTTGGCGCCAAAATATTTGTTCACTACGCATGCGTATTTTACCGTGTGCTTATGCTTATCGCACGTGTAAAGGACCTTGTGCTTATGCTTGCATCGCACGTGTAAACCAGCCTTAAAATCATCCCAGAAATGGACTTACCCAAACGGAGACAATTGTTCGGAATCTCAGGCGGAGCAACAATGGAATGTACTGCACTAATTTCTCCCTTTTTATCTAAGAGTTAAGACAGGTAAGCCTGGTTTTCACTAGCGACGGAAGCACAAGCGCGATAAGAACGCTTATTTTACCGTGAAAACGGGGTTGACGCAAGCAAAAGCAAAACCGAAGTAATTATTTTGGCCAATCAAAAAGGTCGGAGACATTCCAGTAAACCAATCAAAACTCGAAGTAATTACTCGTAGCCGACACAAAGCGCGGGAAAATGTGCACTTGCGAGCCACGATTGGTTTTGGTTTCGCTTTTGATTGGTTGACAAAAATGGCGAGAGAACTTTGAACCACTCACTGAGTGAAGTAATCATAAACCAAAGTAATTCACTAATTACTTTCGACACTTAGTTGAAAACCACTCTAAGCAGAAGCGCAAGCATAATGAAGCGCTTATGCTTGCGTTCGCTAGCGTTGTGTGAAAACGAAACATAGCATAAGCACAAGGAAATAATAAGTGCCCCCGCGGTTAAAACCTGATGAGGCAACCTAGACGTTCCCGCGTAAAAAGGGTAGATGTATAAATTGGTAGATGTTGTAGGGGAAATCAATCTCGATTTGCTCAACCCGGGCGCGCAAGGTGGTATCGGTATTGTTCTACGCGACCGAAGTGTTTTTGGCCTAGTTTATACGTCGCGCTATCGTCGAATTTAATTCAGACGAGTTTAATTCCAGGTCCTACTTTAAAATAAATTCGACGATAAAGCGACATCTAAAACGAGTTAAATTCGTCTGTTAAAGCGTCATCAGTTTATCCGTCGCACCAGCGTCGCGTCGAATGAAATGCATACCTTATTTTCGTACATTATTAATTTTTATCTCTGACCAGGTATATTGCATTCCGGCTGAGAAGTAAATTCGACCATAATTCGACCCATTAATTTCGACGCGTAAAACCACGGTACAATTAATGTCGACGGAAGGACGAATTTAATTGGAATTAAATTCGACGATAGCGCGACGTATAAACTAGGCCTTAGAGTCACGAAGTAGAAACTCGCAAGGAGATCCAAAGTGCTGTTCGGGTTAGCGATTGAAAAGTCAAACATTGAAGCAGATCTGATGCAAATCGAGTTGCCTAGCTCAGAAATTGATTTGTCCGGACACAAATTAGAAACGGGGGCGACGATTTGTCACACGCAAGCCGGAAA
>OX421449.1:4539859-4577359 GCA_949126865.1 Montipora capitata | reverse complement strand
CATGTGGGCCGAGTTTCAGTCGATGTTGGTGGAAAGAACAACTTAGCGAAAAAGTCTTTTGGGAATTTCAATGGGAGGTTGATAACTGCTAATTCGCGCTGACTACCCATGTATCGGTTACATCATTCAAAATCACAATGCGATATAGCTCAACCACTTCTAGTTGCGTTTGACTGCTACGTCTGTTTTTATCGTAAACCGTGCATGTTGCAAACAGAAGTTTACTGTTAAACCATTTTCTGTTCGGCTGGATAACAAGCCGCGTCGCCATCTCGATCAATTTAAAGACTTTCACTGCTCCTCAGTTAACACTCCTGATATGCAAAACCAACATATTCATATATCATCATCAAACCTGCATTTACCCTCGGATTTTAGAGTAGCTTGGTGTAGCTAGTATCTCCGCCGAGCATTTACTGACCCTCCCAACCCGATGATGATATACTACAGAGGACAGACCCCAACACTGGGAAGTCAATGCCCTACTCTTTGCGAATAGTGCGTGGGTCAGCTGTGGGTTCTCTCACGTACCACAGTCTAATGAAAATCTTCTGAAAGGGTTATGAGACGGGGCCTACGGTTTATCGTCATTATCCGAGAAGACTAGAGAGTCTCACCATTTTGCAGATGTAATTACAAAGGCAGCACTTTCTCCTGAGTCAGTATGAGTTTTGACTTCGCGATCTCCCGCGGCACTGAGCTACTGAGTAAACCGGTCGGAGGTGTATTGTATCTCAAAGCCACATGCGCGGTCTTGGCAGTAGGTCAAAGCTAACTTTCGTTTTACACTGTTTGCCAATGTGTACACGGTATCTGCTGCAAAAGAGAGGATGAGCAATGTTGACAATATTGTCTTTTCATTACAGTAGCGTGATCAAAAAGAAATCATAAAAGAAAAAAGGTCGTTGATAGGCTAGCAAATTTACGTTAGGTAGTTTTCTGCTAGGAGGTAACTACTTCAGGTGGTGCGAAAGGGCATCCAGTTTAAAGATATGATAGAAATAAAGAACGGTTGCTCTTTGCTGTATACTCAAACTAACTTTTCCGCGACAAATGCAACAAATATCGGTTGGCCTTCATTGCCGGCCGGATACATTAAAGACCACAGTGTATAATCTTCTGGCTATTTTTTGTAATCTTTTATTATAATATTCAACTGTAAAGCAGTTAAAAATAGAAATCACTTTTACTTCCAAAGCATCACCTGCTACGCTTGAAATTTTTCCTTGCGAATCACCTTTTCTGTGACGCAGGAATTCTCCATGGAGACCGACCAAATTATCCACTAGAATTGCACAGTTTATTATCGTTATCAAATAAATCTCCCTTTATGGAGACGGATACCATTGTTAGAGGGCCAAACATCTCGGAAAAGACTGACAACTTGCCTATTAAAATTTAAGAACAATTCTGCCCCCACAACCAATGTAAATCTCCTTGTTACGCACAACAGATTTACCATTCTGACAAGAAAAATACATTTATTCCTAGTGATATTTCTGTTGTCTTAATTTTATATATCGGAAACACAATTGTGGAACAATCCAAAACTGAACACTCACCTGAAGATATATTTTCCGGGATATTTCTCGGTGTTAGAGTAAGTTGATTTTTTTTCCGGGAGGAGGTGAATTATTCAAATTACGCAAATCGAAGATCAATTGTTTCTTCCGTACAAACCAACTGTTTTGCACTCGTCTTCTGATTGGTTCTTCGTTCGCTTGCAGCAGTTGTTTCGCCATGTTGTGGAGTTGACATATCGCGAAAATGTCCTTGCTTTTGCTTCTAAAAACCTGCTCAAATCTTCGGGGAAAGTCTGATCGTGTAGCCAGGGTCACTTTTAGAGGTATGTTCCTGAGAACTTTCATAAATTTGCTAGCTGTCAAAAGCTGTAAAAGATTTTGAGGGCCTTCTTGTGTTGTGAGCGACCCGATCGATCGCTTATGACAAACTGATAAAAATACGTGGGATTTGCGTTCGATCAGAGCTTCCCTTTTTATCGATTTGTCTCGCAATTTTTGGGGATTTTTTTATGGTCCTTTATTAACAATAAAAGAACTTCCTCATTTTTGAAATTATACCGAAGTATTCTACGCTTTTTTGTCGCTGTTCTTCGGCTAGTAGATATTTAAGTATTCAAGTTTGATATGTAATCTCAGTTTGGTAAGCTTAATTTATATGGCAAAAAAGGCGAAATTCGCGTCGATGTTTAATTTTTTGCAGTGTTTCGCAAGAACGATAAACGAAACATGTCTGAATCTTCTGTTATACGGTTTTTTTTTCTTCAAAGAAATATTTTTTTCCTTCTGTGGTACTTGTAATACTCAACTTTATACAGCTTGAATGAATCATTTCAGACACGACAGAAGCTTAATCAAAAAAATATATAAACCCAAAATGTATGTGATTAAAAATTGTCCGATAAATTCTTTATTGAGAAGCTCAATATTGGTTTCCTACTTGAGAAGCTTAAATAATGTACCTTTCACGGGGAAAATTCGTTTGTGAAGTGACGTTCCTTTTCATGAACCGCAGGACTTGGAAAACCTTTCAACCGTGACATCTATATATCCTTGCTCTTGATAGAGGAACTCTTTACATGTATGTGTACCAGCTTTTAACAAAAAGCGATTATTCTTGTGTTCTTCATCGATGCTTCAAAGCTCCCTTGAAAAATCTTTTCGCCTCAATGATCAAAATTTATATTGTCGGTCGACGAAATGTCTTCCACAGCTTCCGGGCCTATTGCATAAAGCAACATATAATTTTTGGGGGAAAATAATTTCTACCATTGTGAAATTGGAAGCGTAAATTGACTTGAAATATCTTTTTTGTTGAAAAAAAGTGATATTTATTTTGAAATACCCGTGCTTTGAAACATTTTGCAACTACAAAATTTTTGTGGTCTAAGCAACATTATTTGTGTAAACAAATTGCAATTATTAGAATTGTGTTTCTTGGAAATGAAACGTTTTGAACAACTGCAAGATGTGGTGGCTTTAGTTCACAAAATACACATGATTCTAATTAAGTTAATTCTTTTCTTGTTGTTGATCAGTTTTTTTTTCTTTGAAGCTGCCAACAGTAAAAGAAATTATAATTATATTTCTTTGGAAACTTTTTGTAAAGTGAAGTCGCACAAGTTAATAATGTTAACTAATAACATTATCTTGTAAACAATGGTAAAGTTGGATATACTGCAGGTATTGTTAAGTTTTGGTTAGAGGTCATGTTGTCTGGAGTCATTCAAAGATTTTTAGTTAATTATTCCACATTCACATGTACTTTCTCAGTAGGACTTAATTTATGTGTCTGTGAACACCATAGGGAGGTCAAAATATTTTCATTGAGAAAAATTTTTATTCTCCCTTTATGTATTTTGTGCCCCAGCGGTCTTTTATCGAGTCCTGTGACAAGTGATAGAGTCAGTAATATTGGTGAAAGATCTAATGGGTATATTATTTTATACTGTTTTATATACTATCTAGATCTCCATTAAAAATACCTGACTTGGGAAATGAATGTGTTTTATATGGTAATGAAGATTCTGTAAGTGTACATGTATCTAAGATACCAAAGTGGTATACAAATGTATTTGAATGGTATCAGTATTTGAACCAAATAATGATTATTTTCTGTTGGCTGTCTGCTTCAGGAATAATAATTATTGATATGTTGTTATCAAAATTGGGCCATTGAGTCATCAAAATACATGTGCCGTATCTTTCAAGCTGACACACTAGGGCCAAATTGTTTGAAGCTGGGTTGGTGATGGTTGACCCAAACCTATAGGTTTCTCAACTATGAAGGTTTTAAAGTACTTATCTAAAGTTGAGCTACAGAAAGAATTCAGTGCTGACCAGAAAATAGCAGCTAATATGAACTACCGATAGTCTGAAATAAAGTTAATAATATTTGTTTGCATCATATGTGCACTTTATCAACTACAGTAGGAACCAAGATTGAGCTAAATTACATGTAGGTTCACATATCAACCAGACCTGGGTTGCTCGAAGCATGGTTAGTGCTAACCAGCATTAAATACCATGAAAATCTGTAGGTTTTGATACCTCTTAACCAACAGTTAATGCTAACCAGGCTTTGAGCAATGGCGCCAGCTCCAGATTGTTAATTAGAAATAGTTCGATGCTACTAATTAAAGGTTTGAAGAATAATACATAACCATTTACCAATGCAACTTAAAATGTTACGATTCAAGACCTAGTGCTTCAACACTCACTCTTAGACTAGTGTCTTTATCATGGGCAATCTAAGACTGAAATAAGAGTCTTTGTACTCAATGATTAGTGTCCTTTCCTTTTAACAAGATGTAAATAAGTTTGAGCTAAAAGTCAACTGTGGGAAAGGTTCTAAAAAAAACATGCCTTTAGATAAAAGTTGTTTGTTGTTTGGTGGGACTGTTTGAATAATTTGCTAACATTGAAATATTTGTATGCACTTTATTGATTGGGAAATATGAAATTAAGCATTCTTTGCCTTTGAAAAAAAGTGTTGTCAGTGATACAATTTTATTGAAAATTAAGTCAATAGGGCTTGTTGACTCAATTATGATTGGGTAATTCAAAAGTGATTAGCAGAGTACCATTTAGTATTTATCTCTTTCGATCGATCGATTTGTTCAGCACTTACTCGTCTTTACGAATTTGGCTGGCCGTGAATGCGTCTCGTAACGATCTGCGATCCACTTGTTGAAATCGTTCCTGTCGTACATAGTCTTTTGTAGTTGTTCGGCTTCGATGCCAGTAGTCTCTGATAATTTAGCCCAGAAATTCATATTTTTGCCACCTCGTCGGACTGTACGGGCTGGTTCACAGTAGGCCAGCTGTTTCTGCAAAGCGTTGTTCGGCATGCGGGTCATGTGAGCAACGTATTTGAGATGAAATTTATCGGCGAAGTCACCGATGGGAGTAGCTCCGCAAATTTTTCTCAGCTTCTCATTCGTGATTTTATATCCCCAGTCCCATTGCTCTTTCAGCTCAGGATTTTCAGCTTCGCGTTTCAGCCGCTCAGCTTTCTGTTTTTTAGTTTCTCGGGGTGGTGCTTTTTTGCGCTGGAAACCGCCTTTGACCATTTTTCGAAGATATTGGTGCCAAATTGATTCTAACTTAGCGTGCTCAGCAGAGCTGAGAAGGTCAGTTTGCGCAGCGTAGAGGAGGCGTGCGCGGACGGTTGATTCTAAAATTTTTACTCGTATCCAGAGGTTGATTTCACGATCGCAGAGGATGTGTTTTATCTCAGTCCATTTTGACCATGCAGAGGAAATTTGCTCAGCGAGGGGTGGATTTTTCGCGGTGTTGTTCAGCCAGTAGCCTAGGTAGCGGAATTTGCGCACGTTCTCGACTGCGAAGCCATTTAGCGTGATGATTGACTCTTGAGCGAGTTCTTCTTCGTCAGCGTTGAAAATCATCGTCTGGGTCTTATCTTCAGCGATTTTCAGGCCGAAGCGGGTGAAAACGGAGTTCATCGCGTCGACGCTGAGCTGACTAGTTGAGGACAAAATAAATGGTGTCCCATGATATTATACATCAAAAGGGAGAAGTGATCTTTGCACTTATCTAGACAATTTAAGCGATTATCATAATAAATTGTATCTTATGGACACCTGAAAAATTCAGGCAGCTTCAATGGGGCTCGAACCATGCCATGACCTACAATCGGCGACAAAATTAGTTGAGACAGTTGCCAACAGAGCACACTGGCAATGACACATTCATTGTTTGCAAAGAAAACTTGTCCAAAAAGTATGTTTTCGGGATACCCCTCCCTCCCCCACCCTAATCAATGTTGTACCGCTGTCAACAAGGCTCATAGAAACACAACATTGTCCCGGGGATGCGGGGGAGGGGGCCATTTTCGCACCGAGCTTGAAATCGACTCTAAAGGATAAGATTGTCTCAACAATTTTGACGCCGATTGTAGATGCAATGCCAGTGCAATGCTTTACCAACTGAGCTATGAAGCCGCTCAGTTGGGAGTAGTTTGTTGGGTTCCTAGGTCCAGGGAAGAGGCTAAGCAGTGTTTATGCAGGCCTGCAGAGTTTGAATACCATCTGGACCTCACAGGTTGTTTTGATCACAGAAAGTCAAGAATTACTACATAATCATTAGTAGTGGCAGTAGTAGTTGTACTAGTGCTACAGGAAATCGTGTGAACACGAGTGCATCATTTCATGATTATTTTTTATTGGATGAGTGATGTTTTGAAAGTTCTCAAAATTATTGCATTTGCCATAGGCGAGTGCAATCTGAAAACTTTCAAAACTTCACAAGTGACATAAATCATGAAATGCAGAGGCAAGTTCATACAATTTTTTTATTTGTCATATACCGATACTCAACAAAAATTACTCCTGGCCATGACTGTGTTTCCATAGCAACTTCCATATTGCACTCTGTAACTTAGGTATGCATTTGTCATTGACCAATCAGAAACATGATATTCTGTTCAGTATGTAATGATTGTCATGACTATTATTTACCTCTGTCAACAAGTAATATTGTCACTGTAATACATTATTAACAATTTGAATATTCTTATTTTATCTCCGTAGGGGTTACATACCAGACAAGTGTAATAGAAAACTGTTCTGAAGCTGATTGGGATGAGGTTTGTTGGTTTTCGGAGTATTTACAACTGCATCATTACACTGTAATCCAGGTTGGGTGCCTGGGATATTTCCAGGCGCTTCCACTGGAGACCAGCCAACCCCTTGATCAAGTATTGCTCTCATGGCAAGCAATCCCAGCAACCTAGCCATGAGCCCCCACACCAGGCATCCAGGCACGCATCACATTGATAAATGGTGGAAGTGGGGTGGGGGGGGGACAAAAGCCTAACTGGACCAGGAATTGGCACAAAGTGGCTGGAAAAATGTCCCATGAATTGCCATGTGCTTAAGCGACTGAGTGAGCTCGAGCATGCGGCCAGACCACTACTGCTCTTTGTTGTTAACTCTGTGAAACTGCTAAACTGCATTTAACTGTTCAATTTTCAATTCAAGAATTATAATTGCTTAAAGGGACTATGTCAAGCAAAATGGTGTAATTTCATGACACCCAAAATGTCCAAAAAGTGGAATGAAACACTGCAATGACCAACTACAGCTGTTGCAGAACGACATAAATTAATTAAAAGAAATACAGCAATAGGAAAGAGAAGCACAGATGGACACAAATGGACAAGATTGAAATGGATAGCATTTGCAATGGTTATCTTGAAAAAAAGTCAACCAGACATTTTTCAAGTTTATGGCAAATCTCCTGGATAAAGGTTGTTTTTGCTCAGAATTGAATCATCTTGTCTGTGATGTGACGATAATTTTATTCATAAAGGATTTCCACATTACCATTTTCAAGATTTAAACTTGTGATTAACGAAAGATTTTCCCCTAAACACCCTAAAATAGCATGACATAGCTCCGTTAACATTTAGTCTCGGCTATCAGGTCATATGCTGTATGACTTCATTAAATGGAAGCTGATTACAGTGGTCGTTTTGTAAAGTTGCAAAAATTCATGATGTAATATAATTTGATCAACCAATAATTATTATTATTCCAATGAACACTTTTTGAACATGAGATTGTTGGTTATAGCCATCTCATATCCTGTGCACACTCACAGAATAACATTAATTAATTAAAGTAACGCTTTACAATGAAAGACTTGAAGAGGTTTTATAAATTAAATAATACACTTAATGTAATTGTTTTTTTTTTTTTCATGTGGTTTCGTGGCATGTTTACAAGGTCGCATTTCATGTTATCAGATAGATAAAACGCATGATGACACTAATCCACATCGGAATGTATTTGGCCCCGATTGAATCGGTAATGGAGTTATCAACATCGGAAACGGCAAAAAAGGACGATAAATCTGTACTGATTCCGAAACATTGGAAATTAATAAGATCCGTTTCTGATAGTCAGGTTTCCCGACCGAAATTTGGACGTGTTCCCTAAACCCATTGATTCCAGGGAGTCAGACTTAAGATTTTACTCTGTCTAATGCCAGGCAATTTTACTTGTCAACGGGGGGTGGTTCAGCTAGGAGTCAATGGGTTAAACTTTTCCGTGAATAAATACATTGGGTTTCAAGTTTGTTTGAAGGATTTTCGATGTTCAGCCCGGTAGCCGGGGTTGCCGGTGTTTCTTCAGTTGATCGCAAACTGCTTAACTTTTCCATGCTGCTGTATTCATTTTATTTTGATAACAAACTGTTAAATAAGTCACAGTTCAATGCAAAACACCACATAAATCCAGTTCCTATTTGACCCATTCAACCTTGGTCCCCTTTTAAAACGAAACAAACTCTAGTTTGCCATGGTTTATATAGATTTTTGTGCATGACAAGTTAGTATTAAGTAACTTGACCCCTGAAACGTGTCAACTGTGTATAATATGTTAATTGCTTAAGCGAGTTTCTGCATTGTACATGTACATTAATTTGCTATTAAAAGATCTGTGATTTACTTTTGAGCTCTTGGTTTGGTATTAAAGTGCGTTCTCGAGACACAGACGTTCTTTTGACTTGCACATTGCAATGCAGGAGTGTGTGACAAGCCAAAATATTGTCTCCTATTGTGTTTGCACGTTCTTACACAAGCTGCTTCAAGCACAAATGCATGGAAAAGCAGGTTTACTTGGAAATTTCTAGAGGAAAACAGGAATGAGGTATCTTTTTTTGGGAAGCAGCGTCTATCCGTTTTTGAAAAAGGTCAATTTGTTAGCTAAGGTAATTGTGCGAACTTTGCCTTTTCGATGTAAGCGAACCTAGTGCATATAAAGTACGGTGGGCAAGACCTACCAGGCATATCTTGTTGGAAAAACAGTTGAAAGTCTCTTTCATCGCTTTCTCTGACTCTCCGATGGTCCGAGTTGGCTCTCTCAAACTAGCGGCTGCTATGACGAAATGATTAACACGGTAAACACGACTGATATATGACAGTTGGTTGTAGATGTTCGCCTCACTTTGCTACTTTTTGGCCAATATATTTTGATTGCCTACAAAGATTTCCTTTTTTACACATTTTTAGGTAACACAAATCCAAGCTATAAAAAGGGATATTGTACAAAAATATAGTTTATGTCACGCTGTCTTTTAGATTTTCGTTTTCAAATAATCCACTGTTTCTTCTCGTGACAAATTTGACAAATTTCGTCTCTGGTCGTGTCAAGGGAAATAGAGGCAAGTGTTCGAAGATGTAACATTCAATTTTCGATGAAAGAAGACACATGTACAAAACAGAGAAGGTCAATAAGAGCCTGAAGACTGTGCATCGAAAACAATCAGTCACACTTTGCTGTTGTCAATAATAAACATTACATGACAAAATGCTAAAGGTCAGTATTTCAAAGCAAGACCGCTGATTTAAACTCTCTGCAATCTAATTTGCTTACCACAGCCCGATGAAGATATGCGACTCGTTGCCGATGCCGTTTCATTCAGCACCAATAAAATCGGGGCAAACATTCAGCCATTCGGAACCCAATTGATTGGAATTGGTGTCACCCAATTCCGAAATTTGGACGCGTTCCTTAAATATTGTTATGTGTTATATGAATTTTACATATTTCTAAGTTTTTTTCTTATTCATCAATGATGGAAAGGTGTATTGGTGCCCGTGGGAAATTATACAAAGCAAGTTTCTTGGCAACGGGTGAAAGGAGACTCTGATTTTAAGTTGTCCTTTTGCTCATTGCCAAGCAACTTACTTTCTAACTTTTCTTGTTATTTTGATTTTTGTCATTTGTGTTGTTTATCTCTTGAACTGCAGGACTTTGAGTGGCCCTTGGAGAGTCCTTTGGACCCCAGCGAATTCATTGAGATTGAAGTGTACAACTTCAACAAAATATTCAACAACAGGTTGGTCTCCGTTCTAGATAAGGGATTGGTCTCAAGACACCAAACTTGATTTACACATAGTTAATTGTTAGTGAAAATGTCAGGGGTAAAACTGGGTGGTGGCCAGGTTGCTAGAGGCATGTACAAAAGTCGGACTGGATCAACTCAGATCGCTCACCTCGGTTCAACGTAAAAAACGTGATAGTGATAAGGCTTTGAGAAATCACCCTATCCCTAATCTTTAAGCTAGCCTTGGTGAAAGCGGGACAAACATCGAATAGTTTTGGCTTACAAAACTGTCTTTCGTTCGATCCAATGTGAATAATCCAAGTTGATCCGCTCTGACTTTTGTACCTGCCTGGTCGCTAGTGGTAACTGAAAACGCACCAGCTGAGGGTGACTGCAAATTGAGGTCTAATCGTACTTGTAATATGTGACTATGATACAAAATAATCTATCCCAATAAATTTTGAAGTTAAAAAAATAATAACAAGAAGTGTAATTGAGCTGCCATTCTTTTCTCTCCCCAACTCTCATTTATTCTGTAATGTCCAACATTCGTGGCAAGTGGAGGTCAGGTGCGCTGGGGATTGCCAGAGGCCTGTCCCACAACCCCTGAGCTCCACCCCACTGGACCACCCATGTGGCCAGCAGTGTATGCAACCCAGCTGTGAGCCCCCACATGTACACCCCATCACAACTGGGTACCAGTCACACTGAACGGAATCCAGTGGAAGGAAGATGAAGAACTGATAACAGTACTGTACATACAGTAATAAATGTAATAATAACTATGAAAAATTAATAAAATCAATAAGAAGTTGTAATTAAACACTACATGTAGGGGATAGTCTAAAACTTCAAAAACTTTAATAATCCCATTAGGTTACACATTTCAATCATAGATGATTGATTTGAAGTAAGATATGTCAAGGGCATTACATGACTGCTCAGTGATGCAAATTTTGTCACATTAATATCTCTTAGTCTGTAGCTGGTCAGGAGAGACCACAACACACCTGTATGTTCTTTAACAGTGTCTCACTGTTCCTTTGAAGTTTCTGTGACAGTAGCTACGTAATACAAACTTTTGCTTCTTGCTGTGTTGTGTGTTTTTGTTTGATAAAAAGGTATTCATTATTGATTATTTCTTTTCCTCTCTTTTAGATTGGTCGGAGTATTTCGTATGGTACTCCAAAAGCTCATACAAGATGGGCACCTGGAAGTCATGGAAAGTCTCATAGATATGAACAACACAGTGCTTAAGGTTAAACACTTCTTATTTGTATGATATGAAGAATGATCATTCATCATTGTGTGGCTTGGAATTGTTTCTGCCATTATTGCTTGTTGGGTTATGTTGAATTACATGTATGTCGGGATCCGAGCCAATCAAAAATAAATTATTGTAGGAAGCCAAATTACTACCAATTACATTGTTACACATTGACCAGTCAGATTTTCTGTGATTAGGCTTCCTTGTGTCGATGTATGTATTTTTTTTTATTGATAAGGAAAGAAAAACTCAATCATTAAATTAAATTTCAGGCAACTGTTGAACTGGAGTTACAGTATAATCCTCCCGAGGGGAATGTTTCTCAGTGGGTGAACAACATTCACGATACACCAGATGCCCTACCTCAGGTTGGATATATGCCAGACACCCAGTACCAGGTGATGGATCCATACAGTCAAGAACGCAGAGGCTCCTTCATTAGTGCAGGAAGTAACTATGGTGGTAAGGCTTCTAAAAGCCAATCAATGACAAGTTTACCCTCCAGCAACCACCGGCAGTTGCGGAAGGAGTCCATGCCAGCATCTCTTGGAGGTGGAGGAGGAGGAGGAGGGAGGTTTATTTCCCCTGAGGGTACATTACCGTTTGATGCCATGTTGAAAGGTGATGGAATTGGCAGTCGCCGAGGATCACAGATCAGTATGCATAGTGACCGCAGCATGAGCATGAAATGGTACGTGACATAATGTCAGTGTGTTATTAATCAGAAAAATGCTTTTTTTGTTTAGATGTGATGGTGTTTATAGAGTGATTTTGTAATACAATAATATTGTAGATTCTTTGCATACACCCATTAAGACAGAACTTCTGCATTGCTCAAGTTTCCTGACAATGTTTCTTGCAGTAGTCACGCCCATCCCAGAGTACGAGCTGAAAAGAAAATGTCAGTGAGAGAACAAGATTATCAGGTTGGTTTCAAATTGCCTTTTGTTTGAAGAAGTGGACCATTTGCTGTGTTAAGCAGTAGATGATGATATCATATCAATGGCATGTATTTATCTTGTTTATAAATTTTTGTTCTTGTTGTTGTTCAGATACAAGTTCGTATCCTGGAAGGACGACAATTTGCAGGAACCCAGATTGATCCAGTTTGCACAGTGAATGTTGGCAATCAAAAGAAGAGCACAACAATCAAAGAACAAACAAATTGTCCATTTTGGGATGAGGTAAAAAAGAATTCTGCTATGTATGGGCCACTTTAGTCTTGTGTGAGTCCTAACTTACTTAATACATGTACCTCCCTTTCCCGCTTCTTACATACTCACCTATCTATGGTACTTAATTACTAACCCACTCTAGCTTACAGGTACATTGCACCTATTCTCAGTTGGTTTTCACATGATAACTTGGCAGTGACATTGCTGTCCTTAAACAAATAAACTTACAGCCATCTGGCTTTCCCAAACTAATCCTAGGGAATGTTGAACGCCATTATTATGCGAACATTTTGTCTTGGTTTGGTTAGAAGGCATACTTTAGCCAACAATCATGTGCATGAATAGAATATCTAATCCCCTGTACCACCAATCTACCTGCTTGTCTGGTTGCCTTCCTGTCTGCCTCCTTACTTACCTAAGGTCTCTTAAATGTACTTACTGATCAATGTATCTTCCACACTGTACAAAGGTGGCTACCCCACCTTCACTACACTATTAAATACTTATACACACAATATACCTACCTACCTATACCCACCCTCTTTCCTACCTACTTGCCGATCCATCTACACATATTTGACATACGCGGCACCCAAGGAACCCATCTACCTACATGTACCAGGACCAATCCATTACCTAACTAACCGACTCAAGCTGTATATGTACTTACCCACTAACCCATACTTTACCTGCCTTAGGGTGCGTTCGATTGACCCTATTCCGGAATAAGAATACGTGGAGTGATGATTTAAAACACTATGTATGGCATTTTGCAGCAACAAGAAAAATAAAGCTATGTTTAAAATAGCATTTTAGGAGATGTTTGACAACATTAATGTGAATCCCCGCAAAAACGAAGGATTACTAACTTCTATTCCATGTGTTCCAATTCCGGAATACGGTCAATCGATTGCGCCCTTAGTTACATGCAAGAGAACTGTAATAGTTTATTATTAATGAGTACTTTGGTAGCTCATAGCGCTGAATGTCTATAGTTTCAATTAGTATATACTAAAACAGTGGACAGCGTTGAACGCGGGCGCTGATTGGCTCGTCAAACTCCGAATATCCTGTGCTATTTACCTCCGAGCAACTCGGAAAAAATGGCGTCCCGATTTGCATCTGTGACAAGTGAAGAAAACATCCAAATTAATTTTTTGTGCTGTATATTATCTCACTGTTTTAGTATATACTAAAAAAACTGTTCACCTCAGTGTCGGTGGCTAGCGTTGGATATTTACCTCGCCGCTTTGCGGCTCGGTAAATATTGACCGCTAGCCACCTCCACTTCGGTGAATAGTTGTTAATTATTAATTAAATAAGTAACATTCTAAATCATCAATAAGCTTCCAACATACAGTACCTTCCCTTACCATCCTACTGCACCTAATCACATTGTGCTTGCTTACCTGCCTACCTACCCACCTTTTATCTACTCACTGACCCATACTGCACCCACACACCTGGCTACATCCCCGCACTTACTTACTTACATGTACAGTTGTCTAGTGATTGTGAACTTATGTATTATGGTCTTGTTTATATTCTTTCAGTTCTTTGTCTATGACTTCAAAATGCCACCCATGGTGTTATTTGACAAGATCATTAACTTCCAGGTAGCTTTTTCATCAAAAGTTATTTTCGAACCATGCTTGAATTAGGATGATGATGAGACATAATTTTCATTTTGGTTTATGTGTATTGTATGTTATTGAAGATAATGGTGGTTTGTTTTTCAGGTATTCACTGGAAGAAATTTAGTCAGTCAAGGGCTACTTATTGGAGCTTTTAAGGTAATTAAGTTAATATTTGAGACAGTTTCTAGAGATGTTTCGTTTAAACTTCAATGTCAAATGAATTATCCCTTTACTGAGAATGACTGGCCCCTTTTTTTTTCTTTAGTTTTTTCCGAGCCCCTTTAAGAATCAGTAAAATTGTATAGAATTACGGGCTTCAAGTGTGTGATCTATTATAACATTTTGCCCCCTTTTTAGCTGGATGTGGGAACTGTCTATGCTCAACCAGATCACAGATTCTGTCGCAGATGGGCAGTGTTGACGGATCCTGAGGAAACATTGGGAGCTTCTGGTGCAGGCATCAAGGTACTGTATGACAGTCTACTTTGTTGTCTTAATCTGGTGTAAGCACAAATACAGGTTTTGTACATACTAGTTATGTAACACTTTCAAGTGGTATACTATGGAATATCCCACAAGTCACTTGTGTTTTCTTGGTATTTACACACTCGCTTAAAGGCTTGTATCAGATACCAAGAAAATACAAATGACAAGTGGGATATTCGACTTTATTCCATGAGAAGGGGTTGCATATTAATTAGAAAATACAGTGGTCAGCATTAGGCACAATGGGAAGGTTGGATTTGATAGCAGTGAATTGCTCTGATCGATGGGAAGGTTCATAAGATTACTGACAAATGTACAACAGCTTTCCTGCATTCTGATTGTCTGTATTTTCTATGGCATGGTATAAATAGGATTATTGAACCAGACTGAGTCCTATTCTAGCTTTTTGTCCAGAATGCATAAATGTACAATATGTAGTTTTTTTCTTCTCTGCTTTGTTCCAAGCACTAGGTTTTTCTCTCGTTTTTCTCTTCCCTTAAAAAATGTTTGATTTGATCTGCCTTAATTAAAAAAATTGATATTCAGTGATTTTCAGTTTCCCCATTAGAAGAGCTCTAAGTAGTGATAAGCTATGTAAGCTTGATACTTGAATAAAGTGGATTGCCCTGTGAAACCTACTCTCTCCTCTATTTCAGGGCTACCTAAAAGTTGATATCACTGTTTTAGGCAAAGGTGATCCAGCAAAGGTGAGCTGGGTCTATTGAATTATGTGTAATGCATTTACATGTAAATGTTAAATCTAATGTGAATATTACAAACCCCAACTGTAAATGCCCTGTTGTACTAAGTTTTGCGTACTTTTGACTTATTTTTCTTAATTAATTCATCTTGTGAAATTAGTCATAATTTAAAAGTGTAGACTGATTCGGATAAAGATAAGCAGGTCCACAGTTTAACTTACAGTTCAACAGCAGCCTAACTGAAATCATATTAGTCGTGTTTTAATACAAATGACATGTTCCATCCAAAAATCCCTTTGTTTTGTCAAACCTGCAAGGCTCTATTTAGTTCAAGAAATTTGTCTGGCAGGATAGTGTGTTCTGAAGTTATTATTATTATTATTATTATTATTATTATTATTATTATTATTATTATTATTATTGGGGGAAATTAAAGTCACTATCAATTTTTTTCAATAGGAACCTCCAGGAATCAAGGACAATGATGATGACATTGAAGGGTATGGCAATGGCAATTTAAATTCCTTGTTGTTTTCTCTCCAAGCAATGTATTGAGCAAGAGTATTAAAAAAGATATAAAGCCCAGATCTATTTTTGAAAAGTGTCACTATCATTTCTGCAATAGTATGCCAAAAGCATTTACCGGTATTACTATTGTAAAAGAGATTTATGGAATTCATCCTATCTAACAGAATAGTGCAAGTTTGACCTGTCTCTCTGTAGGTGCTTGCCTGAGCATCCATAAAATGGCATGTGAAATATTCTTACCATAACTTTTTTCCTGCTCACCTTGAAATCTGCAGAGCAGCCCAGAGGTGTTAGAGTTGCTTCTGGCATGTGCTTCTTTTGTCCTTTCTATACTGTACTTTCCACATCCATAACTTGATAGACATACACTTATCCTGAACCATTTCTGAAACAAAAGTTGCAAAAGCCACAGCCCTGACCAGATGAGAATGTATTTTCTCACAACATCTGAACACCCTAAGTAGAGGAACTGTTGGCAGGAATTGGCCCAAGGATAACCTGTATATTAAGTACACTACATGTACATGTAATTTTAGACTGACCATTCTACTGGGACAACAGCTTGCATGGCTTGTATAGTTTTGTTCATGTCTAATCCTTTTTTTAGCAATCTGCTTTTACCTGAAGGAGTTCCTGCAGAAAGACCAAAAGCCAAGATCATTGTAAAGATTTACAGAGCAGAAGGCCTTCCAAAGAGTATGTGTCCATAACGTTTTGGATGATTTGGTGACAAATAGGAAATGGGGATGACAGGCACATGGGAGATATTGTAGGGTGGTGGGCAAGCAAAACAGAATTGGGAGAGATTAATTTTAGTTTACAAACATGACATGCAGTGGTAGGACATGAGCTGCAACCATTGTTGAGAAGGAGAGAGAGAGAGAGAGAGAGTAACTTTACTACAAAATTTAATATATGACAGAGAGCAGAAGATTGTTGTAAACTTGTCAAATGTTCATCAACAGGGATACGAGTGAAGGTAGATGTTGTTTAACCCTCATAGAGTGAATTGGTTTAATTCAGAATGATATTAATTTTCTTTTGGTTTTTGTCTTTTGAACAGTGAACAGTGGTCTCATGGCCAATGTCAAAAAGGCTTTTACTGGAGAGGTAGGAGTGCACTGCTCCCTGACAGCTGTCTCACTCTTGATCCTAGGAATGACTTGATATTCTTTTTCTCGCAGGTGCGAGATCTGGTGGATCCATATGTGGAAGTGTGCTTTGCAGGACACAAGGTGAGCCACTACTAGATTGCCAGTTACAGTCTCTAATCAATTTTTGTTATAATTGCACATAAAATATTTAGTTTATTATGTACATGTACAAGTTCCTGTCATTAGATTAGTCTGCAGCTGAAGCCATTTATTTTTTTTAACTGATGTCATAGTGTTTTCATCATCATCTCCATGTTGTTCAACAGTCATAGCACTTTTATTTCATGTATATGTTGTAGTTCAATTTGCACTTTGGTACAATTTGTTTTTGAACTGGTACAGAATATATTGAACTGGTACAATTTTAATTGTACTGGTGCAAAAACAGTGAAGATAGTTTAATGTTTGTTGAACACAAAGAACACACTTCATTGATAACAGCTGTTTGCCATTCATTTACTTAGTTCAAGAGGTTACTGAAATAAGGTGGGCTGACGTTTTTCAAATTTACCCAAATTCAATCCATTTCAATCCTCTCCAGTTTTGTCCATCCATGTTCCTTCTTGGCTTCCCTGTGTTTTGTTAGAGTTCTTCAGTCTATAGTTTTGAACAGTTATTTTGATATTTTAGTTAATTCTATGGCCATTCGATCAGTGCTGAAATTGCCTAAAATTGCGTGACCTAGCCCCTTTAAACAATGAAACAATGACATGGCTCTCTCTCCACACTGCAGCAATAACAGGGTAGTGTTACATGTATTTACATGTAAATAGCTTTCAAGTCTAGTACAATTTATTTCTGGTGTGACAATTTAGTTATGTGCATGTTTAAGTTAGCATACAGAATTTCATGACATTGTACAACATTCGTTAATTTAAAGTATTGCCATACTTAATTGCCAGTAAGGATGTTGGTTGCAACCTCTGGCAGGCAAACAGTAGTAAACCTTGATTTTTGTTGGTCACATTACATTTAGGACCACGCAGATGATCAATGTATGTTGAAGACAATTGGATTGTAGCAGTTCATCTTGTTAAACCCTAGTAATACTGTTTTGTAAAGCACCACCTTGGACCATAATTTTATGGTAGTATTGACCATTGCCATAATTTTTATTAATTTTCTCATTTGAACGTAGGCAAGAACAACAGTGAAGAAGAACACATATGAACCAATGTGGAATGAACAGATTGTTTTCTCCGAGCTGGTCAGTGTTTGAAAGTAAAATTGGTTTTGGTGTTTTGTACACATGTACAGTGCTGGAAATAACAGTCGGTCATCGGACATTGTCCGACCAAATTGTGAAAATGTCCGGCCAATTTCACATTATAATCGGACACGATGACCGAACATCTCACCAGCACATCTTGAGTTATCTTCTTCAAGGTGTTGTCAGTCAATAAATGATGTCCGGTCCAATTTGTCAAATGTCCGACCAAAATGAAGATTTGACAGGACATATGTCCTGTGAATAAAGAAAAATTATTTCCAGCACTGCATGTACATGTTGTGGTTTAATTTTTTTCCTGTTGCAAAATTTTTCAAATTGGTTCAATTTTGATATTAAATATTAGACAAAGCAAAATGAACACAATTTGAACCACTAAATACACACTGCTGTTTCTCAGAAGTCGACATCTGACGTCATGACAAAAGAAAGTATTCTATCCATACTCTGGTCTGATGAGGTTGTTTTGTGTGCATTTTCTAGTTCCCTCCACTTTGCAGAAGACTGAAGGTTCAACTGAAAGACAGGTATTAATTCATTAGTTAGGCAGGCAGGCAGACTCTTTAAGTCTTTAACTGTGGCTGCATGTTCCAATGTTCATAGAACAGTGCAAAAAGATCTCGACTTGAAAAAACATCTTGACATCCATGTTGAACAACAGCAAATGTTTTACAACTTTGTTATAATGCGGTTAGCTACAGGTGTCTTTAGCAGTCTTCAAATCTGACTGGACTTTAAACTTGGTTGTCCATCAGCTTTGAAGCCAAGAAAAGTTGTTTGTAAACAAATTAGTGTTCTGGTCATGCAGTCATTCAACTTTCAAGTACATTCTCTCATAGACCCTAGTTGTAATCGATCACTATGGTCTGCTAAGCACCCCTTTTATTTTCAATCAGTGTAATGTGGATTTGGGGAGTGGGGCTCAGTGGCATTGTCTGTGTCCCCCACCTCTGTGATTTGATGAGGACTCATTTTCAGTCAGTCTCAACCTGAGCCTGTGGTTTTTCTCCAGGTTCTCCGATTTCCTTCCTCATCGTGGAGGATAACGCAGGAGTGAGAGCACTTGCCTCCCACCAATATGCCCCAGGGTTCCATTGCCAGACTCAGTGTCATATGTGGATTGAGTTTGTTGGTTCTCTACTCTGCACCAAGAGGTTTTTCTCTTGGTACTACAGTTTTCCCTTCTCCTCAAAAACCAACATTTGATTTGTGTTAATTTGTTGATTTCATTTTACAGTGTCCCCAATTAAGACTAGACACTTAAATAAGGGTCAAAGAGAAAAACCTCCTGGAGCAGAGTAGAGAACCAACAAACTTAACCCACAAAATTCATTTTTTTATGATTCAGAGTGAGGGAATTGAACTGTGCCACATCATCCTTGGCCACATTGGTGTGCAATCCCTGCTCTCTTGCTCTCTTGTTCTCTCTGCTCTCTTTAGGACTTGTTGCAGGATTGCATTGACTTGCCAGCTATGGGAATAGTTTTCTGTCTAGGCAATAACAGGCCACAGCTGTAGCCCCTTGATATCCCAAGCATCCATCCTCTAGTGAGCAACACTGTTAGTTAATACATTTAATTTTCAAATTTACTTTGCCTTAAGTGACTCTGTGTCGGATGAAGTCATTGGAACTCATTTTATTGACCTGTCTCGCATCTCCAATGATGGAGCCAATGGTATGTTTGCCTTTAATATTATTAATAATGCAGCTAGTCTTGTTAAGTATCTTTTTACTATATTTTTTAATCATGGTTAAATTTAGAGACTAAGACATTAGGAGATTAGGCAGATTATTTGAAATGTAAAAATAATAATATAATTGTGCTTATCTAATAAAAACAGTAACTATTTTAATACTGAGTGTATAATTTAATAATTATTCTCTCTCTTATTAACCTTATTTTTAATAGAGCTTAATAATAAACATCAATATTTATTTAACATGTCAGCTCTTTTATTAACTAAAGTACATTTTTAACATGTAGTATGCATCCAATATGAAAATTTATTGCAATATAATAATTATTGTTACATTTTTGAGGGTGTTGCTTAGACATCTCTTTAATGGCATGGATTGCAAATGTGTGACTATTTTTCTCTTGGTATACACCATTTAATTAGATGTCAAGAAAATCCATTTTTGACTTATGATTGGAAAGCCCACATGCATGAAAGAGTAATCATGATTGAGGAATAATTATTACTATAGTGGCCACACATTTGAAATCTCTGCTGTTATTAAAATGTTGTTATAATGACACATCTTTGTCAATTTCCTCTCATTTTGGCCCATTCTTATCTGGGATCCTATATCCAGGAATGTGTTGCTCATTACTAACATACTGTGCTCAATAATAATACTATTATTGCTGTTTTCACGTTTCCTTTTTTTCTGTTCTTGAATTGTTGCTTCTTGCTCCAATGACCAGTTTTCATTTCTTCTTCAGTTGTTTTACACTCACTTGAGCTAATGAACATTCAATTCCTATTTAGCTTATCATCTCTCATGTTTCCTTCAGTTTATCTGTGCTATTCTGTTAAAGTTTTTATTTCTTCAAACTTTAATGCCAAGCTGATTCCTTGTCTGCCAAAAGAGCCAAAGATACAGTCTTCTGTTGAATATTCACTTTTGTTATCTTGTTATTATTGTCAGCCAGTTCTAACTAAGCGTAAAACAAAGTAAACGTAATGTGAATTGCAGATTACCGTATTTGTAACACTCTGCTTTGCAAGCTTAAATTGTTTTTAGTGTTGATTTCTCACACAGTTTGCACTATCGATCCTGTAGTAGGCTGTTTCTGTGCACGCACATCACGTCCAGCTGTATGTACAGTGATTTGATGCACATGTCATTGCATGTACCTTGCATGTCTAACTTAAGCTGGCTGAACTATACAGGGTGGCTCTGCGAGGTCTATATTCCTGGCTCAGGCATTAAAGTTCCGGGCTCCGTACAGGCTCCTGGTGTGTATTCATTGCTGGCTGCTTCTCTAGTTCTTAATCTATGTTTAGTAAAAACTAGCACCTCTTGCATGCATATGTTGGTGTATCTGCACTTAAATTAAAAATGTCAGACATGTGAATACCCTTTTGTACAGTACTTCTTTTTGCACCGTATTATTATGCAAACTACAGATACATAAGACTAGTGTAACTTGAAGACCACAAAAAACATACTAGAAGTTCATACCCCAGTTTTGGCATGGTGTTAAAGTTTTCATACTGAAAGGTTGAATCATTCAAATGTCAAGATCTTTCATGCTTTGTTGCTTTGTCACTTTTTTCACATACTTTTCAAAAGTTGCACCGGTATTTTTAAAAGGTTGTTAAAAGGGGGCTGTGTTGGGTAGGCCTCCCAAAACCCACAAAATCAATTGAATTGAATAGCCAGAAACTTTGTAAGGATTTCAAATTTTCTTCCAGTTAACTTTTAAAAAATGTTAAATGTTCTCTACATTGTCTTTACTGTTCTAATTCTTTACTTAAAGATAGATCTCCTAAAATTGTTTGCACTCTTCCTCCCTTTTTGCAACTGGTCATTTATTTTTGTACACAATTTTTCTTTGAATCTTTTCAAGTCCTGCTCTTCTGTTATTATGTGCTTTATTGGGCTTGACGGACAACATACTTTCCCCTTTTCTTGCCTTTCTTTCATACGTGAGAATTATAATTATTGTAAATAGCCCTCCTTTGATATATCAAGAGGTCTCTAAAGCAAAGATGACTTGGAGAACGTCACCGAACACTACAATAATTGTGTGTTGTTCCTGACCAACAAAGTTGGGATTATTCCAAGTTATTCCACATGGATAGTCTGTGCCTTCCCCTGAGGAATAAAATTGGTTTCAATGGGGAAGATGTTTATAACTTATTTTTTTGCAAATTTATCATCTGGTGTTCGTGTATTGTAATAATAAGTTATTATTATTGATGATTTAAGGCTCATTGTCATCTGGTTATTATTTTAATATACCTGTATATGTATCCCAGGGACTGTTAAAGAAAAAAGTTTTTGACAAAGAAATGACTTTATAAATCATCATTTATTTCATCATCATGTCGTGGGTTGTCTCATTTTATATAATTCGAGGAACTCTTTCAGTTATTATGGGAGCCTTATGGACATTTTCAACCCTAAAATAAAGCCAAAATGTTTTTTCACAAAATCATGGACTTTTTTCACATGACAGTCAGTTACCCTAACAAAAAAATATTATTTCACAAGTTTTGAGAGAGAGACTTAAAAGTGGAAACCTAGTTTAGTGGTACACCATTTCATTAAATTATGAGTAGAAAAAATGTGCATGATATAAACTATTTGAGTGAGAAATTGAAGATATAGAAAATCTATTCAAAAAGCTATCTGTTCCATCCACAGTTTGGACTGTATTTTCCAATTCATTTCCTGTCTTTAAGTTAGTTTCAGAACTGTGAAACCAAAGTACAAGTACACTGTAACAGATTGGCAAGCTTACACTCATCAACTTTCTATATAATTATTAGTCTTTCCTATTTTTGATTTGGCTTCCAAATGTAGTCCCATGCCAGGATGACGGGGTAGCCTTGTTTATGTCACTTGAAAGTGTACTGGCAGCCTTACCTCAGGGAAATGAACCAATGGAATGGATCCATTGTATGTTAGTCACACAGGGCTTATCACACTTCACATATTTAATACTCAGAGTGTTCTTGCTTGATGCCTCAGGAGCCATGTAGGAGAAAACAGAGAAATGGTTTTTTTTTTCTTGTAAATTATGTGGGAATTAAATACTAAGTAAACATGGCTTCTGGTCATTTAAGCAAAAATTCTCTGTAAGCTTTTGAGCAGGCAGCTTAATGTTTGTTTTAGTGTGATTGGGAAGCTATGAGGCTATGAGAGCCTTCCTTACAAGTCCCAGTTTGACTGTTTGCATGGCCACATTTTTCCTCTTGCATGAAACAAACTGAAGGATGCCTGCTTTCAGTCTATTTATCCAACATCCTGGTCTCTCGGTTTTGTTGCCTTGATGTCTGGATTGGAAAATGTTTCGCCAACAATAAGCTGGTGCATCTGTGATTTTGTTTGGAATTCTCTGGTAAAATTGTGGGGGCATCAAAAGAAGTGCAGACTTTTTATTAACAAGCCAGTGAAAAAAACATCAAAACAATGCAGGGAAATAAATTCATTGGAAAGAAGAACTCAAGAAGCACTATGAATTTGTTTAAAAAAAAAAAAATATATATATATATATGCGATAAGAGGCCCAGAAACCAGGTTTGTTGTGGTTGTTGCAAAAATGAATCACTGTCACCATCTCACATTGTGCTTTCGCAGTTGCCAATACTTTTTGTGATAGATCATTGACATTATATTCCAAGTACAGACTGGGTTCATATGTCTTAATTTCATTAGATGCACATTAATATTTTATTTAGTCCAATATTTTTGTCAAGACTTAAATGGTTATATTTAGCTTTAGTATATTTCTAGTGCTTTGGTCATTGATTAGTTATTGTTTTTAAAGTAATTTGAAATTGAATTGAGCTTGAACCAGATACCCAGTAACAAGTACTGTGGGTTATCGTAAACAATTCGTACTGATGAAATGTAAGGGCTGTGACATGCAAGTTATGGTCTGTGTTTTTTGAATTTCAATTTATCTAACTAGGACAAAAATGATTGAACTTAAAAAAGGCACGGTGAAACTAACAATGCATACAATTACATTGTATAGTCCTTGAAATTGCCTATTTTCAAAAATTATCCGACATTTTTATGCAAATCAGGCTTATTTACACTTGAATGGTTTCCACCAAGAAATCACAGAGTGCTTGCTGTTTTAAAAATATAAAGTGTGGCATGATGTGAAGGAAAGAAAGCAGAGCTGATTTATTTGAGACAGGCTGGAGCCTGAACTGAGATGTGATCATGCTAACTTGGGATTAATGCCAAAGCTACTTTTTAGGAACATATTTGTCCCTCCATTTTTTTGCCTCTTAAAAGTTATTACAATAATAAGAATAATGTAATAAGTTAATTTTCCTGGTTCAAGCTTGAAACATGGTACAAAGATTCATACTTACAGCTGTATGAAGTTCGATCATGTTTTGCTCAATGTATGTTTTTATCCATTTTGTTTTCTTTTGCTTTTTGTATCCATTATTTGCCGGTGGTCACTATGCAACATGTCGGGGTGACATCGGTCTGTGAAGTTCATAAATATCCTGCTGATATTGGTAAATATGATTTTGTGTTTCATTACTGGCACCTTACATGGCTTGTTGTTGTGTTCATTTTTATTTTTCTCCTACTCATTTAGATCTACATGTACCAGCCTCCAGCCATGTTTTAATTATCACACTCACCTCTTGTCTGACCACATCAACCTTACTCTAGGATTAGTTAATTTACATTTCTTTTAAATTCTTGCCTTGGTACTTTTGACTTGTTTTGCAAGCTTTGACTTGGCTGAGAAAGACTATAAACTTATCATACTGTAAGTAGTTGGTTTTATAGACTGAAAGAATTAAGAGCAAAAGGGGTTTTTGTAATTGTGCACTTACAGTGTTTCTAGTGATGCAATCTCTTTCAAGTGCTACTATGACAAAATTTGCATCTTCCCTATCTAAGCTATTTTAGGACATAAACATGTAGTTTGTATGAGAAAAAGAATGCTGTTGACCATTTTCAAATATCTGTTTTTGTTAAAGTTTTTAAAATATGCAAATTAGCCAAGTGATGATGTCATAAACTCAAGCGAATTTTGATCAAATATGATGAAGAAAAATATCTCAGCCAATTCGTATCAAAAATACTTGACTCTTTGCAGTAAGATTCTAGTAGATGTGCTCCACAATATGAGCATACCATTTTGTTACCATGGCAACATACTGGGTTCCAGACCTCCCTGATATTAAAGGCTTTGCAGGCCACCTTTTGCATTCTATTTTGATATTTGCCAATGGTGCCTCATTTGCACAATCCTGCAATTTGTGGCCTTGTTGAATGTTTTTCTAGCTTAAGTTCACCAAAAATTTTGAAATCAGGTTGGAAGGGACTGGAAAAGAGTAAGTTGGCATGGGAACCACTTTCTTTACAGTCGTAGGTGTGTTGCCTGCAGAACTATTAGCCTACCAAGTTTCAATGGTCTTGTCTGCAAATTGACCGAGATAGCTCTATTTAATATATACTTAAAGTTATATTGGGTCGAGTGAATGACATCATCAGGTTTCTCATTTGCATATTTTACACTTTTTTAAAACTTAAATATTTCCAGAACGAATGCAGGTATTTCCAAACCTTAAACGGCGTTTTTAATCTTTCCTGGTATTATATGTAATAAACCTAAAAATTCAAGGGATATAAATTTTATCATGATAGTAGCACTTTAAGGAGGGCAGATTTTTATAACGTTCCAACGATGCAGCTGTTCAAGAAATTTGCTGGTTGTAACCAGAGAAGCTCTTTTGTCATTGTTAGCCCTGGTTTATTTTCAATCTCCAGGTAGCCATCACTCTTTTACTGTCAGTGTAATATTAGATTAATTACAGTGTGTATCTCACTGATGCCAAACGTGCCTACCGAATGAAAAGCACTGAATTATTCCTTCAATGCAACATGTTTTATAATGACCTCAAATTGTAAGAACTGACATGTCCTCCAATAGATACAGTCATGGATACTCTTCTTTTGCAACTGTTGACAAATGCATGTTGTAGTTCGTCCAGGAGTACCATAGGTCTTGCCTGTGTGCACATACACATATTAACCCTTTCGCAACCCAAACTATACCATATCTGGAAATTTAACTTTTAAAATACCACCACCAACAACAACAAGAACAAAGTGGCCAGCTCTCCCTGCACTGTTTTGTAAATAAAATTGACAATTCAAGCTTTGTACTTTGTAAACATCACTGAGACATGAAAGCGTACCTAGGACTTTTCACCCAGCAGGTCTAAAACACTGGTCACTTTTCACAGGTCACTCATTGCAGGTCATTATTTTACCTTTTGGAAGTAACCCAAAACCCTCAATTTGGCTAACCCAAGGCCAAAACTTGGTTTTTAGGCCTCTACTTATTGGAGATTGATAAGAGAGTGAACCTTAATTTCATTTTCATTTTTACTCTACAAATTAAGGTTCAACATTCTGTGTTGTGTATTTTGCTTTACTGTGATGAAATGAAAGTTGTATAATTTATTCTAATGCTGCATGGCCCATCAGAGAGTTTGTATTAGTGAAAGGGTTAATAAGTTGAATTATATGTTTGCAGGATGAACTTACCCTGAGACTTTCGCATGCCATGCTAACTATGTTATTTTGTTAGAACTGGCTGACTGACACACTTGGCCTAAAAATCTTCACCCCTAATAAAACTCTTGGTCATTTTATGTCACACTAGCAGCTAGATTGTACTTTTGGACAGGAATTCAGCATGCATGTTTGGTTTTTTGCTCAGCTTGAGCTAAATTCAGCTTTGATGGAAGAATGCTTTAATCAACAAAAAATAGTTAACCTAAGAAAGCTTATAAGAGTTTTGCAGAAAGGGGAACCCACAAAATAATAAGGATCTTGTCACATTTTGCTTGGCTCTTAAAGTCTGAAGGCTTTTTCTTTTCAAGGGCTACTTTATCGAGGCCTATAATCTTAAATTTTAGTTGTTATCTACCCTGGCTGTTGGTGGTGGCTACAAGACAATTTGGCAGAGGGATAACAACTTTATTTAAGTGTCAACGGATTTAGCACAAGAGCACTAATTGGGACACTAACAAAATTAACTCAAATCAAATCAAATATTGGTTTTTGTGGGGTGGTGAAAACTGGACTACCTGGAGATATAAAGTTTTGGGTAATTTGCGCAAAAATTGGTTCTTTTGTTCTAAGGCATGTTTATTTTTCATTCCAAGATCGGTCATCATTTAGCTCTACTTACTGTTTTCTTGTCGTCAAAATGAAACAATATAATATGTCAAGAGTGAGTTTGCTTTGGGAGGTCTTTTTTGCTTGGAATACCTTCTGGGCCACCTTTTCAGAACGTTAATGGTGTCTCCAAGCTAAATTTATACATTCATATCCTACGCATGTTATTATTACTAGATGTATAAGCTGCATTTATGTTGAGCTTTTTCCGTTGGAAATCTTAAATACTTTCATTTGTGTGTTGTTCACAGGTTTCATGCCAACGTTTGGCCCATGTTGGGTCAATCTGTATGGATCCACACGAGACTACTCTTTGTTTGATGAGCACAATGACCTCAATAATGGATTGGTAGGTGCCGAGGGATTTAATTTTGTTCTTCTTCAGTAGGGAGCTTAAAAAACGACAACAGTGATGGCAATGAGAATGTCACAAATTTGCATATTTAGTGGGCAAAAACAATAGCTTTGCACGCCCTGCATGTGCGTTTTTCCATTTCTTCGCTGTTGTCAGCAAAACAACGACAGGAAATAGCCAAATTTGAGGTTTTATGAAGAACGTCAGCACTTGAGGATAAATTTTCATTTTCTCCCCTAAAATAAATGCGGTTCCAACCAGTGTCCCTTTTGAGGAACTACCACACCCTTGTCATTTTAAAAAGGGTGAAAGAGTCAGGAAATGATTAAAATAATGTGAATTTATATTTAGAGATCATGACGTTCTTGTTGCCATCTCGGTTGTTGTTGCTTAAGCTCCCTAATGACATACTGATAAGATACTGTTTTTACTTCATTAAGAGCTACAGTGTACCCTTGAAGAAAGAGACAGGTCTTGGCAGAATTCTTATCAAGTGCTACCCTGGAAGAAATTACACACCCATTCTTACCATTGGTACACAGTGTCTGCAACCACCTTACCAAACCCTTTTGCTTCAAGGATTCCTTGCACTTTGCCCGAACATATTTTTATGTTTTCATAACCATTTCCAGAAAACTTACTTTTCAATTTGCTTTGAAAGATTAAGAGGAATGGGTTCAATACTAAGTTAATGTCTCAAAGGACTTTGCATAACTCATTTGGTAAATTAAAAAAGCATTTGTGTTAACTAAACAAGTTTTGGAGGAAATGTGCATAGTTGTGTGTGTTGGTTAGTACTCATTTTGTCTGTGTACTAGGAGTTTCATAAGATGTTGTCTTGTGTCCTTATTGAAAATAAGGAAATGAATGATATAGAATAAAAATTTGTTGATTTTCAATGAACTGTGCCACCCGGGAGAAGACAAAACATGGAGCTCTACTCCATGGAGTACCCTATGGAGTACCCCTAAAAATCACTTATTCGTCAAATTAGATACTTTATCAACATGGTGAAGCATTTAGATGCAAATACCTTTATTTATTTCGAGCTTTCCAGCTCCCTGATTGTTACAGTTCGATGCAGTTCACGGATTGGCTGCCATCTTGAAATTTCGTACATACTTCATGTATCCCTTATTGTTAGTGCAGTTAATTTTTTGTATATTTCAGATAAATATTCACTCCTGTATACACAGATAGACCTGTGTATGTATGTATGAAATTACCGTGTACAAATAAAGTTTTCCATTCCATTCCGTAAGGGTGTATATATGGGCACACACGGGCCTGAATGGGTATGCAGGGGTATACGATTTGTATGAATATTTGTCTAAAAATACACTATAATAATGGATAAACGAAATAACTACCAAACTTCAAGATGGCGGCCAATTCATGAACTGCATCGAACTGTAACAATTGGAGAGCTGGAAAGCTGGAAATAAATAAAGGTATGTACATCTAAATACCTCGCCATGTTGATTTTAAAAGTATTTAATTTAACCAATGAATTATTTTGAGGGGTACTCCATAGGGTACCTTATTACATGAAATTTTCGTGACTCGTTAATTTCGCGATTTTGAGGTTCGCATATTTCGCGACACCTTAATTTCGCGATTTTGCGAAAATTTTGCATTTTGACTCACTTTAATTTCGCGTTTTTGAGTGAGACACACTCAAGGAGCTAGTAAATGGACAGTTTGAGGATTGTACAAAAGAAGTGCTACCTGGAGTAGAGACGGAAAGCATTAGCGATGGAGAGGACCAGAACATTACCACAGAATAGCTCAAAATGATTGTTATAAACGTGTGTAATAAAGTTGCTGTTTTAGTTATTGACATAATGTGAGTCAATTAATTTTCGCGTCATGTTATTTTCGCGACATTTAATTTTCGCGTCACTTAAATTTCGCGATTTTTTTATATGGCGAAATTCGGGAAATTAACGTGTCGCAAAAATTTCATGTAATAAGGTACTCCATTGAGTAGGGCTCCGCATTTTGTCCTCTCCCGTTCCAACCTGGTATTGAAATAATCCATTCTCCTCCTTAGCTTGGTTATGGACCAAATTACAGCTGGTTTTTTAGTTATAGGGTGTCTCCAAAATGTTAACTTTGAAGGAAAAAGTTTAATGTTGGGGTTACAGGTAGTTACAGTGATTTCTTGTAAGGAATTCCCTTAGAAACATTTCTGTGCATCATTTTATCCTCTTTAGGGAGAGGGTGTAGCGTACAGGGGACGTCTGTTAATGGCTGTACAAGCAGAGTTTGGAGAATCTGCTTCAGAATCAGGCATCCGCCAGGTGGAAGTAGAGCCCACACCCCCCATCTCTGATGTAAGTTGACAACTGAATCATTATGTTTTTAGGCATTTTAAAAACCTCAAACTTAGCTTGCTGAGTGCGATTTCACAGTCTGCTAATTGGAGAGACTGTTAAAAATCAAATCAAATAAGAATGAGAGTACCTGTATCTGTAGTATATATTTTGAATTAAATCAGTTCTTGACATGAATGAACTAGTTTACCACTCACAAAACCATAGTAAGGACATGTGAACACAAAATGTTAAATTGCAGAACTGTTTTTCCAAATCAAATTCGTCACATGACTGTCCCCAACATTGTTGTCATGAGATTGAGACCACCACTATATAATAGTAATTCTCGGTAAAATACAGAAGTAATAGAAGTATAATATTTGATATCATAATTATACACGTAGTTGAAAAATAAGAGTCTGTTGGACTCTTTTAAAGGATGAACCAAAATAATAATTTGCTTGTTTCATGTGAGCTTTCAGTGGGCTGCTGTTTTAGTGTTCAATTTCTGAAGAATCAAACTGTGTGCACAATCTTAGGATGCTTTCCATTTAACAGAACTGAGCATTTGGAAGGACTAACTCTACAACGACTTCAAATTAACAAACTTGGAGTACGATATATACTCCTCCAGAAGAATGCCAGTTATTATCATGCAAGTGTTCCTTCAGATTGTTGCATTTTCATTGCAAACTGATGGGTCTACGTGGCCAGCCAGTTCTGGCAAAAGAAAAGCACCCTTAGTTAGACACTCCTTGAAAAGGGGCGTTGGGTCAACCTATCCACAAACTGACTAATGAACAAGATTAGCTTGAGTAGGAGAACATTTTTGAGTTAAAACTCTTTCCCTTCTAAGAGTGATGCCCATAGATTTTACTCTGTCTATTACGACAGACGATTCGGGGCCTGCTTCAGGAATGTAAGGATAAAATGATATTTTCTGGGTATGTTCTTTGCAGTTTTCATCCATCAGACGTCTTTTTTTATGTGTATTGAGCTGTATGGCCCCTCTGGATTCCATCCTCAAACTCTGCTCCCCCCCAAAATGTCCAAACTGGAGACTGATGCAGTTTGCTAAAGATACTTGGTTGTTATGAATCCCATGAAATTGATTAACTTACATTTATACTTTAAAAGTAATCTGTCAGTCTTCGTTCTCAGACTGCAGCTGGCAAAGAGGATTACTTCCAGTTATTTGCTTGTTTCTATGAAGCGAGCATGATTGAGAGAAAAGTCGGGGATAAGATGATCCAGTTTGAAATGAGTATCGGTATGTATTAATTTTGTTAAAAGCAATAAGGTGCTGTTTTCTTAACAACTGCATTTCAAATGAAGGTTGGGTACCCACAAGGTCAAGAGGATTTCGCTGGCCTTCCAGGCAACCCCCAGACCGGTCACATGATACACTGACAAGTGGACTGCCCTATATACAAGTGGCCAAATGCAAGAGCTTGATGTAGCTATGGGTGTATTTATCACTATGCAGTTAAACCACCAATCATCTTTCATGGTAATGTAAGAATTTGTTGTCCCTCTCAGGGAACTATGGAAACACAATTGATGGACAGGCACTGACAGCTGCAGGTGAGGGGGTGGATGAGGTACGGAGAAATGGCGAAAACCCAAATGTGCACCCCTTGACACCACCAGTCAGGCCAGTGACTAATGACAGACAGTACTACCACATCCCTTGGGAGGATTCCAAACCCTGTACACACATCAAATTTACCTGGCAAGATCACCGCAGACGGCTTTTCAACTCTAATGTGCTGCTGAAGATCTGTGAGAGACTGGTGGGTGTTTTTTCTTTAAATACAAGATAGTGGAGATTGCTCCCAACTAGGGCTTTTGAACTTACCTATTAAATATTGTAAAGTGTTTAACAATTATTCCATGAGCGCGCGTTGGATATGAGATGGTAAATAGCCAACGAGGTGCGTAGCGTCTAGTTGGCTATAACCAGTCTCATATCCAGCAAGTGCAAATGGCATAATTGTTTTATTAAATTCCTTAAACTCCCAAAAGTTTGGAAGTACGAAATACGAGTGAAAAGAGCGATAAAATCCGAGTGAAATCGAAAAAACTTGATGAAGATGCAATACAAGATGAAAGATAAAGTACCTCGTGGTCAGACAGACGCAGGCTCATCACAAAAACAATTCATACCTTTTTGCGTACTTCTAAATGTCGGAATTGATCCAAACTTTCCACAAAAACGTTTTTAGCACAATCATTTGCCATATAAGGTCAAACTAAGGTATATGAGCTGATAACCGAGATTGAGTAAACCAATCCGAGCACGAGAAATGCATTAACCGAGGTTGAGAATTTAATAAAAGCAAATACATTGTTCCAGTAATGACCTGCACATCCACTCAAGAATTGTTTCCCCTTTAACCCACTGACTCCTATGGGTGAGGCGTAATAGATTTTACTCGTCATTGGGGGGTTGTTCAAGAGTCAGTGGGTAAAAGGTCAAGTTTTTCTGCCTTCCAAGTCATATTCCCAGTTTAACATCACTGCTGAAAGCTCACCAGTTCATTCATTCAGTGGGCGGGAAATTCATCGTCGTATTTACTTTGTTAGCTATTTGAGATGCATTACAGTCCCAGAAATATTAGGAATTGGTGTCCTCTGAATATTCAGAACCTCTGTGGTAGTGCCTTCAAACTGCTAATGGTAAACTAAACATCATAGGTTTGTCTTGTATTGGGGAAACCTTTTTTTTTTCTGAGTATTCATTTATCATTTCAAGGAAAAGACATTGATGATCATAGGAGCTCTTGCCTACAAAAAATACAGTGATTACTAAGGGCAGAGTTTGTTGGCTGATGCCATTGCATTCTTTCTTGACCAACTCCCAGCTGGCTTAAGGACGGTGCCTACTATTGTTATTGCGCATACGTTCTGCGCATCTCGAGATATTCGGATTTCCTGTAGGTGCTGCTTATTAATACAAGGATATGTTTGCGCGGTTCAAAACTAAGCGGAGAAAGCAGAACTTAGCAAGTGCTCTTGGTATCCAAAAAGAAAATTGGAGATAACGCATTTTTCAGAGATAGTTAAGCTTCAATTTGGAAAAGAACGCCGTACATTGCTGTGTATTTAAGCTTAATTTTTACAAATACTGTTGATTATTTATCTTCGAAAAATGCGTGGTTAGCCCCAATTTTCTTTTTGGATTTCAATAACACTTGTTAAGATCTGCTTTTCTCGCAAATTCAGTAAACCGCGCCAAAATTGAATTTGAATTAGTAGGCACCGTCCTTACTAGCTCAGTTGGTAGAGCAGTGCAACATTATTCATTTAATTCAATGAAAGGGAAGGCTAGACCAAACGTTATCCCTATCGGGGGTATCCGCCCGCAGCCAGATGTAAATTGACTGAGAGTTGATTTTGATGAGGGAGGAAAACCGGAGTTCTCGGAGAAAAACCCTGACTCAGAGTCAGTTTTATATCGACTGAAACTCAACCCACATACGACCCGAGGCCAGGGGTGTACGCGGGTCACAGAGCTGGGAGGCGCAGTTGATAACCGCTAAACCATACTGACTACCAACGCATATTGCTCAGACGTGGGTTCAAATATGGTTCAAGCCTGGATATCTTCAGGCTTTCTTGCAGCAGCTTAAGTTGCTTAACTAAATGTGATGATCTTTCGAACTCCATTTCGTTGTTTCTTGTCACTACAGGAAGATGGGTTGACTGATTGTTTGGAGAGAGTAAAGATGGACTTGCCCAATACTTACAGATGGCTGAGTAGAGTACTTGCTGAACTCATCAATGGCTGCAAGTAAGACAACTTGGTTTTTTTGTAATATTTCATTAGCGGACAATGACAACTAAATGGGAACTAGTCACAAGGACGTGTTTGTTCTTTTTGTAATATTTCAAAGTCACCAATGATGACTTTACGAATTAATCACAAGGACTTGAAGTCAGGCTCTGACAGTGTACTATTATTGCTTTGCCTCTTGAGTCACCTTTGAGATATGTCCACAATTGAAAGCGTTAGCAAAAATTTGGTTGCAATTTGTTATAATAATTTTAGCAATAATAATTAAAACGAAATTCCTTGTTGGAAACTGCAAAAAAAATTAACAAAGTCGCAAAAATAACAACAAAGTCAAAGAGGGGCATCGCTTGTTAACATTTTTTTTTGGCATAGCAAGGTAATCCTTTGTTACTTTTGTTATATTTGCGGCATTTTTAGCTTGTTGAGAACCTTTGTTTTTTGTCATTCCTATCCCTTACTACATTCGTTATTCTTGCTACATTTGCTACTTTTTGTTAACGAATTTTACTGGCAATGTCCTGTGCTCAGTTTTTGCTAAAATTGCTATCGAGATTTGCTAGCAAATTTTTGCTAAGTAACGCTTTCAATCCTGGACATAAGTGTTACCTTTGGAGGTATTGATCCAGTCTTTAGTATGGTAAAAAGTCTGATCTGGTCCTTATCCTGTGCTGCTGGTTTTCATTCACTTGACAAGCAGCCATGTTTTTATTTTCAGTGAAGCAAAAGAAAGCGTTTGTGTAATAGAGCTCCATTTCCAAACGAATAGTTTCAGGCACAAGCATGGTGGTAGTTTCTTTTTTTAGGGTCCCAAACATGTCGGCAGTTTCGTTATGTGGAGGCCAAGACTCAATTTTGATTGGCTGAATATCTCATGAAAGAAAATAAGAAATACAAGGTGTTGGATCTTGTCTAAAACCAGTGTGAGATGGCCAAAATGGTTGGTGCAGGGACCACTAGATGATTGCTTCCCATGATGTTGAATCAGTTCAGAGTGTTAACTGCTGGGACTCTTATTTCTACAGCCAGTACCTTAACTTGGTGAAGTCTATGCCATCAGCTTCACACGTGGGTCGCACCAAATTGGACAAGGAGCGACTCAAGCTGTGTCAATATGAGGTAGAATCTGTGTGTCAGTCAGCTCAGGAACTCAAGGGAAGCACAAGGGATGATGGTCATATTAAAGACAATCTAAAGGCTGCTAATGCACTGCTTCAGCGACTGCTCAATATTGCTATTGAGGTGAGTGCATCATTTTCCCTCTCACGCCATTTATGAATTTGACACGAGATTTGGATCATTTTGATTGACCTCATAAATCGCCCAGTTGCTTCCACCAAGAAAGTTTCAGTCCAACAGGAGTAATCCACATCCTGCTGGTGGTGGTATGATGTCTTTCTGGGCTAGCTGCCCTTTCATTATAGTAAGGATTAGTCCATGTCATACAAGCTGATGTCTTTTAATGAGTTGCAGAGATTGAAGTGTACGTTGTATATTTTAAATTGTACAATATTATTGCTTCAACACATCTTTTTCGGGCACTTTACAAATTTAAATGGAAATCAGCCCCATTCCAAAAAAACTGTTTTCAGTGCAACAGATCTCTGATAAGACATTAGTAAGGCCTAGGTCTCTCAACAGGATCTTCCATGTCAATTGAAATTGGGCCATGATATCATCTGTCAAAGTAAGGATGCAATAATTTATGCCCTGATACCATGTTCCTTGGGTATGTGGAACTTGAGATCTCATCCCCATTCAGAGTTTCACTGAACCTTTACTTGCATTTCTTCCAACATTTTTCTTCTAACTTCAATTGATTTGGCGTTTCATTAGCCTCAAGAGACAACCCCAGATGTGTTCATCTGGATGCTGTGTGGTGGTAAAAGAGTTGCTTACACACGTATCCCGAGTCAGCATATTGCTTATTCGCTGGTTGAGGAGGAGAGAGGCAAAGATGCTGGCAGAATGCAGACTGTGTTCCTCAGGGTTAGCTTACTTCTTATTCATTTTCAATTCGTTTTGTGTTGTTACATGTATGTGTTGTAATTGGCGGAAAACTCCAGCGCACTCGGGCTTGAGGTGACCTTATTCATGATGCAGGCCTCATTACTATTCTCATGCAATGCACTAGTCTCCTTTAGCACAGTGGTGGTGTAGAATGGTCATAGATTTGATTCCTGTTTATAGTAGCTCTCAGATTTTGTCCGAATAATCATTGACAAATTCATCTCTTTATCTGTTAATAACACTGTTCTGTAAACTGTCCAGTGCTGATTGCCGTTGTTAGATTTGGGTTGTGGTAAATCTCTGTTTAATGCATAGGCAGAGTTTGGGGACACACTGACATTTATCACCTGTATATCGGGACAGAAGAGGAAGACGCTTATCAGAACAGCCTTACATTCCATTTTGTGCATGTCTGAACATAATGAAAAACAGTGGGCTTTGCTTTCATTGGAAAGCCGGATTGCTGAGGACGCAACTATCAAATAATCCCTTGCAAACTATTCCAACCATTCTCTGGCATGCAGCAAACAACCAATCTCCTTTTTCAAAATACTTTTCCAATGTGTTCTAGCTTCCAGGGAAGCGTGGTGATGGCCCTAAAGGATGGGCGATTCAGGCCAAGTTGAATGTTATGATCTGGCTTGGCCTCCACAAACACAAGAAAGACTACCTCAAGGACGCTCCTAAAGGATACCAGACGGTAGGATATTGTGATTCACTTTTTTGTTGACAACTAATTAGTGATGTGGACCAAACATTCCAACGATTTATTGCAATCTCAAGTGGTGATGTTGCAATGCAACAAGGACTTTCTTGAAAAAAATGTCGACACTCGACTTGTTACGATGATTTTCATTTTGAAGGGATCAGAAACGTCTGTAGAAATGTTGTTTGTTTAATTGTTTTCTTCTCTGCAGCCGAAGAATGCACACAAGTTGATGGCTCCGCCACCGAACCATCTCATTTATACAGGTAAGATTTAATTGCTAGCACTCTGCTTACTATCGTCTTCATCGCCCAGTATTAATCAATTATATTAATTTATTTCAGAGAAACAAAAGTTCATTTTGCGTGCACACATTTATCAGGCCAGGAGTTTGATTGGCAGCGATGCTTCAGGGCTTTCAGGTAAATCTTTGGTTTTCATGTTGCTATGGAGTTAACGTTAGTAGCTATGGTTACCAGAACAAGGTGTTCAACAAAATAGTTTTAAGTGAAGCTATGATCCTCGTAGTTCAGAAATTGCTTAGAGAAGCCTGATAATTTCAGAACTTCAACGGCGGGATTTGAACCCGTTACCTCTGCAATATCGGTGCAGTGATCTACCGATAGACCATTTTCGAATTCTCACGGCTGGACTGGATCTAGCATGAAATGGAGGCTAATGCGGGTAAATCTTTTCACACACAAATTAATTTTCCCGCATTAGCCTCCATTTCATGCTAGATCCAGCCCAGCCGTGAGAATTCGAAAATGGTCCATTGAGCTATCAAGCCAACTGGGAGCTGGTCATTTTTTGTTGTTGACGGGTTCAGGTCACGAACTCACAAAAAATGATCAGAAACTGATCAGGTTTTATTTCTAACCATTTTGTGATGTCGATTGAATTGTCTTTCGTACCAAGTAAGAGCATCAGTAAAGATACGTGCATGAGCTGAACAGGAATTAAGATCTTTCTGCCTTGGATTTTCTGAGAGATAATGCTCGCTCATTAGCCACACATTCTTTATCTTCTTGACAGATGCCTTTGGTCGTGTGATCTTCACCCACTTGGTATCTGATACCCGTGTCATTTGGGAGACAAGAAGTCCTACCTGGGACCAGATGCTTGTGTTTAAAGAGTTAGTTCTTTGGGGAGATGTCAATGAAATTGCTGTTAACCCTCCTACCATTGTGGTTGAAGTGTTTGACAAGGATATTGGGGTAGGTTATCGTGATATTTTGATGCTGAGGAGAGTTTTGACGTATAGAAGTGCATGAAATCAAGGAAAATCCGACGTTTTATAAATCATTGAAATCACACAATCAAAGGCCCTTTAAGGCCTTTTTTAGGAGGGGGGGGGGGAGGTGAAGG
>OX421449.1:4529859-4534859 GCA_949126865.1 Montipora capitata | reverse complement strand
CTTACTTTCGTCTTGTATGTATTCGATACCTAGACATTCTACAGCTGAATGATGCTTGAATAATCATATCAACATAAGTTCGTCCTACAGGTGCCCCTTCCTTTCTCCTCAGTATATTTTTATCACAAATTCCGCAACGATGTAACGTCCAACTCGCATTGCACATTCGAAGCACCCCATCCTGCCTAACATCCCATCGCGTATCCGGTACTCAACGCACGTACGTGGTCAACGCATTTCATCGTGTTTCTCAAGCGAAACTTTCCCGAATCCCGTGTCAATTTTAACCTTCATCCGGAATCCTTCATTAAAACTCCACTTCTTGTACGTTCCCTTAAGTCGATTTAGATTACTTTATCTCGTCCTGATGAATTATCGCACTATTAATTTAGAAGGCCTAAAGAACTTAGAATTTTGCGCTATGTTAACTGAGTTGCAGGAGAAAAAGAAAAGATCTGGAGAAGGTGGAGGCGAGGAGACAGGCAAAGGAGGAAAGGGAAAAGGAAAAGAAGATGAAGATTCAGAGGACGCTTTGGATTGGTGGTCACGATATTACGAGACACTGAAGGACAAAGAAAGAGGAGAAAGAAGAGGAGATCACCAGCAGATGTCAAGACAATCCAAGAAAAAGGAAAAAACACCAGAGGAGACAGAAGAAGAAAAACTGAAGAAGAAAATTCCAAGACTGACGGTAAGACCAACAGATAAACGGTTCAGTCTTTGTGTATAGTTTGGACCGTTGTGACCTTCTTGCAAATTTTTTCCCCTTTTTTTCTGTGAATCCAACGTTATCGGTAAATGTTTGCGGAACACTTTAACCCTTTCACCCTTTGAAGAGCGCCCCATTGACGAGTAAGTTCGTCTGACGTTAGCTGCTAACGGACAGAGTAAAATCTGTAAGTATCACTCTTGTGGGGAAAAAGTTAACCCATTTATTCCCGAAGAGGCCTCCGTTGACGAGTCAAATCGTCTGCCGTTAGACAGAGTAAAATCTACAAGTGTTACTCCTAAGAGGCAAAGGGTCAAATAATAACATTATTCCTGGTTTTGTAGATTTTCATGCAGAATGTAAGAACAAGCCAACCAATTATGAAAAACAGGAAACGTTGAAAGTGGAAATCTTAAATTTACACAGCCGCTTGACTTGTAGATATAGTCAAGATAGATGTTGTGACAAGAGCGTTTGTGAGGAGTGTGAAATTAAACTTGTTTTTTTTTTTTTTTAAGATCTTCGACTCGGAGTTAGAATACCTGACAGAATACAACGGTTTTAACGACTGGCTGAACGCTTTCCCGCTATACCGGGGAAAGAAAACCAGTGAAGATGATGACGATGATCACAGAATTGTTGGAAAGTTTAAGGTATTGACTAGATTTTGTTATGCACAGCATTTCATCATTTCAAAGCATATGGGACACATCACAAGCTCTTGGGGGTTGATTTTCGAGTTTCCTTTGAAGCTATGAGAAACTGACTTTGAGCAAACGTTTGCGTCTGTAAAATATGGGTGTAAAGGGAGGGGAGGGTAAGGGGTTCTAAAGGCAGACGTTTCTTCTGGGTGTCTGAGAATCTTTCCCGCGGAAACGTTTTAAAGAATTGTGCCCCAGTAAAAGAATTTACTAAGCTCGTAGTTTCAAAACGATCCTCATTAAAAGTTATGACATGAATACCTACTTGTCTTCATTTTGGCTAATTAGCAAAAACCCTTTTTTTTCAAAATCTGCTTCATAGTACGAAAAGTTTTTTTTTTTTACTCACCCTTGTGAATTGCAAACTAAATGCTACACAGTTGTGTTTGGTTGACACTGCTAACAACCCTTTTCCTTGTGCTCTTCTTCAGGGGTCACTGAAAGTTTGGAAATATCCGTTGCCCGAACACGTGGAAATGGATCCTATTGTCGGTACATTCCTCAAGTTGCCCAGCAACGAACCCGTCAATATACTGGCGCGAGTTTACGTCGTTAAGGTACATGACGTAATCAAAACAATCACTCATATAGCTGTTGATGTGTGGACTTATTCCCGGGCCACTCTCTGTTTGGAGAAAGACAGAGAGACTGTGGTAGTTGGGTTCACTGTGTGACACTCTTGGGATATATACCCTTTTTCCACATACGGCGGCCATTTTTATTTATATTGTTTCAAATAGCTATTATGGGATGCCCAGGGGGCAAATACATATTAAGTTGACTCCCGAGTATCCCATAATGTCTTTCGAAACAATAGAAATCAAAATGGCCGCCGAATCTGCAAAAAGGTCTAGGTTCTTTACGTTTACCGCTGTGCTGTTTCCCAGCCCTTGATGTCGTTGCCAATTGTAAAAACGATTCAGAGAGACGACATTTGCGTCATCGTTGTCCAGTACCTCGCTCGGTTGAGGTTGAGTGCACCTGGCACCCAGCTCCTTGGAAACTAGCAAATTCCAGGCAACCGAGCCATGGGTTGACATACTTCTACAAATTCGCCTTTCACACCCTGGGCCCTGGGCTCGCGAGGAAACATGAAGGATGCACAAATGAAACAACTAAATAATCTAAAAATTAACTGTAAAAGGCTGGAATCATAAGCAACATCATACACAAACTCAACAGCGGTGTGATCATCGATGCCTTTTCTTATGATAGAGCGGCTTTCAATTAAGTGTCGTAAAACAAATACTCGTAAATTCTTTACATCACTGAATTGTGTGCCTTTTAATATTTGACATCTGCTTATTCTAGGCAATTAATCTCCATCCTTCCGATGTTAATGGAAAGGTAAGCATTGTCAGACATACCTTGCTTAAAGGCCCAGCTTCAATCGACAGGCATTGCGTGCCATGGAACAAATTCATCCAATCAGATCGCTACGATAAGCAATGCGAATTTTCATAACAAAAACAAACGGTCGAAAAGCCTGTTTGTTGATGGTGGGCCTTTAAATGACTGTGCAGATTTTCCCTTATTTTGCTTTCGGTTACCAAGTGATCTTGTTTTTGACTGATCTTCTTTCTCTTCAGGCTGACCCTTATCTAGTTGTAACGCTTGGTAAACACAAAGTGAGGGACCGTGATAATTATGTCTCGAAACAACTGAATCCTGTGTTTGGAAGGTACAACATTCTAAACTATTTTTTTATAAAATGTTAGGATAGTACGCGCACTCTCATTGGTCAATAGCTTTTTAGGTGAGAGCATGTAAACATGGCTGTGACACACACGAATTTTGATTGGTTATGTGTTGACAGACGTGTGTTTTGATTGGCTGGTAGGAAATATGAGCGTGTATCAAGAAGTAAAAAGACCCAGCATTTTCCTTCATTTGTCGAGTTATCTTTGAGAAATAGTTTATAAAAGCAATAGAGGACTTTTTTCCGTGTTTCCATGCCTCATCTAAACACTCGGGGAAGTTGGGAAAATTCTCGACAGTTATGCAAACCCTCGACTGCGTCTCGGGTTTGCGTAACTGTCTCAACTGTCTCGGAAAACGTCCTCTATTGCTTAAATAGTCTTAGTTTGTCACTTTTATAGCGGTACTTCAGTGTGGTAGGATGTTAGTTACGTCGATACGCGAATGAGGCGGTCAGACCTGCAAGTCAAAAGATGCGAGATTGTGGTATCTGAAAGATGCAGCATGCGCCAGTTTTACGACTGAGCATTTTGTCCTTTCATAATTGAATTTCTGTGGGTTTGTTTGGTGCAAGCAGCAACCGTGATTTTTTTTGTGGAGATATTTCAGTGAGTGCAAACAAAAGTTTCCTAGTATTTTGTTTAAAGCAACGTTAAATATTGAGAGTTATTATATCCACTGCATATTTCTGCGGATAAAAAGAACAGAAGGTAAACTACAATAGCTTATATGCGGTATACATCGACAACTGGTGTATCCAAGTAAAAAAAGAGAAATGTTTTTCGTCCGGGTTTCTATAAAAAAGAGAGCGGCGAGCGGTTTTTTTGTTATTTCCAACTTTTAAAATTATTTCCAATTGAACGCTTTCTTTAAAAATTATTACCCTCCCCCAGGGATAAGTTGAAGTTCTTCGGTCAAATTCTCCAGAAGCAAACTTGCAAATAAATCCTGCAAGGTAGTTCACTTATCCAGTACGGACCTAGCGTACCAAGGCTGTAATGTTTGGTCTGTGTTTTTATGAGAAAACAGACAAACGCCATGTCTTACAGAATTTGCTTTGTAGTTAATTGATGAGAACTGGGTACAAAGTAAAAAGTAACGCCTGTTGGTTTTGTTCTTCCCCACTTTTCCAATAACAAATAGTAAAAAAAGAGAGGCCTCCCTTGGCCTTAGTCTGATTTGCTATGTTTGTATTGTTAGGTGCTTTGAATTCGAGGCGATCATCCCAATGGACTCCATGTTGACCGTTGGTGTTTATGACTGGGATTTAGTGGGAAGTGATGATCTCATTGGTGAGACTAAAGTTGACTTGGAGAACAGATTTTACAGCCGGCATCGACCCACGTGTGGACTACAAGAAAGCTACGCCACGTAAGTTAAAGCCCTAGCTTGGAAGAGGCGCTATACGCAAAGGGTTTTGAAGGCCAAGTTCATGACAAGCTCTTGTGTAGATAGCCAGCTGGTCCCGCAGGCTAAACGTTTTGGATTTGCGAACTTTACCCAATCAAATGCATGCTTTGCAAGGGAGGACAGGGTCTAAATTGATTGAAGCAGATTCTTGTTTTCAGATGCATTAGTAAAAGTCTTTTTTTTCCCCTGTAGATTTGGATTCAATAAATGGCGTGATCCCATGCGCCCTACCCAGGTCCTCGCCAAGATATGTAAAGATGAAGGACTGGACGGACCTCACTACTCTACTGGGAGGGTTCGTATTGACAACAAAGTGTTTGGAGCAACTTCTCAAGTCTTGGAAGAAAGCGGTAAGTAAGGCCATTTTGTTAAGTGTTGCCAAACGTCTTTCATTTCTCCCCCGTGACAAAGAAATATTTGCCTGGGTAGTTTACCTGTGATCACCACATGCTCTGAGTAGAGGGGAAGTTGTGGTGCATGAG
>OX421449.1:4502359-4504859 GCA_949126865.1 Montipora capitata | reverse complement strand
CACGCCCTTTCACAAGCTTTTCACAAGAACTGATGACTCCAACAGATTGACCTGCTCCCAACTGGTGCGTGGCTTCATAGCTCAGTTGGTAGAGCATTGCACCGGTATCAAGAGGTCCTGGGTTCGAATCCCGCTAAAGCCGCCTGAATTTTGCAGGTGTCTGGTCCCGATAAGTGCAAGCATTACTTCAATGTTTCGAGTTCACAAAAGTATATCAACAAATGTAGGAAGACGTAAGGGAAAATCAAGAGATTATCTGTAATGAGTTATAAAATGACTATCTGCGGTCTCCACCGAGGCAACATAACAGGGAGGGTGGCAAGAATCTAGAACAAATACTGAAGGTGTCTTTCAAAGCATCACCCCTTATAACAACGGAATCTACCAACGCTATAAAATAATGTTCACAACCCGAAATCCTTTGCTTGACTCTGACGAACGACTTACGCTCGAAAATGTTAGCTTCCGATCTTCTAACGGTGCTATATTTACTTCACTGACCTCATTTTATTCTACCAAATTTTCGCGCTTGTTTGTTGTTTATTTGTTCGAGCAAGTTGACGTTTTGGCAGTCAGCTGATGTGGACCTGCTTTACCAACCTACCCATACACTCACAAAGGATAGTCACAACACCGGGAACTTGATCCCCTAGCCTCCTCTTCTCGATTAGTGTGTGGGTTCTTTAACGACCCACAAGGAAATTATGAAGATGGAAGATATTTGTGAGACGGGGCCTACGATTCATAGTCCTTATCCGAGAAGAATTGAAAGTCTAACCATTTGCGGATGTAATTACAAAGGCAGCACTTTCTCCTCTGTTATTTTAACACCCTGAATGTTGGTCCGGCCGGAGTCGAACTCACGACCTCCCGCGTAGCCTGGTGCTCAACCAATTGAGCCACCTTTGCGCTTTACTCACCCTCCGACGCAGCATTACAATTTTCAATTTTAAACGGTACATTATGTTTCAGTTGGGCCTCTTCAATCAAAGTTTTAACATGGTTAAACGGAAAGTATCGACTTTTAATTTTTTTTTCCTATGTGTTAACATCTCGGTTGCCGATTTAAAAAAATTTGTTAAACTAACAAAATCATCAAAAAACGTGGTGGTGTTGCGACCATAACCTAGCACCTATCAACCACCTTTGCTCAAAACAAACAATTCGAAGATCAAGAGGCAGTTGTTTGCAATAAAAGACAGTTAAAAACGACCAAACAGAAAGTAGTGGCGAGGAAAGGTAAGACGCCTAAACAGGGGGCAATTTTACACGTTTTTCTTCTCTTTCGCGTCGACCAACTGCGACTACAGTAGTTTTCTGTTGATGAAATTTTGGTTGTATTCAAGGTCTACATGGTTGCTGTCAACTGCTTACAGATACAACCAGGTTGTAAAGTTAGGGTGCGTTCGATTGACCGTATTCCGGAATACTTATCCTCATCGGGCCCATGAGGACTCTTAAGGCCGGCCAGAAGATTGCGCCATCCATTCCGGTCTGCCGCCGATGCGACCGCAGCCCCCCACGAATGCCATCCCAGCTGGTTTCTTTCTTTCTCCACAGTTCTTCTCCACGTTTCTCTCGGCCGGCCTCGTCTCCTTTTACCTTCAGGTGCCCGCGTTAGTGCAGTCCTCGAGATGTTACTAGGACTAGTCCTCAATATGTGTCCTATCCATCGCCATCTTCTCACTCGTACAAGGGCTGATACCGGCGTACTCCCAGTTGCTTCATAAAGCTCTTCTTTGCTAAGATGGTTAGGCCAGAATCTCCTCAGCACTCTCCTCGGGCATGTGCGGTGAAACACATCCAGTTTGTTGAGATCAGCTGTTGTCACTCTCCACATTTCGGCTCCATACAGTAGCACGGACAGCACATTTGAGTTCAGGACGCGCAGCTTGGTCTTCTGGCTGAATCTGCCTGACCTCCAGATGTTCTGAAGTCTGGTGAAGACAATTCTAGCTAGTGCTAGTCGCCTCTTGATGTCCGCTTCTGTGCCACCAAATTTGTCAAGTACTGAACCTAGGTACACGAAGGATTCCACATCTTCCACCTCCTCTCCTTCTATCCTTATGTAGTCTGTGCATCTGTGGTTCATCCTAAGTGTCTTTGTTTTGCGCGGGTTGATCTTGAGCCCGACAACGCCGGCGGTGGTTACTAGTCTATCAGTCTTCTCCTGAAGATCAGCAAATCTGCTTGAGATCAGAGCAACATCATCAGCATAATCCAGGTCTTCTAGAACTGAAGTAAGCTTCCATCTCAGGCCGCGTTTCCTGTTGTTTGTGTGCCGCATGACCCAGTCCATGATCACGACAAAGATGAAGCCAGACATCACGCACCCCTGCCGCACACCGCTCTTCACTTCAAACCAGCTAGAATACCTTCCGCCTTCTGTAACACAGCTTGAGCTCTGATGGTATAGTGCCTTGAAAGTCCTGACAAAGATTTCAGGGATGCCATACTGCCCCATAATGTCCCAAAGTCGCTCTCTGATGATGCAGTCAAA
>OX421449.1:4492359-4497359 GCA_949126865.1 Montipora capitata | reverse complement strand
AAAATCTGTCGCCCGTCGAGCCGTCTTTTACCAAGTGTGCTGTTATGTAGAACACTGAGGATTCGCAGGGCAACGATAATAGTGAATTCAAAGACTAGACCAAGGTGGATTGAATGGAATTTCAAGCGTTAAAATCGCTGAAAAGGTAAGATTATTGTCGAAGCGATGCCGCAATTGCGTGTCTTCACCACATGTTCCTTTGATCTCACATCATTGTGTTTTCCGTCAAAATATTCGCTTGTTTTCGCTTTCGCTCGAACATATTTACCTTTATTACATGTCCAGTGAATAGTTTTATCCTCTGGGATGAATTTTCCGTCGAAAAATCGGTTATTTGGGCGGTCAGTGTTAAACGCAGACTGCAGACCGGGGGTAAAATGCAGACTGAGGGTAAAATAAATATTAATAATAAAAAAATGAGTCATAAGGATAAAATAAAGATTGTTTGAAAGACAATCCTGTTTTACTTCTGTCAACAACTCACATTATCATGACTGCAGGACGTTGCACCTTTTGGGGATGCGATCGTACGCGTTGAAATCATCTGTGCTTTCTTTTTGCGCTTCCAGATGCATTGCAATGTTCCAAATTATTTGTCACACCGGTACATCGAGGGAAATCGATCGAAAAACCAACAATTATTCCTTCGAATACCTGAATAATCTCGGTTGTCTTTTTTCGGTGCAACGAAATGCACAAAAAATTTCATGTATTCCGAGCAATTAGGACGCGGGGATTTCATTGGTTAAGCTATGCGTGATAACCCCTAGGGAGAGGTTATAATTGAAAATTACATCTTCCAGATGCAAAACAAACGAACTTGTGAACTAAAGGATAAACATAACGTACACGAAAGCGAATGAGAGGATCCTAATAAGAAATTTTTACACCTCAGTCATACTGGCTTAAGCCGACTGAATTAAAACGTTAAATGGTTGCAAAATCCACGTTATCTCTGTCTTTGTTAATTGGTATTGTAGCCATGCTTGTCAAAATAAATTGAGTTATTGGGTAATTACTCGATTACTTTGTTCAGTGCAGCAAAATGGACAGTTGAATTACGGGGTGGTGGCTTCTTTGCCTAAAAGCAACTGACTTAACGAAACTATCCTTTTTCCAACAACAACAAGGATTCAAACAGCTTCAATTCTTACAGAGTTCGATGAAAATCTAGCCTGTTCCAGGTTCTCAGATAGTCGAGAAAACGAAAAGCGTGTGAAAAGCGAGTGGGGGCTTGGGTCGAGGCGAGGCGGGAGAGCCTGTAAGCATCTCTTTAAATTCTTCATTCCGCCCACTTTGCAAATAACCTTTCGCATGTCAAAATGTCAATGTCAAAGTGTTGAAAAAGGGCGGCATTGCGTGGTCCCACGCGAGTTCAAGCGCGATTCTTTTATTGTTGTTCAGAGGTGATGCGTTAATTCTCACTTGTGCGAGTACGTTAGCCAGAATTTAAGGCACTTTTAGGAAAATAACTTTACAAGCGAACGAAGGCATTGTCAAAGCAACCGGGAAACGAGTGTCAAGGAAATCACCGACGGGAGATTTAGCAAATTCGACCAAAAGACACGACCAGTTCGAAAGCTGCGAGTTCCCGACGCTCTGTTGACTTTTTCAAGGAAAACAGAAACCCGACCATTGAAGTTTCTGGCCTAGATGATAAGATGGTCTCATCAATAAACTTCAGCTCTGATGCAACAGGACAACCGATAATGAATGTGAAAGATTGATATTTCATGTGGATGGGTTCATGTTCATGTTTTCGGCAAATTTTTGCGCTCTTTCAAAGTGGTTTTTTCTTTTTGCTCTCATTTTTTCGAAGGCGATGAAGGCAGAAATTTAATTGACCCTAGGCCTAGCTGGTGAATTCGAATACGCAGCCAAGTATTTGCATAAGAAAGAATAACAAAATATTGTATTTTTCTCGTTCGTCAGAGTTTTCAGAGAGCGCCGTTGAATGCTAACAATTGTGGCGTGCATGGGACATAATAGTTGTGTCAAATGCGAACTATATATCGTACCCGGTGATGCTATATTGTAAGCGGTGTGGAGAGATGTCGTATCACAACATTGAAGTGCTTTCGCAACGCGCGGCAGTAACTGAAAATTTATGCTTTTACCAAAACCAGTTGGAAGCATTGCAAACGGATCGTTTTTTCGACTTATTAAAGTCGAACAGACACAACTTTTGCTCGAATCTGAGGGCTTGTACGTTTGGGAATTCTTTAAGACACTCGGCGACAGAGTTGACCTCTTTCTTTCGTGCTCCGCGCGTGAATCAAAATGATGACGAAAGTGTTGATGTAAACTGTCAAAATTGACCAATCAGAGGGTATACCAGGAGCTGGTATACCGGAATGAAGAATTTAAAGAGATGCTTACAGGCTCTCCCGCCTCGCCTCGACCCAAGCCCCCACTCGCTTTTCACACGCAGTTCTTTTCGTTTTCTCGACTATCTGAGAGCCTGGAACAGGCTAATGAAAATCCGGATTTAAAACATGCGGTGGGGCAACCAAAGCGATGGGAGCTGTATTGGGGTTTCAGTGTGAAATTACAAACGGCTACTGACACTCTTATAACTCTTTTTTCATTATTATTTTATTAACCCGCAGTCTGCAGTCTGCATTTTACCCTCAGTCTGCATTTTATCCCTGGTCTGCAGTCTGCAGTCTGCAGTCTGCGTTTTACACTGACCGGTTATTTGGGTGGTTTTGGCAACAGAGGTTAATTATTCGTAATGCGATCGCTTCCGTTGCCGTTAGCAATGGGTCACAAATTTGACACTTTTATGGCATTATCACATTACGCATTGAATCCACGTTATCTATTATTCCTAAAAATTTAAAAATATTCGTGCCTCATCAGTTTTCGGTCGAATTTATGTCTAAGAAAGCAGATAAATTGCAGAAAATTTTAGTTTTGCATCCAAAAATTCGTAATCAACGCTAAAATGACCAAATTTTGCCTGGAAAACATATTTTACTGTTATTTTTCTTAAATTTTTTCGTTCAACTTTCGCTTTTATAAAATGTTTCAGTTGTCTGTAAATAAGTTATATGCTGTTGGAAAGCTTATTTTCTTAGCTTTAAAATGATGTATTTTTTCCCCCTAACTTTAAATATTTTTTGAGAAAAAAAAAAACATTTTTTGGCGATGGCTGATTTACCGCGGTTTTCTCGAGGTTGGGAAAGTAGGAAAAAGAGTTAAATTAAGCCGGTAGCCAGGTTTTTAACCTCAGAAAAGGATCTGTTTCGTCGTACGAACGTGTGAGGACCTGTGAGCCAAAGCGGTAGGTACAAAACGCAGGTCACAGGTCACAGGGCACAGGGCACAAGTCACAGGTCATTATTTAACCTATACAGAAAGTATCCTAAACATTCATAAAAGCTAACCTTAGGCTTTATTAGTCATAATTAGGCCTTTTTAGGACTAATTAGGCCTAATTAGGCCTAAAGAAAAGTATCCTAAACATTCATAAACGCTAATTTTAGGCCTCATTAGGCCTAAAGAAAAGTTTTAAGGCCTCAGGTTAGCTTTTATGAATGTTTAGGATACTTCCTGTATAGGTAAAACAATGACCTGTGACCTGTGACCTGCGTTTTGTACCTGCCGTGAGCCAAAGGGCCTCTGCTGGTATGACTTCTGGGTGACCCCTTAATAACTTCTTACTAACCGAGCGCGAGGGCCGTACTGCCAGGGAAATATTGGCCCGAGGTCGTGGCAGTACGGACCTAGCGCAGCGAGGTCCGTACAAAAACGACCCAGGGCCAATATTCCCCAGTACGGCTTGAGCTAGCTCGGTTAGAAAGTAGTTTATTATATGGTTTTTGCAAGCCCGTAATCGGCCCGTGGGCCAGTCACAATTAGCCAATCAGAGCGCGCGTTATATCGGCTACAAACCCCAACTTGAAAAAAATTGCCTGGAACGCTGCACGTACCACAGGCAACCCAGTGTACCCTCACGGAGGGTCTAGTTGCAATATCACTAAGAGCCGAGGTGAAATCTCCGAGGAATCTCCGATGACGTAATGCTCTTAATTAATCTGGAACTGTCATCAGGATATCTATGGGTATGAACGATACGATAATAACACTTTTAACAACTTACAGCTTTCTTTCCTAAAAGTCGCGATTAAATTTAATTGGTTTTTTACACGAGTAAAGGCCTAGTAGTCACACGCGTCACTTAATTTAAGAATTACGTTATCCACGGCTATGTTTAGTACGGTGGTTATTTCCCTACCAATGAAAGTTGAAACGTCGACACATTCCATGGATGACATAATGACCTTTTATGTACTCAATAATCAACCGCTTAAATAACACAAAAAGGCAATATATTTTGTACTAAATAAAGAGTGAAATATTCATAACATTTTAAGTACATTAACGTTTTAACAGCTTTTGGTGAATACCTGTAAACATCATAAGTTGCGTGTTTCGAAGTGCCACTGACTATATGACCGAATAGAAATTTGGGACTGCTCACCAACAAAACTAAATTTTATCTGTTTTCTTACCACTATAGTCGCAACGTAGTACACATTACAAAGCAGTCCTTGTTGATTCACTGATGACTATAGAACCCAAATCACTTGATCAATCTGTAGCACAACAAACTGACAACAACGGCTGCACACAGCGATTGCACCATCATCCGATGACGTAATAGTCTTCGCTTTCTTTCTTAAAAGTCACGATTACATGTTTCAATAAGACACAAAAAAAATATATTTTGTTGTAAATAAAAAGCGGACTATATTTAAAATTTTTTTAAGTACATTAACGTTTTAACAGCTTTTTGGCGAATAAACATTCTAAGTTGCGTGACTGGAAGTCCCACTGACTATGTGGCCGAGTGGAAGTCTGGTTCAGCTCTCCGACAAAACGAAAAAAAAAAAAAACCGATTGCAGAGCAAGAACCGCGCTCGGCCCATGGCCGCGCGGTTTAAAAAAAAAGATGTCCGACATATCGAGCTAAGGAAATGTAACAGAACATTATA
>OX421449.1:4484859-4487359 GCA_949126865.1 Montipora capitata | reverse complement strand
AAAATAAAGCATCGATTGATACCACGAATACATACGAAACCAAATCTAAGTCACGAGGACGAATAACAAATACGCTTATCAGAAACATTATCCACGAATACTGTATCCTTCCCCAAGTTGAGATAACAGGACAACTCGGATTAAAATTAATCTAATTGATATTAATCCTAATAACTTTTTAAGGATTAAACCACTGCAAAAACCGTGTACGATCAAAACTTGCTCTACGTTGGATCGAAATAGATCGTGACCACACCAAAAAAACTTTTAAAATGGAAAATATACTGCAAAGGTTGGTCAAGACAACGTGAATATAGGCGTTGTTACAATATTTCGGCTGGCCAACACCAGCCTTCTTCAGGTTTATTGAATGGATAAATGCTTGTTACAAGATCTTTATATTTACCGGAATCTCCCTTTAGTAGCCTAACGGCGTTGTAAAAACATTAGTGATATTCTAGTTAGTGCTAAATTGCCGGAACCTACTAACACCGACCAATCTGGATCTCCATCCGGCTCGTTTCGGTGCAATAAAACTAGTTGCACCGCCTGTCCTTTTATTGAGGATGGCCGTAATCAATACACTTTTTATAGTACTGGACAAACCTTTAAAATCAAATCACATATTACTTGTGAAACCTCTAATGTAATTTATATGATTCAGTGCACTAAATGTAATCTTCAATACATCGGAGAGACCAAACGTCGTCTTAAAGACCGCTTTAATGAACATAGGCGACCTATTATAAACCCCTTTTGTAGTTATACCCCCACTGCGGTTTCACGACACTTCCTGACCAGTGGTCACGCGGAGGATCACATGATCCTCATACCGCTCTAACGACTGCACACTAGCCGTGACTCCATCAGAAAGGCTCGTGAGGCATTCCTCATACACAGAGGAAAAACACTGGAGCTTGCAGGCCTTAACAGAAGAGATGAAATGTAATTTAGTTTAGCTACCTTTTAATTTTCTTTTGTTTCTTTTATCTTGTTATCATGTATTATTCTCTTTCCTCTTTTTTATGCATTTCCGTTTTTATTAATTTTACACATCACGTAGCCTTTTTATGTCATTTCCGGTAAATATAAAGATCTTGTAACAAGCATTTATCCATTCAATAAACCTGAAGAAGGCTGGTGTTCGCCAGCCGAAATATTGTAACAACGCCTATGTTCACGTTGTCTTGACCAACCTTTGCAGTATATTTTCCATTAATCCTAATGATTATTATAATCCATGGATTATTATAATCCAGTAATAGATTATTATATCCTTTACTGAGGTTTGAGGCGTGCCTTGATTAATTATATTAAGGACGGTGCCTACTATTGTTATTGCGCATACGTTCTGCGCATCTCCAGATACTCAGATTTCCTATCGCCGATGCTTACTAATACAGAGATATTTTTGCGCGGTTTAAAACTATCCGGAGAAAGTAGATCTTAGTAAGTACTCTTGGTTTCCAAAAAGAAAATTGGGGGTAACCATGCATTTTTGAGAGATACTTAAGCTTCAATTTGGGAAAGAACGCCATACATTGCTTTGTATTTTAAAGCTTTTTACAAATATTATTCATGAATTATCTTTGAAAAATGCGTGGTTACCCCCCATTTTCTTTTTGGATTTCAATAACACTTGGTAAGATCTACATTTTCTGCATAATCACACACCGAGGCAAAAATATCTTTAATTAGTAGGCACCGTCCTTAATCTTACATAAGATTAATATCAAAGATTAAAGATTAAAGATTAAAGATTAAAACATCGTGGTATCTACCAGCTCTGCCATAGATGCAAGTGATCGTCATGTAACTGATGTGATCAGTGTTATGTCCCGTCATTTTCGTGTTATGTCTGTAGTGTCATATAGATCTGTTATTTTATCTGGATTATAATAGAGATTAATATTAATCCGTATGATATTATTAACAATAATCTAATCCTTCCAATTTTTTGCCGTGCCATAATCTATTACCGAATTATAATAATCTATTACCATGTTATAATAATCTATTACTTGATTATAATAATCTATTACCGGATTATAATAACCATATTGTAAACTATTATTATTAATATTATTATTATTGTTATCCACGGATTAATATTAATCCGAATTGTCCTGAGATAAGAAACCTATCATGTAGGCAATCATTAAAATCAATCACGATGCTTTCATTATCTACTATAAGCTAAAAATGGATACACAAACGTCTTTAGGAAAAGTGTAATTACAGTCATTGGGACGCTCAAAGTTCGCAAGTTCAGAAGGAATAGGGTAGAAATGAAGAATTTCAGGGCGTAGCGGGCCATTTGTTACTACTGAGATACCATTGTAATTGCTGCAGCACTGGGTCATCTTTCGTTGCATTAACAATCTCTGTCTGGGACACTCTCGTAATCGTTTGAAAGTATCTTCTAATCTGTGGTCGTGTGATTCCTGATCCTCATTTGCCGAAGGTAATAATGTCGTCGGGAATGTTTCGGACGCCTGCA
>OX421449.1:4442359-4474859 GCA_949126865.1 Montipora capitata | reverse complement strand
CAAGGAAACTAGTCAAAGTGAAGCGGAAGGTTCAACTGCCACAAAGAATGCCGTGCCAAAATCCCAAAAACTAAATCTTCTTGGCTGTTAAGTTTGAAATAGTTGCTTGCAAGATTCAAACAGTTTTCAGTACAAGTTTATGCAACAGAAATGACATGAAAAACTCGCTAGATGATGTTTTGTCGAAATTTTAAATTTAGCGGGCTGTACAGCGGGCCATACTGTAGAATACGGCCCGCTAATTTAGCCAATTACAGGGCGCGTACTATCTGAGAGATATAATAAAATACAATAAACTTTCTTTAATCCCAAATTTAAGGTAGGAATAAAGCATACTTACCTAATAATTATCTCTGAGGATAAATTACTAATAAATAACTAAATATAAATAAATTTATATAATACATCATATAAGACATAGCTAATATTTATAATTATGAAAAAAATCTGATAAAATCTGAACCACACAAGGGAATGGCAGTCAACATTAAATTTTAGTCTTAATTAGAAATCATGCAGACTTGAATAATAATAAATTATTTACCCAATTCTGGAATTATCCTAATATCAATGAATGAAATGATATATGAAATGAATATGAGGATCATTAAGCTTCAGTTGATTTCACATCAATTCCGCAGTTCAATATAGGATTCATTTCATATACATTGTATCATTTTGTTCATTAATTCGTTCATCACAGGAACACTTGAACCCACAACACAGCTCCCAACATCAGTGGCTTCATAGCTCAGTTGGTTAGAGCATTGCACGGGCATCGCACAGGCACAGATTCAAATCCCATTGAAGTCCTGAAATTTTCAGGCTTCTCTACACAATTGCTAAAATTGCATTCATGACTGCTAGGATGTAACTTGACTTGATATCCTAATATCATTGCCTACACCACTGTAAAAAAGATTTGTAAGCTTGCATTCCATGCGTTAGCCCTTTGTCACGAATTCACTGTGACAAAGGGTCGATGCTGTGTCTACATGAGACAACTGCTTAAATTGTCCAGATACGTAAGTGCAAGGACCATAATTCTCTCTTTAGCTTGAAATGTTAGCTCTTAAATCTTTTTTACAGTGGTTAACTTACCTGTATCAACTTGTTTGATAAAACCAAATTGTCACTGAGCACCCCACTGATGAAGCAACACAGTTTCATTAAAGGCGGCGAAATACGAGATACAAGTTGCAAGTTTGGGTCGATGTCTCCCGTTTTTCACCTTGCATGATCAACTTGTCGCGCAACATGAACATTTGTTGCGAGTTGAAGAAAGTTGTTGCGAAAAGTAGAGCGCGGGTCTACTCAGAGCAACAAATTTTGGCTTTGTTGCTCGTTTTTCATCAAGCTCACAACTTGTCGCGCAACAAATGTGCTCGTGTACTAGCAAATCAACCAATCAGTGCCCTTCATTTCTTCAACCCGCAACAAATGTTTTTGTTGCGGGTCAAGTTGATCTCGCAAGGTGAAAAACGCGAAACATCGACCAAAACTTGCAACGAAACAATGTTGCGCGACAAGTTGAGGGTTTTTGTATCTCGTCTTTCACCGCCTTAACCCATTTACTCCTCAGGCTCCATAGGAGGCCATCAATTGACGATTAAAATCATCAGGCGTTAAACAGAGTAAAATCAGTTAAGTCGCATTCCCTGGAGTCAATCGGTTAACAACTTAAACACTTTCATTCGTCAGTAGTTGGTCTGTGTTTGCATGAAAAAAACTTTCATTCCAGCTGTATTTGACCCATATCTTGGAAATCTTCTGATTACTGCATAGTGATATGGAATTCAAATGGTGTCTTGTTTTACATTTAATTTTTAAGCTATCATGGGAAATGCAGAGTAAGGAAAGTTGGTGTTAAACCCAATGTGTGGAAGAGTATATGGGAATCCATACCAATTGTTACAATCAAGTGGTAAACTTAACCCATTGACTCCTTGAAGGGAGACTTAACAGATTTTACTCTGTCTAACCCCTGACGATTTTACTCATCATTTGGGGGCATCCTAGGGTGTTTGAGGTCGTGGGTTTAAGAAAAAGTAATCCACCGAGACCTTCTGGTATTGATGCTAGCTAATTATTTCACTCAGATCCTCTAGTAAGGGCTTCTTTCCTCCTGGAATACCATCACATGCATGCATAAAGAGAATAATTATTAGTCTTTCAATAATAATAATTTATATTGACAGAAAGAAGAATGGTCTTTTGACTTACTGAGATCTGTGTTTGTTGTTTTAGTTTGATGCACTTAAACAGTACATTGAAAAAGGTGGTAGCCTTCTATTTATGTTGGGTGAAGGAGGCGAGTCACGGTTTGACACAAACATCAACTTCTTGTTAGAAGACTATGGTATTATGGTGAATAATGGTAAGTATACATCTTTGTAGCAGAATGTTTTCTGTCCTGCTAAAGGAACAGCCATAATCACAATTCGACCTACCCTAAAATTAATCCATTATTAACTATACCGGTAACTATTTTATTCTCTTTACATGTATTCTAATTAAGCCCCAAGTGCTCATTCTATCTTTATCCGCTCCCTCTTCAGTTGCAATGCGCACCCCCTCCAGAACCCTCCTCTCCCACTGTACATGTATGCGGCATGAACTACCTTAAGGACCTGAAAATGAGAGGTCAGCCATAGTAAGTTAAGAGAATTTAAAATTGATGATTTTGTTTGTCCCAGGGGAGTTATGTATGTTAGGCAGTTATTTAATGAATTTTGAGTAATCTGTTGCAAAAATTAAGGCAGAGTCAACTTGACTGGTCTGTTCTTTTCTTTTTTCTTAAGGCTTTTCAGATTATTACCAGTATTATTTTCTCTGAAGGACATGGGAGGGGAATTCAGAAACAAGATAATTAATTAAGGTTGCTAGACTGTGTGTTTTTAAATTATTAATCAAGTACACATTTTTACTCTTTTTGTTCAGATTCTGTGGTCAGAACTGTTTACTACAAGTATTTTCACCCAAAAGAGGTTTTAATATCCAATGGAGTTCTCAACAGGTGAGTGTTAATCCAATATTATTAATAACTTTTATTTGTATAATTACTTTAGGTGATTTTTGAAAAATCTCTGAACTGATTGGTTGCTCTAGAGGTGACAAAATGGCCACAGTGTGGCCATTTTGTCAAGGTAACAGACGAAGAAATTAATTGTTTAAAGAAAATGCATATTTTTCAAATAATCACCTTTGTAATTATTATACTAAAACAATTATTCTCCTCAGGCTCAGTGAATAAAAACTTCGACTTTGTCTGGTTTTTATTCACTGATATTCACCTTGCCTTCGGCGAATAATGATCATAATAATGTTTCATTGCTCTCATTTTGTTTCAGCTTCTTTTTTGTTACTCAGAAATGATTTATTCTAGGTGCTACAAAATTGTAACAGTTTGTAACACTATTTATTCTTGTTCTAATACTTTGCTAGAGAGATCAACCGAGCTGCTGGAAAATTTGTTCCTGGATCAAGTGATGTTGACAAGACGGATCAAGGACAGTAAGTTTGTTATCCACCTCAAACAGGCTTTTGTTTGCAACAACTCTCATTCCAAAGAGTGACTTAGATTTGACTCTATTTTGTCCAGTCCAATATTGAAGTCTAATATGGCATATTCTGTAGGAAGGATTCAATTTCTTCCAATTTCCTGGCAGTTAGAACTGACCATAATAATAATGATGATTATAATAATAATAATAATTTGCTGGTGAGCTTATAACAAGACCAACCTTTATCTGAGTTGTCATTGTGTTAAGCACTGAACAAATCTAGATTTTGTGGATGTCAGGTTTGGGACATGTCACATTTCCTTTTATCTTTATGTGATGCCACATTCAGAACTTGTTTCTGCTGCTTGCTGGAAAGCCTTAAAAGGGAAGGAATTTTTTTTTGTTTTGCCAAACATCCTAAATTATGTAAAGGGTTAGGCCTCAGTGAAAAATGGGAATATTTTTGCACATTTACACAGCCTATGAAAAGGTGACAGTCATTAATATAGAAAGAGTCAAACTGCATAATTTCATATTATAATTATCATTTTTCAGCTCGCTAACATTTGTTTACCCATATGGCGCTACTCTCAATGTTGTCAAGCCTGCTGTATCTGTTCTGTCCAGTGGAAGTGTGTCATTTCCTCTTAACAGACCAATATGTGCATTCCATTCATCAAGGGTCAGTATCTCTATATTAATTAGTCTATATTAAACAACTAACAGACCATTATGTCTTAATCATAATAGGCCACTTGAGAGAACTTACACAAATGTACAGATCAAAGAGCATTAATTAAATATACACTTAACACGCCAGAAATGTTTTGGTTTGACTGGTTTAAAATCAGACAAGTACTGACATTAATAGTGGCTCATTTCCCCTGTAATGCAGCATTTGGAAGTTTTGCTTTGTTTGTTTGTTTGTTTGTTTTTTTTACATAACAACCCCAAAATATGTTTCTTTGTTTTATGTTAAAGCATTGAACAAGATTGTACATATGCACTCTATCTCTTGATAATCCAGTGAAGCAGAAAACTTTAAAATTACATGTACCACATCTCTGCTTCCTGTTACAGTATTCAAAAGGCAAACTGGTTGTTTTGGGATCAGTACACATGTTTAGTGATCAGTACCTTGACAAAGAAGAGAATGCGAAGGTTCAGGTATGTTGTAAAGAAAAAATGGAAATTCACAGTGCTGGTATTTCATACCTATCTCGACCCATTTAAAGCCTGGGGACCCCCATTGACAAGTAAACCTGTCTGGCGTTAGACAGAGTGCCATCTATATTAAGTGGCCAGTGGGAGTAAAAGTCAGTTACATTAGGGTTAAGTACAGTTTGGAAAAGCCCAAAACTCAACTGCTTATTGTTACTTCAAGAACTCAGAAGATTGCTGTTGGCTGAAGGTTTTTTTAGGGAGCTTTAGCAACGACGATGGCAACGGCAATGAGAATGTCGTTGTTAAATTTAAATTTGCATTATTGTAATCGCTTCGCAACTATTCCGAAGCATTTTAACGTGACGAAGGTGTGGCAAACCCTCAAGAACAAAACTAGTATGAACGGTGCTAAATTTAGGGGAGAAAATGAACATTAATTTTTTTATCCTCAAGTGCTGATTTTCTTCCAAAAACATCAAATTTGGTAATTTCACGTTGTTGTTTCGCTGACGACAGCAAAGAAATAGACAAAGATGAAAAGATGCATGTGCAGAGCGTGCAAAGCTGTTGCTTTTGCCCACTAAATATGCAAATTTGTGACTTTCTTGTTGCTGTCATTGTTGTCCTCGCTAAATTTCCCAATTATCTGTAAACTTAACTTCGATGCTCAAAGGTTTAACTTAAGTTTTTTGTTGTCTGAAACATTGTGTGTTTCCATATGCCTTAGGATGTGATGTTTCAGTGGCTAACAACCAGTGACATCCAACTTAACAACATTGATGCAGAAGACCCGGAGGTATGATTTCTAACGTGTCAAAAATCAAAAGGACCTTTTCTGTTGATTGTAGTGACAAAAAAAATAAATCACCCAATTTTTTAAGCCCTGGACTGTCCTGTACTGGCCCCCACGATAAGCAAAAATCGTCTATTACTACAAAGATGTATACAGAGTAAAATCTTGAAGTGGCACTCTTGGGAGAAACAGATATCTCATGGGCCATTTTTAAAATATCAAATATTCAGCTTGATACTGAGGCAGTGAGGACAAAAACAATAGAAACATGTTGGAGTGAATGTGAAAAATGTTTTCATATCATCCACTTTCCTTGCAGGTCTTTGTCCTCTAAACCCCTCTTTCCAGCTGAGCTGAATATTAATATATCAAAAAAGGCAAAGATTTCAATAAGCATCACAAAGTGTCTCCCTGCTCTTCTTCCCAATTTCAACATCACTCGACGTGTCTCAGAATACAGACAATCAATGTCACAAAGTGTCCCCCAAAAAGTGCTGCTATGACGAATATCACATGTTTCCTATTTAAGCCATTTAAAGACATAAACGTGTAGTCTGTACGAGAAGAAGAATTCTGTTTACTATTTTCAAATATGTCTTTTTGTTCCAGAGATATTCAAGTTTTCAAAATATGCAAATTAGCCAAGTGATGACGTCATAAACTCAACCGAATTATGATCAAATATGATGGAAAAAGATATCCCAATTTGTATCAGAAATGCTTGATTCTTTGCAGTGCTCCACAGTATGAGCATAGCAGTTTTGTTATCATGGCAACATACTGGGTTCCAGACCTCCCTGATATTAAAGGCTTTGCTTGCCATCTTTGGCGTTCTATTTTGATAATTTTGCCAATGGTGCCTCATCCGCATGATCCTGCAAGCATATAAATAAGTTAGGTTGACTTTGTTGCCTTGCTAAATGTTTTGCTAGCTTATGATCACAAAAATATTGAATCAGGTTGAAGGGGACTGGGAAAGAGTGAGTTGCCATGGGAACCAATTTCTTTATAGCCAAAGGTGTGTTACCAAGTTTCAATGTCCTCTTCTGCAAATTGATCAAGATAGCTCTACATGTATTCAAACTTTACAAATATCTCCGGAACCTTATTTGCAAGTAAAATTGTCCGGTGTTAGTGTAAAATCTGTAAGTTTCATGTTTAGGAGGGCATGGACTTAACTCCCGAATTTTGACCACTTGTTGTCTGTGTCTTCTTGTAGGTGTCAGATTACTACTATATTCCAGATACTACCAGGATGTCAGAGAGATTAAGAGTTTGCCTTCAGGAGGGAGATGAGGTAACTTAAAGCTACATAGACCAATCATTATAATTATTTAGTGCAATTTTCCAAGGCCTGTATAGAGTGTTTTCTCTTGACTTCATTGAATCCTAAAATCAAAGCTGCGAGGTTTTCTGAATTTTTTTGTTGATACCAGGTAAAAAATTACTTAGAAATAAATCTTTTTACCAGATTTAGGCCCCGTGGCGTTTTTCGTTCTGAAAATACAGCATTTTGAATTTTCACATTTTATACCTTCCGTGACACCAAGACAGTAGCTGAGATAAAGTTGTCTGGAGGGGCGAGTCATGTTTCATACTGGAAAAGTGTAGTATACAACAATACCTGAGAAAATGGGATGGCAAGATATTTAATGATAATTACCTCTAACTCTTTGAATCATATTCACTGTAGAGTATGGCCCACTAAATTCCCATTCCATAGTATGCATACAGTGGTTCTATCTCAGAGATATTGTTGAACACTATAGTAATTATTTGTGGTTTTAATCACAGCATGTAGGGAGAGACATAACCAAAATGTTTAGTGAGGATCTTTTCAAGCTTGACACAAGTGTAGTCCCTGCTACAATAAGGTACAAAATATAGGTATATAATTTAGATTGTGTGAACTTTCAGCCAACCTTATGATGACAAAGTACTGGTAGTACTAGTGGTTTACTTTGTCCCTGGCAAACATCAAATTATAATAAAATTTATGGGCCTGGATGCCAGACGTTTTTTTCTCTTAGAGCAAAGGAATACACCTGTAGCGAGTCGCGAAGCGGCAAGAAGACATCTTGTTTTTTTTAATTAGAAACAATTACAATTAATTTAGCAATTTTGTCAAACTAGTGGAAAACTACAACGGAAATGTTCAGTACTACTTTCCAACAGAGTTACAGAATTTGAGATTCTGCTTTTGGAGGCTTATGGAATTCAGTAGATTCCATTATTTTCTTGTATCTTTTTAATTATCTTTCTGATATCGAAGGAAGGCTTGAAAAAAAGTAGCTGTGATTTGTTAGTTCTCCAATTATGATTAGTGATCAGTACAAAACAATTAAATTCTTAATATTAATAATATTAATTATTATAATCATATTATTGTCTTGCTTGTTCAGCTTAAGTTCTGTAATGTCATCAAGCCCTAGTGTTTCTCATCCTATTGTCAAAAGTGGTTGGTTAAGGTGGCTGGAACCAGTTTCACCACTTTTAAGAGACCTTCTTATTAGGAGGGTTATAACAACTATACAGTAGCACGTAAAAGCAATGTTATGGTACCATATGGCTCCCATGAATGTTTTTTTAAAACTTTGCCAATAGTTCTGACTCAGATTGCTAATTACTATTCACAAGAAAAAATGAGGGTCATCAAGTTTAGTTTTGACAGTAAAGACGAATATGGAGTGTTTTTGGAGAGCTTTTGTGTTGCCATGGTAACCTATTACGTCACAATAGTGGGCACATTTTGTTAAGGAAGAATAATTGGTGTTTCATATCGTACCATTACATTGCTGTTTTGTGATACAGTGTTGTAGTTCCAACCCTTCTAATAAGAAGGTCTTTAATATAAAAAGAGATTTCTTAAAAGATAAAACAGTAAAAGCGAACGATAAAAACCGACGTTTCGGAGTAGTCATGACTCCATTATCAAGGTAAAAGTTTAAAACATGCAAATAACAGTATTTAAGCGATGTGGCGCGAAAATTAACATAATAGGTGCGAAGATTACACAAATACTTTCGCACGAATAGAGTCTGATTGCACGTTCAGGTTTGGCTTTAAAGTTCTTATATAAAGCATTTCATACAATAAGCAGTCCTCGGCCATTGCCAAACATTGCAAGAACGTACACGGGAGGATCCCTCAGGACCTACTGAAATGCTTCGAAGTTCTTAAGAAGTGCAGGAACAAATTTGACTGCTTATTGTATGAAATGCTTTATATAAGAACTTTAAAGCCAAACCTGAACGTGCAATCGGACTCTATTCGTGCGAAAGTATTTGTGTAATCTTCGCACCTATTATGTTAATTTTCGCGCCACATCGCTTAAATACTGTTATTTGCATGTTTTAAACTTTTACCTTGATAATGGAGTCATGACTACTCCGAAACGTCGGTTTTTATCGTTCGCTTTTACTGTTTTATCTTTTAATATAAAAGTAGTGAAACTGGTTCAAGCCACCTTAATGTTGTGGCTGCTGTTCCTAAGATAGCTGGATGTTGATTATCAAATGACAATGTGAAACCTTAGTTCTAAACCCTGTAACATGGCAAGTGACTTTTTTACTTTGTTTAACCTAAGGTATTGAATACTATGAAATTGATTTCTTTATAACAACAGCTAGATTAACCTGCTGTTTATTTCCTTTCAGAGCATATGAGGATCTGCGAGTAAAGCATGAACCTCTTCTTCTAATAACTCCGCAGTTTGAGACTCCTCTTCCACCACTCCAGCCTGCAGTAAGTGAGCAGAAATATTAAAACTAAACATTTAAGGAAGAATTAATGTGGGGCACCATCATGTAACACAGTGTTCATATTTGAGGGAAGCATGGATGCTGTAGTGGTGAGGTTACACTAGCCTCCCACCAATGTGGCCCGGGTTCGATTCCCAGATTTGTCGTCACATGTGGGTTGGAACTTGAGTTTGTTTGTTCTCTACTCTGCTTCAAGTGGTTTTTCTCAGGGTATTCCAGTTTTCCCCTCACCTAAAAAACTGACATGTAATTTGATATTAATTGTTTCATTTGATTCCTCTACATTGTCCCCAATTAGTGCCTCAGAGCTAAGTTGACACCTTAAATAAAGTTCATTATTATTATTATTATTATTATTATTATTATTATTATTATTATTATTATTATTATTATTATTACATTATAAAATCAATGGCGTATTGTTATTATAGGTATTTCCTCCAACATTCCGTGAGCTTTCGACTCCTGCATTAGATCTGTTTGATTTGGATGAGAGCTTCTCTTCAGAAAAGACAAGATTGGCACAGATAACCAACAAGTGTGAGTAGAGTTGGCTTTATTATGCTCTTTAAATACACCTTTATTCTAAACTAACCAAACTCATAGATAAGGCAATTCCAGAGTTTTCATTAGCTTAGTCATCATGGTATACGAGGCTCTATGATCAGTAACTATGCATGAGTTTTTTTGTTTTTACGAAATAAAGTAGGGAAGATTTATCCATAATTTGTGAGCTTGTTGGACGTGAGATGATTGTAGCAAACTCGGCGCTATGCGCCTCCTTGGCTATCTATCATCTCCCATCCAACAAGCACTCATAGGAGTGTTTATTATCCCTTGTTCAGGGTAAATTTCCTTCAAATGGTGAGGTTGAGAACCGGACAACATTAAATAAAAACGTGAAAACGTTCCATTAAAATGGATTCTATTTTGATAGAAGGCCTACGAAACTAGCATATGTTGTTAAATGCAAAAGCATGGAAGAAAACAAAAGTGAGATTCGTTTTTTTTTCCACATTTGACATTGAAGGGAAAAAAACAAGGTGTGATCTACAAGATTAAAGTTTGTTGGAAAGCACACTATCAACGAGGCCTTTTTCGTAGAATTAATTGGCCAAGTTTGTAACACTGAACAAGACTGAATTAGATAAGAGTGTTGATCTATCACTTTGCTGTCTTGTGGCCCAACACAGTTACAAATGGATTTATTTTTGGATACACTTTGCGCGCGAAAGAAAGGGCCGCCAATTTTAACCAATCAGAAGAAGCTATGTCACGCGTGACTGCTTCTGCCACGTTTTTTGGGGGACATAACAGATGATTTTCGCTGGAACGGGTATTCTAAAAATAGACTCATTTGTGACTGTGCTGGGGAGCCCACCCATGCTACAGCAACACTCTTATCTAATTCACTCTTGGCACAGAAGCAACAAATTTCTCCTCTATCGCTTCATCTTCTTCTAAAATGTTCAGAATCGCTTGAAATCTTCCCCGAATACAAACAGTTCGTCAATACATCAGGTCCTGTACTTTCCGCCGGCCTTGTTGTTTTTGACTGTGCACGGTCGAAGTCACGTGACATGGTAACTCAACATTCTTTTCATAACCAGTCCCCTCAACTAACTGTGTTTGCTTGCGTCAGAGATTTCATTGCGCCTTTCATACCCATCTTCCTCCTGCGCAGACATTCTTGTGACTCGTCACGTAATGTTTTCCTCCTATATGAACGGATGAAAGATTGCGTGACGAGTCACACGAATGTCTGCGCAAGGAGGCTTCATCAATACATGCCCAGCTTCCATTGTCAGGTGACACATTTTATTAATTTTCTTCTCTTGAATGAAGGTACTGAAGATGATCTTGAATATTACGTTCGTGAGTGTGGGGATATCCTTGGTGTCGGCAGCAAGTTGCCAGCTGATTGCAGAGATGCCAAGCATATCTTGGATTACATTTTCCATCAAGTGGTGGAATTCAAAAAGTTAAATCAGGTAAGCTTTGGTTTTGATGCAAGAAATCATTCTCTGCTCCGATGTCTACATCGGTCTTATGCTCAAAGGTACACTAGCTTGGTAATCTTTCACAAGCCAATTTCCTTTACCAACCAGGCTGATACCAAATTCTCTAGTACATTTCCCTCCAACATCACAAAATACTGTCAAGGAACAATGTATTAAAGACATACATTTGAACGGCGGAAATGAAACAAGTTAAGTTTTGAGATTATCGTAGTTATGGACGCTACTTTGGCATTAGGGGTGGGGGGTAGGGAGAGGGAGGGAAAACTGCTAAACGCTCCACACAAAATGCTCCTTTTTCCCGCCACACTGATGAATGAGCTGTACAACGCAAAGCACGAGGAATCCAACGCATACGCAAATATAACAAAACCACTGACAACAATTGACTGTAGTCGCTCCTGTTTGTTCACTCGGTTAAACTGCATTTAACTTCATTAAAAAGATAAAAATTCCTTCATTCATTTACCAGGGTTAACATTTCACCGTCTTCAATTTAGACAATTTTAGTCCTGGCATTAAGACTTCCTTTAAGTCTCCAGTAGATCAGTGTTAGAACGGGTAATCGTAACGTATCCGATCCGAGCAACACTTTGGCCGACTCGCTCGCCAACGCTTCGGTCAACGGTTGACCTGCAGTCGTGGGTCGTGTTGCGGGATTGGGTTGTCCAAATACTTTCGATGCCTTGGTTACATGTCGGTGACGTGCTGGTGTTGTCTGTCCCACCCGCAATAGACCAATTTCGATATATTAAAATTCAGTCCAAAACAAAAGACATCATCTCGAGGCTCTGGGGAATAAATATAATGATTTGTATGAGTTTATTCCCCAGAGCCTCGAGATGATGCCTCCCCTGAACTACCTTTTACCTGTTGCCACCGTTCCCTGATAGAGCGCAGTGGGATCATATGGGGAGTCATGGACTCGTTCACTTATATCTTGGGTCTATCTGCCTTGCAAGCTCGTGTTTCTTGAGCTGCCTTAGCTGTGATGATTGACCCACTGATCAGTGGGGTGAAGCCCGTTTGCCTTGATAAGAAATGCAATTACAATGAAGGTTCTGGTTTTCTCTTGAGCTCATAGTAATGACCTTTATCTTTATCTAACCCTTGAGCAGAAACCACGATTTATGTTAAGGCGTCCAAGATTAAGCCATACTGATTCCACCCTGGTAATTGTTATGTAGTTTTAAACATTAATTTGTAATAACATTAGAAACTTTTTTATTGAAGGAACTTCCCGATGAACCAACCAATGAATCACCTGTTGCATTCATGGACGCCAACTCATAGGGAACTATTTCGTATGTGAAAACTTTCCCTTTTGGACGGTTGTTTTTTGTCACGATTTAGTCTATTTATTGTGGCTCTTTTGGGAAAAAATAATCTCATGTCCAGCAACGAAGTAACGCTGTTTTTCAGTTTGAAAGAAAAATGATTCCAGTTTGCATCTGAGACGATTATTTGGTTTGCGTAAAGAGAGATCACTAGGAAGTTGTGAAGGAAACAACTGCCACGTCATCTAAAATTAGTGAAAAAACCTTTGAGGTTCTCAAGAGTCGCTTAGCAAAAAATAGTTAACAAAACGCCCTTTTGAAAACGTTTTATTGTGTAATTATTGTAAGTACAGGATTACCTTGAAGAGGGCGATTTTGTCCCATTAATTTAAATGTACTATAGTGCACGATTAAAAGCTGAAAGCAGTTTTCTTTAAGGACGTTGCCTACTCATTCAAAGGTATTTTTGCGCTGTTGTATGAATATGGGGGAAAAGCAGATCTTAACAAGTGTTATTGAAATCCAAAAAGAAAATTGGGGGTTAACCACGCATTTTTCAAAGATAATTAATCATCAATATTTCCCTGCTAGCAGAGGTCTTTTATCTTTTGCGTTCGCTGGGTTGACGACTTCGGGAGAAGAGACCTCTGCCATGGGTCGAAATTCACTGTGTTGAGCATGCACGGCGGTTACTTAGCGACTGAATCCTTACGTCATACTTCATGTTGTGTGGGCTCACTTAACAACAGCGGAATTACTTTAAAGGAATGCGTGGGACACAGTGGGCTCAAGTCACAGTCAGCAAACATATCATGGGGCTGCGGTTTGAAGAGTGCCGTCCAAGGTTGTGGACGGCGGTTGGGTCAGAGCGAGTTTGGACCCATGGCAGAGTTCTCTTTTCCCGTACTCGTCAACCCAGCGAACGCAAAAGAAAAGAGACCTCTGCTAACAGGGCACAACAATATTTGTAACAAGCTTTAAAATACAAAGCAATGTATGGCGTTCCTTTCCAAATTGAAGCTTAATTATCCGCTCTGAAAAATGCATGGTTACCCTCAATTTTCTTTTTGGATACCAAGAGCACTTGCTAAGTTCCGCTTTCTCCACTTAGTTTTAAGCCGCGCAAAAATATCCCCGCATTAGTAAGCACTACCGATTTGAAACCCGAGTATCTGGAGATGCGCAGAACGTATGCGCAATAACAGTAGTAGGCACCGTCCTTAGGAAGGATTTCAATGGACTGTAAGTACAAAGCACAGGTTGCATTGGCAAAATAATGACTTGTGACCCAGGACCTGGGTTTGTACTTTTGCCTGTGAACATGCCTTGTTTTGACATGAATATCACTGCAAATTCTTGCAAAATAAGAGGGCTTGTATGCTTAATCTAAATGTTACTCTCAGCCCTTTTGTAGGATCGTTTATTGTTCAAATTTCCATCTAATTATAAGTGTAAAATAATGGCCAATGCCTTGGTTTCTGTCAACTATATACAGAAGCAGGAAAGCACCAAGTTCTTATTAGCAGTGGCTTTTTAATCCGTTACAGTACGGCCAGAGAAACTGAGATTGGCTAGAGGTTTTATGTCCGACTGATGTTCGCATTTAAATTTGGTATCAACTGGAAACAGATTCATACCAGTTTGAGAGTTTGCTGTTAAAACAGGATTTGTTTTGATGAATGACTTACTCAGTTTTGAGTTAAGTTGTTAAATCATTGTCTTGTAAAGTGACATCATTGAGGTCTAAGAGCAAACAGAATTACTTAAAGAACTACGTGATCGCCAATGAACTTCATCGAATTGATATCCTTCCAGTGATTCGTTTAAATGTAAAATAAGGTATTTATTGATTTGTAAATAGTTTGAACTTTGAATAAAATATACTTTACCTTGAAACCTCTTGCAACAGTCAGTGATACATACCACGTTATTGGCGACCTTTAAGGAGGCTCGGAAGGGTTTCAACACTTAGAAGACTCTCTGTTTAGATCGAATAACGCTACAATACTGTATCACGTAACAGCAATGTTATGGTACCATATGAAACACCGATTATTTCCAAACAAGATGTGATCATTATTATGATGTAATAAGTTACCTTGGCAACGGGAAGGCCCAGCAAAAACACCCTATATTTTGGATTTAGTTGCTCATATCTCAAAAACGAACTCGGTGGCCCACCTTTTTTATTGCTGAAAAGTGATAAGAAGGCCGCGAAACTTTCGGCAAAGTTTAAAAAAATTATGTCCAGAGGATTCAGAGCTACCTTAAAAAAATCACAAAATTAAGGTGGCTCTGAATCCACTAGACAGAATTTTTTAAAACTTTGATGAAAGTTTCATCGTGCCCTTCTGATTACGTTTCAGAAATAAAAAATGGGGGTCACCCAGTTCGTTTTTGAGATATGAGCAACTAAAGACAAAATAAAGGGTGTTTTTACTGGCCTTGCCCGTTGCCACGGTGACGTTTACGTCACGGTAATAACTGTATCTTGTTCACCAATAATTCGTGTTTCATTTGGTACCACAATATTGCCAATACATGATACAACGTTGTGGTGCCGATCCCTCTAATAAGAACGTCACTTGGAAGGGTTGAAACTTGTTCGAGCCTCCTTAACTTGGGGTGCGAGTTTTCAGTTTCAGCGCGCGGATTGCGTCGCAAGGTCGACTTTTTATCAACGAAGCGTAGCGTGGTTGGAACGGACAGAAATGAAATAGCCTGATTCTTAGAAGGTCTACGCACTCGAGTGACCTGGAATTTATTTTAAAAGATCCCACTTCAGGTATTGGAACAGACGAGTCACCATAGTTTGTGACTAATTGTCATTTGGTTCGGCATTGTTTCATAGCCGTTTTTGTGGTAGTGCACTTTATACTACACACTATGTCATTGGGGATGTCTGAGTGAGTGAGTGTAAGATTTGTAGGCCTGCATTGCGTGCATGATTTACGAAACTAATGTACAGTTTTCTTGAATTACAACAATTGATGTTTGTTTGCGGTCCACTTGTCGCCTTTTTCATATCTTATTTTTTTTAATGAAAAGAATGAAAACTGTTTGAGCACGTTATTGTCAAATTAACAGACAGTGAAATTCTTGAATGTTTTAAATCAAAATCACGCTTTTCACGTCTACGGAGATCGCCACGCAAGCTCACATTCCACAGACATTCTGCAGATCAAATAAACAAGAAAAAAATTCACTAGTCGACCATAGTATTTTTACTCGAGAAGACCAGGTCAACTTCTCTGCCTGCATTGAAAAAAAATCAACAGTAGTTTTCTCGCAACGCAAAAAAAAAAAAAAAAAACAGTAGAAAACTATTTTTACCTTTATCATTGCGATCGATCGACAAAAAATTTCATCAGCTTGTTTGTGATGAAAGTCCCACAGCGCTGTGCTCAAAAATTTTGCCCAGTGATAGAAAAGATGAGCTCTTCTGAATTAAACGAAACATGAAAAAATCGCAACTTTTCACATATGTCGAAATCTTTTAGTCATCGAGTGTGAGTGTACGTTCGGCAAAACTACTTTAATTTTGCTGATTGGTAAACATGTAGATTATATCGGCTACTCTGTCTGTTGATTTAACAGATAACCTCTTTCTTCTCTTGTAAAATATTCACACACTTTTTCGCTCCACTTTTCTTTTCAAAAAATTATATCTGTGTGTTAGGTGAGAGGGAAAACAAAGCTGAAATGCCTTTTCAAATCCTCATGTCATTTAAAGTGCTACTGAAGCTAAAAGTAATCCAGTGTAAAATAGCAATTTAAATCATAGTTCAATCGGGGGAGAAAAAAGACCGCCGGAAATACGTCTGCGTTTGCAGGCTAGAGAAACACATGCCCCTGGAAAAATTCAATTAGCTTCCAAGTTAGACTGAACTCGAAAACCTCAACGCAAGGAAGAGGGTTTATGAATCTTCATTGGGGTTTTAATACGGTAAAATAATGCAGTGTTAAAACACGAATATTAGGACGTTTCATTTTTCACTTCGAGAACTCTTGCGCACTTTTTTCACATTTTGGGAATATTCGAGCTCTTTCTTCGAATTCTGGGCTAGTTCAGAGCAACAGTTTGTCTAAAAGAACAGTTTTCAGCAAACCTAGTTTGAATTATTGTACGCACAATGAGCTTGAATTAGTGTTGCCTTCGTAGTAAGCGTTTCCGTGCGGGAACAGGGAAGATTTTTGGTTTTTTGTTTTGGGGCGAGACAAAAAATAGGTGGAGGGAGGGGAAGGATATCTCGCCCCATTTGTCGCGCTGCCAAAACATCAAAAAACGCTAGAATCAGCGTTTTCAGACCATGACAGTCTTTAAAACATTACAAAAGTAAAGTACCTTTTTGCTCAAAAAACATCAAGGTTCTACTTCTTTTAACATTTATAAACAACGATTCTTTGGTAAAAAATAATAGGCAAACTGATGAAAGACTCCATGGGAATGCTCCAACTTTTTTTAGCACTACTACGGGCACATCTTTGAAACTCCGACTACTGTTTGAGCAATTTTCAAGTGCAGTTTTCAAGCACTATTTTGCAGTTTTTGCAGCGAAATCAGGGCAAAATAACTGAATAAGCTTATTCCTACCGATATTTTTTGGGGGATAAACTAATTCCTACCAGTCAGATTTCACGCGCTTCCAAACGCGAGTCTTACTTCATTTCATTAGCTGTCTCTGTATTGAGACCCAGAGCGAGAGAATTTGTGGGCGAACGACACCCCTCACATTCTTTGACTTCCGGTTTGCTACGCTTTCGTCTGATGGAGGTCTGGATTCCAGAAAAATAATCAGGGAAAATATTGGAAAATATCAGACTCTGTTTATAAATTTTTGGAGTCTTTGCGTAAAGGAATTCCCAAAGAAGATCACGAAAGGTTTATTTGAGACATGGCTTTGCGCAGAAGTTTATTCCGCGTGCGGATTGTCCCAACGGTGACCGGTAGAAGCCATAATAAACCACGGTTTGCAAGCAAGGCTTGGAAACATAGGTAAATACGTACTGAATGTTTATTTTTTCAGAGAGGAAATGCCTGCCTTACAGTTGGAAAGGTCTCTTTGCTAATTCCAGTTTGGAAAGGATGACTAACTTTCTTTATTTTTTATTGATTTTCTCGCCCTCTTTGGCTGATGACACTTGCGATTCCAACAGGCAAAATTTAAATTGTGAAGATATCAGAGGCAAAGACAATCAAATTAAGCTTAATTTCTACTCCTCGTCGCTCCCATCTAACATCATGAACATCTCTTCAACTTTGCCTCTCAACGATGGCGTGAAAATCCCCATTCTTGGTTTGGGGGTGTACCAAGCGAAAGCAGGAGAAGAATCTCGAAATGCAGTTGCATGGGCCTTGGAAAAGGGATACAGGCAAATTGATACAGCGGCAAGATACTTGAATGAAGAAAGCGTTGGCGATGCGATAAGAGAAAGTAACGTTCCTAGAGAAGACATTTTTGTCGTTACAAAGCTTTATGATGATGATCATGGTTTTGATCAGACTTTGAGAGCATTCAACGAAAGTTTAGGAAAATTGGGATTGGAATACGTGGACTTGTACCTGATGCATTCACCTGTACCTGATAAAGTTGTACCTTCGTGGAATGCAATGGTCAAACTGCAACAGCAAGGGCTGATCAGGTTTGTAGAGAATTGTTTACTGTTGTGGAGCGATTCGAGAATATCTGGCCACTATTGCGTAGCGGCTATCCTTTGAAGAATGAGGCATATAACAATATATATTGATATAATTCCAAGAATATTTCCAATTCAAACAAAGAAGGCTCAATTTAATATTGAATGGAAATACCACATGACCTCAAAAGTTTAATATATTTAAGACTGTATCATTGTTTAGAAGTATTGATATTACATTTTATATGTGATATTGTGAGCAAAATACATTTGAATGGCTATGAATATCATGGATTTGAAGTGAATTTGTGAACCCATATCAAGAAAACCGCTAATGCAAGAAGACAGTGGCATCTAATGCACACTCTGTTTATTAATTCAGGTTATTCTTGGTGTAAAGACCTTAGAAACGTTTCCTTTGTCTCATTAGCTTGTATTGGGGCTAAGTTGTTGCCTTCCCTTTCCTTTGTGTTACACATCCATGAGTTTCACAGGCTTTTACACTGAGGATGAGCCATTAATCGAATTAAATACATTTCATAAAAGGGAATATGTTTATCAAGAATTACACCATTATAGAGATATTGTGGAAATATTGAGATCTTCCTTGTTCCTAAAATTTTACATCTTGGTCACACGATTGCAAAGTGAATATACTTTATTTTTATCTTTCACAAGTGGATAATTATATTGATGGCAACATGGTTACGGAAATGTCAGCCAATAATATTTGTGCTTCCTGTTCACACACGGAGTTGTGTCGCCATTGGCATCATTAATTTAATGTAGTTTAAAAATCAGTAAAGAACTGGATTTGAGATACAAAGACAGTGAAACTACTGGCGAGGTGACCACTGATGTCTCAGTTTTGGATTTTTACTATAGATCTATGGTTATTACATGACCATGCAGGGGTACAGATTTTATCTTGTTGTGCTGATATCTCTCTCACTTGCCAGATGCGCGGACTCCATCGAGATACCATGAACACTCATAGATAAAATTTGTGTCCCTGCTTGGTAATGTAATATCCTCTTTGTACCCAAAGGATAATTAACATTATTATTCCATGAGCGCACATCAGATATGAGATGGTAAATAGCCAACAAGGCACGTAGCGCCCAGTTGGCTTTAACCAGTCTTATATCCAACAAGCAAGAATGGAATAATTGTTTAATTTATTAAATTCCTTAAACTCCAAAAGTTTGGAAGTATGAAAAAAAGCGAGAAAATCCGAGCGAAATCGAAAAAAACAACTTAAGATAAAGATACAATGTTGTGTAATGCCTGGCGGTCAGACAGACACAGGCTCATCACAAAAACATTTCTTACCTTTTCATGTACTTCTAAGTGTCAAAATTGATCCAACTTTCCACAAAAACGTTTTTTTTGCTTTATTCAGAGAGGAAATTCGGTTTCCGGTGGAAAAAAAAATTAGCTTAGCAACACTTAGCACAATCATTTGACACATCAGGTCAAACTAAGGTATATGAGCTGATAACCTAGATTAAGTGAACCAATCAGAGCACAAGGAATTCATTAACAGGAGTTATTCATATTGAAGCAATGCCAATTTTCAGAAAATATTGAAATTCTGTTGCATAACATGTTACAAAATGGTGCTGTTTGCAAGTGGGATAATAATTCTTGTGGATTAACCCAAGTTTCTGCTTATTACACTAGCAGTGAAGATGTGCCATTGTGATGTCAAAATTAACTATTTTCTCTCTTTCAAACAAAAACAAGGATAAGACTGAGTCCTTTCTCGGATAGTTCAAAGAAGGTTTAGTGGTCTTTTTCAGCTTCACCAACGTTGCGGGGGTAGTGCATTGTAAGTGCAATACCCATATTGTCATCAGGATTGTCTGTGTGAGTGTAAAATTGTAGGCCTGCAGTGCGTGCATGAATTACGAAACTGATGTCTATTGTACAGTTATTCTCTTTGCTGCCCACTTGTTGGCTTTTTTTTACTTTGCAAGAGCAATGGTTAACCACAACAATGGCATTAACATTGGTGGCATTCTTGGCCAGAGCACTTGTGGGCTTTGTAAAATAAGTCAATAGCTGCATAGACTAACTGCACTGTTTTGGGGGTCCATCACTAATTCTCCAAATACAGAAATAAAAGAAGATCTTAAAAAAACCTTTAACAACCAGATACAAAACAGAAATCAAGTTAAAAAAAAGATGAGATATCTTTGTCATGAAGATTTCCCAATGGTCTCCCATCCAGGTACCAGCCCTATATGATAGGGCTTACTTAAGTAAAACAGCAAACTGTTCATAATAATTGGAATGCAAAAATGACAACAAAATTGGATAATACAATAAGCAGTGAAAGAAAATTAATTTTGCTAAAATAATTACAACACAATACCAGCCTGCTTCACTACCCACATGTATGCAATGACTGCCTATTTTTTGTTTCTTACAGGTCAATTGGTGTATCCAATTTTGGTATTCACCATCTTGAAGAGCTGAAAAAGCACTCAAATGTGATACCATCAGTTAATCAGATGGAACTTCATCCCTTCTTACAAGAAAAAGATGTAGTTAACTACTGCAAGAAAGAAGGCATTGTTGTCCAGGCATACTCACCACTAACAAGAGGAAAGAAATTAGGACATCCAAGCCTGATATCAATTGGCAACAACCATGGAAAAACCACCGCTCAAATTCTACTGAGGTGGTGTGTACAGAATGGCTATGTTTGTATTCCCAAGTCCAGTCATTCATCCCGAATTGAAGAGAACGCCAACATATTTGACTTTAATTTATCTGAAGAAGAGATGAATATTTTAAATGGACTGGAAGAGGGTTTTAGGACATGCAAACCTAAAATACAGGCACCTTGGAATGGCTAGTTATTTAGCCTGGTACGTTGACGACCTTCGATTGATACCCACAGTCTTTGCAGACATCAAAGTTAAGAGACACTTGACCCTTCCCTACCTGACAGTGAGCTTTATAGATTTTACTGTGTAATGCCAGATGATTTTACTCGTCAATTGGGGTTGCTTTTGGTGTGAATGGGTTAAGAGCTTTTTATATGGCGGAAGGATACTCTTAAAATTGAGGAGATGAATGTTGATAATTACTACGTTTATGGAAAATAAAATGTTCTTTTCTTTCATTTACATTCAGAAATTTCTAAGAGGGAATTTGTAGCAAAATTGTGCGGTGGACCTCTTTAGCTTGTACATTTTGTTTTCCCATTTTAGACCACGTGATGTTCCCAAGCTAAAGAGGTATCCCTACATGTACTCGCACACTGTAGAGAGCACAAGGGTGAATTTTTTGAATATGAAAACTGCTGGGCTCCATGGAGATAACCTGACACCCTGGTTGCTAAAGGCTTTGATTGAGTTGAAGTTTATCTTGATCATTCATGATCAGTGCTGGCTTGGGGATACTCGGGAAAATCCGAATGCTTCTTTGAAGGGCTTGAACCTATGGCATTACCATCACTAGTTTGGATGCTGAACCACTAAGCTATAGGAGATTTGCAGAAGCAGGGCCATTGAATTAGATTTAGACCATAACAAAAGTAAAGTGTGCACTCTGATTGGTCATTTACCCATTTACTATATGCCCATAAATGAATAGTTATGACAAAAACACCTGTTTACACTGGGATAAAATGCTTTTCCCACAAACTGCAACAATGACTGACCAGTCTACTGCTGAAATTTTGTTGCAGGTTTATACAAAAAAAAAAAAGACTAAGACACTTTGTCTTAACCCATTAATGGATATTTTACCCAAATCACTGGCAAAGCAATTTGCAAGCCTAAGTGAAAGCCAGCTGGATGAGTTGATGAGCAAAAGGCATTCAAAGAATACTGTCACAAGATGTTTTTGTTATGTTATGAAACCAAATTAAACGGTTCAGTGTGTACTATCGAGTTACAGTTGAACTTGGTAGACTTGCTAAGCACTCCAGAAGCTAGAGTCCACTCAGCTATCGCCTTGTGTTCCTCTTACACCTTTTTCATGCTTAGCAACCTCCCATGATGTGCCACTATAACTCGATAGTAAGCACTGAACCATTTACTATTTGCTGCAATCAAGTGACAATAAGAATAATATTATTGAAATAAAGTACTACCAAACCCCAAGACTAAAATTATCAAAATTGTGCACTATCGCAATAAAATTAATTGTTAACTGAGGGGATGCTAAGAGCCCATTCCCATTAAATAATGGAAAGGATCGTTTTTTTGCCTTGCTTATAATCATTTACGCTACAAAAGACCAGCACAAGCAAAATTCCTTGGTTTCTTGTTTAATGGAATTAAGTGAAAGAAAAATTAATCTATGTTTAATGCCACCAAGGATCCAGATAATTAATGTGGGTGGCTATTAAAAAATGTTATCGTAAAAACGTAATAAAAAAGGTAAAGAAGAACACTATGACAATGACAATTAATTTTTTGAGAAAAGCATTGAAGTGCTTTAGATGCTCATTTTTCATCTACAGTACAAACACCAACTCAGACACCTCTCTCATAAAATTATTATTGAGCAGAATTATTACCCTACAATTGTAGACAATGATTTAAAAAATTCTTATAGCTGTACACTGTATGAGTGAACGACAATAAGTTCATTCTTGAAAAATCTACAATTCATTTAGATTGCACCTTCACCCACTTTGGAGATCACTGTACATTGTTTTGGACTTTTACTTTAAAAATGGCAAGATCTCTTTATCAAAGAATTCATCTGTAAACTGCAAATGATCTCCCATTGCTGTGAGAAAATGCAGCTTCTTGTCTTTATCCATTTGCTGAAGTCCCAGCTTATCCTGTTCATTGGAAGGAAAACGAATGAAAGAGTTCTGTTACATGGCATGCAAACACGTGGAATCAAACTTTGGAATGAAATGTATGTTTAGCTTCCTTTTGACCCACATTGCTTGGCAAAATTAAACAGTACATTGGTTCACACAATCAGCATTTAGACCCCTTTTTTCCACAAAATAACCTATTCAAAAAGCGATACAGCTCTAATCCTTGAAAACTCGAGAATACTGGGAAAGAAACCTTAATTTTGGTTATTCCTTATAGGAGTGAACCTATGACCTTTGAAATACCAATTTATGCTACACTGCACAGCTCTGGGAGACTTGTGGGAACTAAGGCATTAAATAAGAATAACTACATGTATTATTAAAAGTTATTAGGGGAGCTTGCAAGGCTGGTGCTGTGCCACCAATGTGGCCAAGGATCGATTCCTGGATTCAATGCCATATGTGAGTTCCACCTCATCCCCAGGGTCTCTCTTCTTCCCTTCCTTGATGGGTTGAGTTTGTTGGTTCTCCAGTCTGCTCCAACAGGTTTTTCCCGGATACTCCGGTTTTCCCCTCTTCTCAAAAATCAACATTTCGTTTGCTCCCCAATTATTAGTTGGGCACTCATGCACGGTCAAATAACTTTGAGACTTTAAATAAAGTGATGATGATGATGATTATTATTGGTTCTGATTGTCCCCCTCTACTGCTAGCCAGGTTGGAATTGTCAGATTTTACTTAAGTGCAATACACATTGTGCTCTAAGATAGGAAAAAAAAATTGACAATGATGACGACGACGAATGTTACAAAAGTCCACAGAGCTACATGTATTCTTTTGGACAACTAAAAAGATCTAAGTGGTCGTAACTACATAGCCATGTCTCTTGTCAATACCTAACACTTTTGTACTCACTTCTTGGTACAATGGACTTTCCTGCAAAGTGTACTTCACTTTGGCTTGCCCAGGTTTGTAGAAACCAAACCACTGAACAAAAACAAGAAAACATCACAACCATTCATTAACCACATCTTGGACTGCACTTACAATAATATCAATCTTATTATTGTTATGTATGTAGTACTTTCATTCCTTACTTTCTCAAGAACAGAAAGTGGATATTATTATTATTGTCCTTTATGTTAGCCGAGGGATGGGGTTCTTGGCAATTTAGGGAGTACACTGTAGATGACTAGGAACATAACCTGTATTGTCATAAGTAGTTAACTACTTAAGGTGGCTGACTACAGTTATCCAAAGAAAAAATATCAAAATTTTGAAATCTGTGAAATTAAAGCAAAATGATGTCTCTTGTGAAGTGTTGGTCACTGCAATTGATGTAAAATGTAATTTTACCTAACAAATAAATACAAACCATGGGAAAACGCTCAATATAGTGACGGACTTCCTGGCAGGGGGACTGGAAACTACAGTAGACATTTCAAAGGCCTTTTTCTCAAAACCAAGCTGTACAACCAGGGTTAAAATTTTGCGAATTAGTAAACAACATGTAGACAAAACCGTCAACATTTTTTCAAAAAGTTCTATCAGACAGTTTTTCAGTTATTAAAATAGACGAAACCTGTCTGGCAGATTTAACTATTTATTTCTCTACATAATTATTTTTTGTCACTTTCGGAAATCCTGAAATTTTGAGGTGGGGTTGTACAGCTGGTTTTCGACAAAAAAGCCTTTGAAGTGTCTAGTTTCCAGTCCCCCTCCAGGAGCTCGGTCACTATGTTTAGCATTTTCCCCTGATTTGCATTTATTTGTTCGGTAAAATTACATTTTACATCAATTGCAGTGACTAACACTTCAGAAGAGACATCCTGTTGCTTTAATTTCACAGATTCCAAAACCTTGATCTTTTTCTTCGGAAAACTGTAGTAAGCCACCTTAAAAATTATTAGTGCTTAACTTTAGATAATGTACATTAAAACACTATGACACAATAATTTATTAAAAATAGCTCTCTTCTTTTGTGTAGTCAGCATTTTCAAATCACTTTACTGTACTGCACATGTAGGTGGCTATGAAATTAAGTACTAGGCCGGCTTTCATATACAAACAGACTCTCAAATTCATACTGTTTTGCTTTTACTGATCACATTTGCGGTGACAGTTGACAGACTGTTCAAGATAGAAACACAAAGTGGATCAAAATCTGTAAATCACAATGCAGATGTGACTGACCCATTTACCTGGTTTGTGACAGATTGACTGGTGGGATGGAAAAACAAACTGTCAATAATTGACATTTCAATTTCAGTCTACATAGTTATGAAAAAGCTAGTAGCCAGAGTTTAATAAGACCCCCGGCTCAGGATGTAAATTTACCAGCAAAACTAATGGTACAGTTTGTATATTGGGTGACCTGGCTCCAACCATAAGACAAAAAGACTTGGTTGATCATTAACAAAAATGAGTGTAACGGTACCTCTGTCTCCTTAGGATCAACCATGGTATCTTTCCCAAACATCACCATGACAAAGTTTTTAAGTTTCATCAAGTTTGTTTTGTATTCAGGGTTCATCTAAGAAAAAATAATGCAATTTAGTTATAACGTACAGGGAATATAAAGGTACATGTAGTCAGTGTTTAGAGTTGTGCATTTCCAGATAATTTATTAAAACAGGACATTGCTGGTACAAGGGTGTTCACTACAAAAAATGTCATTGCAGCCAGTTTGGAGAAAAAAATCAAAGAAACTGTGCCCATGTGGAAGAGTAAAAGCTTTGGAGAAGCAACCAATATTCTTTTTGTTTCTGAAACCATTACTTCTTCTGGAAATTTGAACAGTCAAAAGTAACTCTTCATATGTCAAGAATCAATTTGTCATCCTTCAGAGGATGTAATTCTTTTGGTCAGCATCAAGAATAATGACCTCTGGAGGCTCTAAATACCCGCGGTTGAAAATTGTAACCATTAGTAAGAACTATTGTAAGTTTTAAATTTTCTGAGACAATGCAATTGAGTGGGAAGTCCATGAATTGTAGCCTTCGTCACTCAGAAATGGTCAACCAAAACACATGTTTTATATAGAGCTGACCAAAGGAATCATTTGGGGCAGTGTGGTTGAGTGTTTAAGGGATGAAACTTGTAATCCTGAATTCTTGCTTTTATCAAGACTCTGCACAATGCACCAGCTGGTGTTGTTTCTGGGTTATTCCTGGTTCAACTTCTCGACTGGGATAGCCGTGCCAGATATGCTTCAAACCAGTTAGGATCTTTTTATTTCCAAACAATTTCATTCATACAATACTAAGCACAATACACACTTAAGTCAGTCACTACACCAAGACAATATATACTTCAGGATTCCAACACCAACTGGTAAATAGAAGGAGCTACAGTGTAACACAAATTACAAAGTCACAAATACATTTAAAAGCCATGTGCAACACCAATACATATAAGCATTTCAGGGTTTAAACACTAGACAAGTGCCTTAGAGCAGCCACTGATTTGAGAAATGAACAAGCGCGCACCCACAAAAACATAGCTGGACAAGAGAGGTGAGCTATTGTTGATCTCCACCATTCTGAAACTGGCCTGCCCAAATCGAGATGGCATAAATTATATTTTTTAGAGAAAATGTTCAAATTGTGGCTGCAATGGTATTCTTTGACCGTGCCTGTGTTTAAGCTTTACAGTGCTTTTAAGGAGTGAAGCATCCAAGATCACGACAACGGAAAGCGCAAGCATTAACTTTGTATAAATTAAATTTGAATTTACAGCTGTATGTCACAGACACAATCTCTTGCTCACGCATTCAGCCGTCTCTTCTTGCGGATGATACCAGAACCCAAGTGAGTTGCGGAAATTAAGCCAAGGGAAGTGGTAAAAAATTAAGCATGTTAAATCATTAGTACTCGCGACATCAGAGAGGAATTCAAGAGTCAAGGATTCTGTGCACTAACATCACATTTTCTATAATTTTTCAGAGGTTTTTACCTTTTTTTCTTGATTTATGTCAGCTAAGAAGACACTTTTTTCTCTGTATAATTTTTCATTCAGTGGGTCATGCCAGTATTCTGCCTGGGCAAGGCTAAGATGTAATTAAAAAATATATATTACGATCATGATTATAAAATACAAACAAAAATTTGATAAGATACATTGAAATTACAGTGTAGCAATACTTACTGGTCTTGAAGCCAGCTAAAGAGAGAAATGGAAAGAAAACAATCTACAGTAAGTCGACGAATTATTGTTCAAAGTACAGGGTTTATTTCAAAACTATGTGACATTTCAGGCCAAATGTTTACATAATATTTTGGTTTAAAATGAGATCCAGGGGTTTCAATGAGTTTTCAAGTACCGGTAGATACCTGGGCTTGACCAAGTAAGTGGTGGTCACTCTCTGGTCTTTTGTAAGGATTTGAGTCAAATCAACGCAGAGTAGCTGGCGGTGAGAGGCAAACTTCTGACAACATAGATAGCCTGCAGAGCAGGCGTCTTTTTGGGAGGTGTACACTTGTTCGTAATGGGCCGCCATTTTGAAAGCACACAGCTGGTACCATTTCATATTGTCCTCCTCTCGCTGAGTGCAATTTTCTTGACTCGCCTCAGGCCTCTGTTAGTCTTGCTATCCAAGATGTCTGCCGATAATTCTTACCAAAACAACAATACGCCTGCTTTGCAGGCTACAACATAGATGGTAGTACTGACTGCTGGTAACTGGCTTGTAATGAAACCCCTGGAGATCTTTTGAAAGTACTGGAATACAAATTACTGGAAAATGCAATAACAAATTAAGTTGATACTGGAATGAGCCATGCCATGATTCTCAAGTTTAATCAAATATTTTATTACTGTCATGAAGATAATAAGGGTTAAGGTATAAAAACACATTTATTTTGCCACAATTTGAGCCAACATTCTTGCAAAAAGACAACACAAAAAAAAGGGTAAAATTTAAGAATCTGATCCCACCAACGCGTCGGTCGACACACCACCGACACACGACCAACACGGCGGCCAACACACTACCGACACGTCGGCCGACACACTACCGACGTGTTGGCCGACACACTACCGACACATTGGTCGAAACACTACCGACACGTTGGTCTAAATACTTACTCTTTATAATTTTGTTAGTTCTTTCAGTTGGAAGCAAGGACAACTTCACAAGGAACGACGAAAACGTCATTGGAAAATAGCCGCCATTTTTAAAATGAAACACTAGTACCTAGGTCTGCTCGATGTTTTGGCAAGGGTCGGTTACCAGAGCGGGGAATTAATTTGCAAGTCGACCAACATGCTTATTTTTCATGCATTATAAAGGATTGGGAAGCTTAAACTTTTTATTGATCATTGACTTTTAATATGTGGTGCCTCCTAAAGGAGCCGTTTGTTGTTTGTTGGAACAGATTGTTCTTAGCTCACCCAGCCAACCAATCACCGTTGCTGAAAAACAGCGAATCACGTGTGTCGGTGGTGTGTCGACCGACGCGTTGGCCGACGTGTTGGCCGACGCGTTGGTGGGATCGGATTCTTAAATTTTACCAAAAAAAGCATCAGTGAAATTCAATACCTTTCATAAGCTCCCATATTCAGCAGCTTCCTGATGTAGTTGCATAAAGTATAATTCTCACCAGGACAATGTGGAAGCCCATACACACCTGAAGAAAAGAATACTCCAGATAAAGAAGGGGTATTATTGTTAGTAATAGATTGGGTTTAAAACAACAAGACATGGAAGTACCATAAATCATATAAATGATTCCCTTTTGCAATAAAAATATTAAATTGACCTTTTCAGGAAAATTAACACACTGGCAGGTAATAACCAATCAAAGGACACAGAACATTCAGCATGTAGGTACCTCTCACCAAATGTGTTTGAGAATCATATTATAGGAAAACACTCACCTTAAAATTGTTTGCAGTTCAATAATTATTATTTAAGTCAAAGGGTTAAGGCCCTACTGCGATAAACTGGACTGGAAAAATCAAGAACCCACAACTGTTAAGGCAACCTCGTTCCCAGGTTCCCAGGTTCTCTTTGTCGATAATGGAGACACTGGGAATGAGCTTGCTGATAAAATGAGCTGAAAATGAGCTCACTACTGTAAAAGCTGTGCCATAGAATACCACCCAATTAAAAAGCCAATCACAGTGCACCTAATACATGTATCTAATACAGGTACTTTAGGTACTTTATTTACGTGTCTAGTTGTTCCAGCACTGGAGCACTAATTGGGGACACTGTAAACTGACAATGAACACAAATCAAGTCAAATGTTGGGGTTTTTTTTGTGGAGAGGGGAAAACCAGGAGTACCCGGAGAAAAACCTCTCAGTGCAAAGTAGAGAACCAACAAACTCAACCCACATATGACGCCGAGTCTGGGAATTGAACCTGGGCCACATTGGTGAGAGGCGAGTGCTCTGACGACTGCGCCATCCCTGCACCCCACATAATAATATAAAGACTTATTTACCCACCTTGGTGCTGTCCACCAAAACTAATCAGATTGAGCATAGGGGGGGTTGGACATCGCTGGGCAACAGCACGACTGAAGTTTAAAAAACAAGAATAAGACCACAGCTCTGTCACTACCCATCCAATATTCAAATCCAATTTCTGATAAAGTTTCCTTGAAAAAAAAAAAACAAGATGGATTGAAAATGTACTCACAAGAACTGTCCACCTTGTGAAAATCCCAATGCATTGTATCCATTCTTCAATTTGGGATCAGATGCAACTTTATCACAAACTTGTTTTACCTGTCAGATAAAAAACAATCAAAATGATGAACAACTTACAACAGGGACACTATAATAGTGAGGTTTTTCATTATGACATGGTATGAGGGAGTGGAATTGTAGAAAAAGACTGATCAAAACAGGCAAGCCAAGAGTAGTGCCCTGCATATTTAACAATGTATTTAATAATGGTATTATTATTTTATTTCTGAACCAAATGTTTAAAAGAATATTAATTTTACCTGATCATTTGCATTCATAAAATACCCGTTCTCCATATCCTAAAAAAAGCAAATCCAGAAAATTACGGTAGTTGATATTGAAGAGAACTTCCACTCCAACAAAAAGAACCTTTAAACAATAGGAAATAATGCTTACAGTCAAATTTGTTTGATATTATTTCCGATAAGGGGCCTGTATCCAGAATAAATGAATTTTGCAAGGACATCTCTGTTTTCAAATTTCCCAGACGCTGCCATTTTCAATATTATATAGGACAATGGAAATACATCTCAATTATGTTTTAAGATGGCAACGCCAAGGAAATTTGAAAGTGGAGGGTTTTCAGTCAATTAAGAGGTTCTGCATTTTCCCCAGTGACACTGCTTGTCGATGACTAAATGATTATTATAGTCCTCAACTACTAAGCTCAGCAAGTTTTGCACTCAGGTCTGTACTTCATTATGCATGTCCTCCTTCATTTTATCAAAACAATACACGTTATTCTAAAATGGCCACCATTTTAGTATTCTTTTGTTTGATTGCAAATTGACCCTTTTGGCCTCATTCAAGGTTAAATGTTCTTTTGAAATTTACATTTGAAAGCAAGCCAAATGGGCCAATTTGCAAGGAAACAAAAGAATACTAAAATGGCATCCAGCCATTTTGGAATAGGGTTTATACCATGACAACGGACAGCCTTTGAGACTGCTGTCCTTCTTCTTGTTCCATGCAGAATGTAGAAAATCAAACGTTTTTATTACAAGCATGTTAAGCTCTTCAAACCTTTTTCTAAACTGCGTTAAAACGGGAAGCACTTGACTGTTTCACTATAAATAAAATTCTTGCTCAAAAAGTTGTTTGCTTTTGCTTCTCTCCATAGATTTTTTTTCCATCGTTTTATTCTCACAATTTTGCGATCACAAGTCATGTGTACAAATGTGTAAGATTCACGATAACAAGAGAAATTTTTTCAACCAATCAAAAGTCAAACCAAAACCAATCGTGGCTCGTGTGTGCACATTTTCCCGCCCTTTGTGTTGGCTACGTGTAATTACTTCGAGTTTTGATTGGTTTACTGGATTGTCTCCGTCCTTTTTGATTGGCCAAAGTAATTAATTTGGTTTTGGTTTTACGACACTCATTTGAAAACCGTTCTATGCATAATAATTATTATTACAAAGCAAGGAAGGCACAGTCAGTTAGTGCGCCTTGTTGCAAGAGGTCCTGAGTTGGATTCCCGGATCTCGCATCCTTGCTTCAACTTCTTTCCTTTCCGTGTAGCTAAGTAGCTTTAAATACCTGTAAAACAGAGCACTGATGGAGAGGGGGGAGTAAAATGAGCGCACCGTCGACCTCAGGTTTGTCAGTTGAATTACTGTTACGAGTTATCGATGTTAAATATGGTTACTTTACTTTATTACAGTCGCACATTTCCTCGAATAGGGGTAATAGCCGTCCCTCAGTCAATCGCCTCCCTCGCATAATCGCCCCCTTTGGGCTACTGTTCGAGGAAATACATGTACGGTATGATTTATAAAGTTTAAGTCCAAAAGAATAAAAAATCTACAATTTTACCCTACCTGTATGATTGAGTCGCCAATCATTAAGGAACGAACATAAATGCCAGGAATTTTTTGCTCTAACATGCGCTTGATAGAGCCCATACTGAGGGGATTACAACAAGAATCACCTGGAACAAAATGGGAGCTTCTTTATGTATGTTTAATCACAATGTAAACAATTTATGAAGTGTTAAATTCACCACTTTTGGGAAAAAAACATCCAAGGGAGAAAAAGACTCCTCTAAATTAGATAATTATATGTAACATATGGCCCAATGTCCTGTAAAAACTAGTCAATGAAAACTGCAGACCAGGGGTAGAATAGAGTCCAGAAATAAATGTCAGTGATTTAAAAAAAATTAATAATAATAATAATAATAATAATAATAATAATAATAATTATTATTATTATTATTATTATTATTATTATTATCAAGGGCAGAGACTTAGTCACATATTGTAGGTCACGCCGCGCACTGTCAGCTTTCTCTTAGCGTGCGCACTGTCAGCTTTCTCTTAGCGCGCGCAACATCCTCATCTTTAGGTGGCTCTACTGCTTGCTTCATGGCAATCTGTTTCACAAGGGGGCCAGTTGCTTTGATGGACGCTTCATATTCCTGTCGGGACTGGTTGACAGGATTTACTAGACCCAGGCCACCCATGCGCACAGGCAGCGCTAGGAAGTCACACTCTGTTTTGGTGACCTGATGCTCCAAAAGGGCTGGAATCAGAAATGGCACGTTCTAAGGGTTCCAGCAAGTCTGCGATGTCGGGAAGTGTTCTTAAAAAGTATGTCCACCGGGGCTGTAAGCTGAATGTAAAAGGCGCATAGCTTGCCTGGGACTGAGACACCACGAAATCAGGCAACTTTGTAACCTGGCTAACCCAGTCCTCAACTTTTTCACTGACATATTCTTCAAATTAAAGTAGAATCTTGGTCCAAGAGCTGCGCCAAGATGTTTCTGTCCCTCCATGGTAATGTTAATTGCTGTTGCTCCAAAAACCGCTCTCGCTTCCTCTTCCTTTTCAGGTTTTGTAATTAGCCAGCACTATTTAGC